>CM055125.1:313983681-314478681 GCA_029206835.1 Rana muscosa | reverse complement strand
CAAGACCTTGACAATCAGCATCTGTCAGATCTTAAATTAATCGTTGATGTAATTATCATATGTATATGTTCTCTTTTCAATAGAAGGCTTGTGCCTCTAATTGGCCAGCATCCCCTGAAGAAGCCCGATATATGGGCGAAACATGTTGGGAACTCCATTCTACAGTGCTGTATCCATAAAACTTTATTGATCTGTACTTGCCAATTGTTATCTTTTAACAATTTTTTATTTGCTCTTAAAATAAAATAAAAATTCTTATATATAATTGATACCATTTCACTTTATTTTTTGCACCTCAAAAGTCCCAATTTCTCCTCTTGTATCTAATCACAGGCATGACTCCTAGAGGCAGAGGCATAATGGGATTTGTAGTTTCACCACAGCTGGAGGGCCAAAGTTGCCCCTGCCCTAGGCTTTTAAAAGGAACCTTTAGCTCCAGGATGCCCAACGCAGGTCATAATGGAGCGCCAGATGTCACTTTTTAACAAGTTTCAGCAAGTTTTTAAAAGTTCAAAGGAGTGCTAAAGGCCTGCTTAGCAGCTCATTCAAAACTGACAGCCAGCGCTCGTTACGGGACAAGTTAAAAACGTCCCCCCCCCCCCAGCCCCCTTCAAAAGGACAAGTTCAGCAATTGTTAAAAACTCCCTCCAGCCCCCCCAATACAGTAAAGTGTAACGCTGGGCAGCTCATGCACTACCATCCCATAGACTTGAATTGGATGTGACCCCCTGAAACACGTGTACTATGTTCTATGGGGCGTGCAGGCGCGGGCACTCTGGCATTTGTTTTTTTACTGGCCGGGCTGTAGACAGAACAAAAAAAAGAGTCTGCAGCCAGAGACGGAGGAAATGCCCTGCAGGGAGGGAGGCAGCCTGCTACCTGAATTTCACCGGCGGGGTTACAGACAGAGCAAAAGAAAGAAAATAAGGATCTGCGGGGGTGTTGGGACACAGTGGAAAGTGGGGGTTGGAGGCAAGCAGCCCAGCACACTTGATTTTTTTACCAGCAGGGCTGCAGACAGTGTATATGGATGCGGCCATAGAAAGGAACCAAGGACCAGCAGGGGTAGTATTCCAGGTGCTTCATTTTTACCAACAGGGCTGCAGACAGTACGGGGGGGGTTACAAGCCATAAATGGAAATCGGTAACGACCTGCGGGACGCAGCCTGGTGCTAGATTTTTATTTATTTTTTACCAGCAGGGCTGCAGACATAGAAGGAATCAAGGACCAGCAGGAGTAGTAGGGCTGCAGACGGTGCAGGGGGCAAGCCATATATGGAGGTGGTAACAACCTGAGGGGGTGCAGTGGCATAGTAGGGGGGGCTGAAGAGGAAGCTGCCTGGCACTTGAATATTACCAGCAGGGCTGCAGACAGTACAGGGGGCTAAAAGCCATAGAAGGAGAAGGTAAAGACCTGCAAGGTACAGTGGCATAGTAGGGAGGGGGGCTAAGAGGGGGGAAGCAGCCTGGCACTAGATTTTTACCAGCAGGGCTGCAGACATAGGAGTCAAGGACCAGCAGGGGTAGTATTCCAGATACATTATTTTTACCGGTAGGGCTGCAGATGGTGCAGGAGGCCACAAGCCATAGAAGCAAGAAGTAAAGACCTGCATGGTGGGTGCAGTGGCATAGTAGGAAGGGTGGCTGAGGGGGGTAGCAGCCTGGTACTTAATTTTAGAGGTAGGGAGGGATTAGAGGAAAGCAGTCCGACGCCAGATTTTTACCAGCAGGGCTGCGGACATCAAGAATCAAGGACCATCAGGTGTAGTATTCCAGGTACTTTATATTTACCGGCAGGGCTGCAGACAGTACAGGGGGTGACAAGCCATAAATGGAGGCGGCAACGACCTGCGAGGGTGGCACTGGCATAATAGGAAGGGTGGTTTAGAGGGAAGCAGCTTGGTGCTAGATTTTTTTTTTTTACCAGCAGGGCTGCAGACATAGAAGGAATCAAGGACCAGCAGGGGTAGTAAGCCTGGTACTTTGGTTTTACCAGTAGGGCTGCAGATGGTGCAGGGGGCTACAAGCCATAGAAGGAGGAGGTACAACCTGCGGGGGCGCAGTGGCATAGTAGGGAGGGGGGCTAAGGGGGAAGCAGCCTGGCAATAGATTTTTTACCAGCAGGGCTGCAGACAGTACATGGGGCTACAAGCCAGAGAAGGTAAAGACCTGCAGGGCTGCAGTGGAATAGTAGGGAGAGGGGGCTGAGGGGGGGGGAAGCATCCTGGCATTAGATTTTTAACAGCAGGGCTGCAAACATCAAGAATCAAAGACCAGCAGGGGTAGTAAACCTGGTACTTTAATTTTTACCAGCCGGGCTGCAGACAGTACAGGGGGCTACAGGCCATAGAAGGAGGAGGTAATGACCTGCGGGGGTGCATTTGCATAGTACGGAGGGAGGGGCTAAGGGTAAAGCAGCGTGGCGCTAGATTTTTACCAGCAGGGCTGCAGACATAGAAGGAATCAAGGACCAGCAGGGGTAGTAGGCCCGGTACTTTATTTTTACCAGAGGGCTGCAGACAGTGCAGGGGGCTACAAGTGATATATGGGAAGATGCAACGACCTGCAGGGGTGGGGTGGCATAGTAGGGAAGGGTGGCGGGGTTGGGGAAGAGAAAGCAGCCTGGCGCTAGACATTTACCAGCAGGGCTGCAGACAGCACAGGAGTCTGCAGCCATAGAAGGAAGCAAAGACCAGCAGAGGTAGCAAGTCCGGCATCTTATTTTTACCGGTAGGGCTGCAGCCATAGAAGGAGGAAGCAACGACCTGCGGGGGGGTGCGATTGGCTTATTAGGGAGGGGGAGCAGCCCGGAGTTAAATTTTTTACCAGGAGCTGCTGCAGACAGATCAGAAGGCCGCAGCTGTAGGAGGTAAGGATCAGGAGGGGGGGGGGGGGGGGGGGGGAGGTTTTAATAATTCATGAACCCGTCCATTAAAATATACAAACCAGAACTGAAGGCTGCTTAAGAGGCTTAAAAAAAAAAAAAAAAGAAAAGCTGCTAAAAACTTACCAATGCTTTGCAAAAGCTTGCTGTACATATTCTTCTTATTAGAGCCTATGGGGTTGATTTACTAAAGGCAAACAGATTGTGCACTCTGCAAGTGCAGTTGCTCCAGAGCTTAGTAAATGGGGTAAACCTTCATTTTTCACTTTGCAAAAGAATACCCAATCAAATGCAAGGGGAAAAACAACAACAGAAACTGCTTTTTAGATTGCATATGATTAGATGATGGAAGTCCGCAGAGCTCATGCTCATTTACTAAGCTCTGGAGCAAAGCACTTGCAGAGTGTACATACAGTCTATTTGCCTTTAGTAAATCAACCCCCAAACGTCAAAGCACTTGCACAGCATGCTAAGAAATGTATGCAACCCCCCCCCCCCCACGGCTCTGCGTTGCTTCATGTCCACTGCACAGCCCGATTATCGCCAATCATGCGTCAATAACACACACACACACACACACACACACACACACACACACACACACTGGCGTTGTACAACCAGATGCAGAAAATAAAAGATTTGAAAGCTAAAACCAAATGGTAAAAAAAACTGGAATGCTTTATGATGTACTGGGAAAAAAAATAAAAAAAAAAATGATGAAAAAGACCAACCCTGTATTCGTAAATCTTTCTCAATTTAGTTACAAAAAAGACATTTCTGTAATAAAATCGCCAAACACGTAATGCCCAGCCCCCCCCCCCCTCCCCCACAAAGCGGCAGAAGCAGTGTTTTTAGGTACCACTCTTGCAACTACAAAAAACACAAAATAATGAAACACCAACACCTGAATGATAAAACTGCAAGTAAATAACTAGCTAAAAAAAGCTTTTCATGAATAAAAAAACAAAAAACAAAAAATAAAATAAAAACATTTTTAATTAAAAACTGAAGGTTGGTAAGTCTGCCTCCAGTGGGCCTAGGTTGCAGTGCAAATGCTATGGGGAGCCTGCAGTGGGTAAGAATCGGAGACTCGCTTCCCACTTCTATGATCTAGAAAAGATTAAACTTTTAAAAATCGGGCTGTCCCTGACTGGGTGTGCTGTGGAGCTGGGCGAAGGAAGCCCCTCACATTTCTATATTCCTAGGACAGTTGCACTCACTGTGTTTCCAGAACACCTTACTCTCTCTCTCTCTCCCTGCAGTGCAACTCGCCTTCTAGTTGGGGTGGTGCGGCTTTCCCCTGCACCTCCTAATATCCGCTAGATGCCGTCATCTTCCTCCTACTCAGAGTCTCCTCCTTCTTCTGATGACGACTCCTCTGCAGAATCATCTGCATCCACCACAATGTTCTCTTCTTCCATGGTGGACTCCACCAAGTCTTCGGCTACAGACTCTTCCTCCGCTTCCTCGTCCTCCTCCTCCTCTTCCTCCTCATTATCGGTACCTAAAAAAAAATAGGACAGAGATCAAAGATGGTATTAAAGTGACACTAAAGGTTCCCGTATTTTTTTTTTTTAAATAACAAACAAACATGTCCTACTTACCTCCACTGTGCAGTTCGTTTTGCACAGAGTGGCCCCGAACATCCTCTTCTGGGGGTCCCTCGGCGGTTCTCGCGGCTCCTCCCCGCATTAGATAACCCCCTCTGGGAAGCTCTCTACTGAGGGGGTTACCTTGCGGGCGCGCTCCTGAGTCATACACTCGCCGACCATAGACGCCAAGTGTATGACTCGGCCCCGGCGTCATTGGATTTGATTGACAGCAGCGGGAGCCAATGGCTGTGCTGCTATCAATCTATCCAATCAAAGTCAGGACTCCAAGGAGAGAAGGACACTGCAAGGTGTTTTTTCACCTTAATGCATAAGATGCAGTAAGGTGAAAAAAACACATGGATTTACAAACCCTTTAAGTCAAATCCATGCTAAAAAAAAAAAAAAAAAAAGGGTAAATAATAGACTTTTCGCTCCCAATTCATTTAACAAATGTTTCCAAATATTCATAAATTCAAATATTTGAAAATCCATCAATTCTTGAATTCGAATATTCATTAATTCTTAAATTCGAATATTCGAAAAATTCATCAATTCGAATATTCGAAAAATTCATCAATTCGAATATTCGAAAAATTCATCAATTCGAATATTCAAAAATTCGTACAATTCATAAATTCAAAAATCTGGAAAATCATAAATTTGAAAATCCAAAAATAAGAACGAACATCCGAAAACCCCAAAATTCTAAAATCTGAAATAACCAACTAATAACTATTAAATTATAGGTATTGGAATTTCCTTTCAAATTTGGCTGTTAGAGAACGTTACGAATAGGAATTTATCCAAAGTTACGAATTATCCAAAATAACGAATGCCGCATCGAGTGTTTTTAACTGTTTCCAATTTAGAGTCACAGAGGAGGTCTAGAATTATTGCTCTCGCTCGAACGATCGCAGCGATGCCTCACATGTGTTTACATTTGCGGTCGCAACTTACGCATGCTTTCACTTCTGCGCACGAGCATGGAGGGGTGGGGCGCTCTACTTTTTTTTTTCTTTACACTGTCCCTTTAATAAATAAATTTGATCACTTTAACCACTTCAATACCGGGCACTTAATCCCCCTTCCTGCCCAGGCGCCATTTTTCAGCTTTCAACGCTGTCACACTTTGAATGACAATTGCACGGTCATGCTACACTGTAACCATGTGAATTTTTTTTTTTTACTTTTCTTCACACAAATAGACCTTACTTTTTGGTGGTATTTAAATCACTCCTAGGTTTTTTATTTTTTCCCCCAAAAAAATAAAAAAAAAGACCAAAAAAATAAAAAATGTTTTTCTTAGTTTCTGTCAGTAAATTTTGCAAATAAGTAATTTTTCTCCCTCACTGATGGGCACTGATGAGGCGCCACTGATAGACTGCACCTATGGGCACTGATGAGGCGGCACCTATGGGCACTGATGAGGAGGCACGAATATGCCGCACTTATGGTCACTGATGGGTGGCACTGATATGTGACACTGATGAGCACAGATAGGCGGCACTGGTGGGCATTGATGGGCAGCAGTGATGAGCATTGATGGGCAGCAGTGATGGGCATGACTAACAGCCAGCACTGACTGGCATCACTTGTGGGCACTGATTGCTGGCACTTTTGTGCACAGATTGGTGGCAATTATGGGCACTGGTTGGCACTGATTGCTGGCAGTGGTGGGCAATCACTGCTGGCACTGTGGACTCTTAATTGTAATCAGGGCACTGATAATCAGTGCCCTGATTACATACCTAGCTGTCCCCTGATCGGCTCTCCTCTCCTCACACTCTGTCAGTGTGAGGTGAGGAGAGCCGATTACCGGCATCTCTATGTTTACATGTGGTCAGCTGTGATTGGTCACAGCCGATCACATGGTTAAAAAGAGCCGCGGCCCCCAGGGGGGGCGCGCGAGAGCGGTCGTTCTGGGCGGCCATCATAGGACGTCCACCCAGAACGAGAGCCGCACCGCCCAGCCGTCATTTGACGGTGGGCGGGCGACAAGTGGTTAATTGCTGTCAGAAGGAATGTAAACATCCCTCGTGACAGTAATAGGCGGCGACAGGTCCTCTTTATGGAGGGATCTGGAATCTACAATACCCCAAATCTCTCCTTTGCACTTAAAAGCATTAAAAATGCCAGTGTTTGGCTGTTTTGAATACAGCCAAACTCTGGCTACTTTAGGCTGCATTCACACCAGAGCGTTTCAAAGCCACACGTTTTTACCGCAATTTTGTCCAGGTCACCAATGTAAAAGAAAGAAAAACTCCTGTAATCTGCCCCAAAGAAGCTCATGTTCTTTATTGAGCTTAGGGCGTTTTTCAGGCATTTTTCTTCAGATGACAAAACCGTCAGATGTGAACAGGTGCCATTGAAATGAAAGGGATTTTGCTTGTTGGGCGTTTTTCATGTGTTTTATGAGCTGAAAACACTCAGGTGTGAATGCAGCCTTAAAGCGGAGCTACGCCGTCAAAAAAATATTAAAAGCCAGCCGCTACAAATACTGCAGCAGCTGACTTTTAATATTAGGACACTTACCTGTCCTGGAGTCCAGCGACGTCGGCAGCAGAAGACGAGCAATCGCTCGTCACTCTGCTGCTGCCCCCACCGCCATCCTGTGCTCACTGGTCCCCGCTGTGTTCTGGGAGGCATGTTTCCCAGAACACAATGGGGGGGGGCTAGTGACACACTACCCGCAGAGTGGACTCCCGGAAGTGGGGGAAAATACCCTTAGACAGGTATCTGCACCCCCCCTCCCCCCTGAAAGGTGCCAAATGTGACACCGGAGGGGGGGAGGGTTCCGATGAGTGGAAGTTCCACTTTAGGGTGGAGCTCCGCTTTAAGGCTCCAGTAAACGGAAGGCGGACGGGGGCGTATACATTCCCTCCCGCTGCTTGTAATAACATTACTGATTAGCTGCAACGGTTACAAGAAGGCCGCCTCTAAAAAAACGGTACCGGGGTGATATCTGCAGCTGCACATCATCCCGCTACGACCACTTGAAGCCGAAGGACGCATATAAGCGTTACGTCGGCGTGAAAGGGTTTAAGGGACTTTTTTGGCAGATTGAGATTTAAAGGCACAGCGCAGCATATTTTTGGTATTAATGAAACCACACCGCTCACACCCACCAAAAACCACGCCCCCCAACATGTTTAATGGCTTTGGGTGGGAGCGAGCGGTGTGCTGTCACTGCAATAAACATTGGCTGGAGATGAACTGGCCCTGTTACTTGGATGGCAGACAACAGTTGAGCAAGAGCAGACACCAGAGCCTTGGCATCCGGCTGATTGCAAAGAATCGAGGAGGGTGCAGGCTGGCCTGTGACCAGGAAAAGGGGTTAGGTACGTCCAAAAGGTTTGAAGCATAACTGCACTTTAAAGTGGTATTAAAGGTTTTTTGTTTCTTTTTTTCTCAACAAACATGTTATACTCACCTTCTCTGTGTAATGGTTTTGCACAGAGAAGCTCTGATCCTCTTCTTTTCGGGTTCCCCGCCAGCGTTCCTATCCCCTCTCCCCCCCTGAAAAAGTGCCCCCCAGAGAAAGCCGCTTTCCCTAGGGGGCACCATTGCGTCCATAAGGGCTCATTTACACTTGCTTCAGCTTCAACACACATTAACGGCTAGTTTACACTTGCTTCAAAACATGGCTTCGGACACGCTTTGTTAACCACTTCAGCCCCGGACCATTTGGCTGCCAAAAGACCAGAGCACTTTTTGCAATTCGGCACTGCGTCGCTTTAACTGACAATTTGCGCGGTCGTGCGACGTGGCTCCCAAACAAAATTTATATCTATTTTTTCCCCACAAATAGAGCTTTCTTTTGGTGGTATTTGATCACCTCTGCGGTTTTTATTTTTTGCGCTATAAACAAAAATAGAGCAAAAATTTTGAAAAAAAAAATATTTTTTACTTTTTGCTATAATAAATATCCCCAAAAAAATATATAAAACAATTTTTTTCCTCAGTTTTTAGGCCGATACGTATTCTTCTACATATTTTTGGTAAAAAAAATAAAAAAATTATTCGCAAGAAGCAATAATTGATTGGTTTGCGCAAAAGTTATAGCGTCTACAAAATAGTGGGTAGTTTTATGGCATTTTTATAAAAAAATATTTTTACCAGTAATGGCGGAGATCAGCGATTTTTATCGTGACTGCGACATTATGGCGACACATCGGACACTTTTGGCGCTATTTTGCAACCATTCACATTTATACAGTGATTACTGCGTAAATGTGACTGGTAGTGAAGGGATTAACCAGTAGGGGGCGCTGAAGGGATTAAGTGTGTCCTAGGGATCTGTTCTAACTGTAGGGGGGATGGGCTGTGTGTGACACGACACTGATCACTGCTCCCAATAACAGGGAGCTGTGATTAGTGTCCTGTCACTAAGTAGAACAGGGAAATGCTTGTTTACATCAGCATTTCCCCGTTCTTCCTCTCCGTGAGCCGATCGCGGGTCTCCCGGCGGACATCGAGTCCGCGGGACCCGCAGTCGCACTCACGGAGATCGGGGCAGGCGCGTGCCCACAATGCCGCTTCTTGAAGGGGACGTATATATACGTCCATATGCCCAGGCGAGCCATTCTGCCAACGTATATAGTCGTGCAACGGTCAAGTGGTTAAAGCTCTCTGAACGCCAGTCAAAGCTCCTGTCACTAAATGAAATGGTTAGCTTACAGTCCTGTTTACACCTTGCTTTTGCTTCGCTTCAAAAATTTTGCCCCATGTTAAATGGTGCTTCAAAGCCTCCATAGAAGTCTATGTCAAGCCTCATCAAAGCCCCACCCAAATCTCCTTTCAAAGCCCCACCCAAGCCTCATCGAAGCACCAAGCAAATACAAGGTGTAAACAGGACTGTAAGCTAACCATTTTATTTAGTGAAAGGAGCTTTGACTGTCTCAGCCAAAGAGCAGAGAGAGTCCTGGGACAGCCAAGGCTTTTGTAAACATCACTGGACTGGAGGGAACTCAGGTAAGTATTGGGGGGGGGGGGCTGCTGCACTGCACACAGAAGGTTTTTTTATCTTCATGCATAGAATGGTAAAAAAAAACCTTTAGAACCACTTTAAAATCAAATGCACTTCTCATTTTTTGCCCCCTTTCCCTGAACTAACCCCTCCTCCACAGATGTGTACTTAACCTCGATCTGGAAGCCACTGTCCTGCTGTTTGCTTGCATCCCATGGTAAAAGTCTTCACTGTCCTGACTGCATATGCGCATTAGTGCCCCATAGGCTCCTCTGTGGATGGAGACAATGCTGCATAGAAGCCTATAGGGTTATAAAAGGGCAGGAGTGGCCAGGACAGTGCGGACTTGCAGCCTTAACACTGGCCTGGTAATGAAAAGCTACATACAGCCCAGTACTTATGGGGTTAATTTGCTGGTATGAGACATAGTCCTTATCACTTATGCGGCTTTCAGTACATATTTAATCATAATTACATACTGCAATGAAAATCAGATGTGAAGGACGGTGCAAAGAGCCAATGTGCAGAGTAATGGGAAGCTGGAGCCTAGAAGTAGACTAAGGAATTGGACTTTTAAATCTATTTTAGTCCATCCAAAAAGTTATCAGATTGCTGTGCTCAATACACAGAAAACACACAGAGGGCTGGGGGGGGGGGGGGGATTGGCTATCAATGAGACTGCAATACCCTGAAAGGGCAACTCCAAACTACAACCTAAGTCTTGGCTCGACAAACCCCAGGCACCAGGTCACAATGGCGACAAAAAGTTTGGTCCTGTCGCCTGGATGGCTGCCCGAATGCTCCCCACACCCCGCGCCATTCCTTCTAGACCCCTCATCTCTCCATAAAGAGTACCTGTCATTGCTATTGCTGTCAAAAGGGATGTTTAAAATTTCTTTTGACAGCAATAAGACCCCTTTTTCACACAGAGGTAGTTCTCAGGCATTTTAGCTCTAGAAATAGCACCTGTAAAGCGCCTGAAGACCGACTGAATGTGAAAGCTTGAGTGCTTTCACACTGGGGTGGTTCGCTTGCGGGACAATACAAAAAGTCCTGCAAGCAGCATCTTTGGGAGCGCTGTATACATCGCTCCTAAACCGCCCCTGCCCATTGGAATGAATGGGCAGCACTTCAGAACCGTCGGAAAAGCGATTGGGAAGCGCCGCAGCACGGACGGTTTTAACCCTTTCTTTGGCCGCTAGCTGGGGTTAAAGGCCCCCCACTAGCGGCCAAAAAGCGCCGGTAAAACAAGTGGTGCTTTATCGCCAATGCGGCCGCAGTGTGAAAGTAGCCTAAAAGTGATCAAAATAAATAAATAAAACAAAAGGTTTCCCCAATTTTTTTTTTGTGGTAGAATTAGGTGCCTTGGCTTATACTCGAGTATATACGCTATATATTTTAATCAGAGAGAGGGGATTCTGTACAGACGGCCCGCACTGTAGCAGTAAAGCTACAGGAAGTGGTCAGGAAGTGGTTAAGGAACCCCTCTAGCAACCTTTGGAGAAGCTCTAGGAGGTTCCAGAGAACCCCTCTGGAGAATAGCTGCTCTAAACAAAACATTTCTCAAATTTACCTTCTGCTTGCTTTTCAGCATTGTCGGAAATTTCATGTACTTCATTTTCATCATCATCTCCCTCATCTTCCTCCCCTTCTTCATCATCGTCTTCGTCATCATCATCGTCCACTATGACCACACAGTCATCCGTGTTGTCGGGGTCGCTGTTAAAAACACACAGAACCGTTACCTCCAGGACAAAACACGCAGGCGGAAAAAAGACAACGCAATCAACTCACTGACCTGTCCTCAGCTGCATGGTCATCACTTTCACCTTCCCCCATTAGGTAATATTGCAAAGGATTTGGCCAAAGGTCTTCTTTGATGATCTGCAGAAATGTCATGTATAATAGACCAAATAGAGGACAATAGCAGCACACTCACATGAATAGGTGCATCTCTAACATTCTACCCGTGGCTGTCTGTTAGTTTTTAACCACTTCAATACCGGGCACTTTCACCCCCCTCCTGCCTAGGCCAATTTTCAGCTTTCGGCGCTGTCACACTTTGGATGACAATTGCACGGTCATGCAACCAACACTGTATCCATCTGAAATGGTATTTAAATCGGTCATCTTTCTTCTTCACGGATATGCGCTGATGAGGCTGCACTGATGAGCACTGATGGGGCTGCACTGATGGGGGGGCCTTAAACTTTTGGCCTTGCCAAGATTTACCAGCCTTTCTCCCAGGAATCAAGCCAAGCAGGACTGGGTTGGGCTTATTCTTGACTTTGAGCAGGTAACAACATCATATAGTTTCATTCTACTTTTTTGACATTAAGGCTTGGTTCACACTGGTGACCTGTGCGAGATCGCACTGCAGTGAAAATCACATGCGAATTCAGTCAAACAGAATGTATGGCTGAATTTGCATCGCATTCTGAACAAAGTCGTGCAGGACCCTTTTTTCGGTCCGCACCAGAATCGAATCACATTGGTGTTCACTCCTATGTGATCCGATTCATGTCCGAACTGACAGTTCACACTGCGATATGTCATCAACTTTGTATTGACACCCGCAGCAGTTCGCATATGGCAATGTGAACCACTGTGCGATTCAGGTGCGATGTGGGAACCCGCAGCGGAATCACAGGGGTCTTGCATCGCACCAGTGTGAACCGAGCCTTAGGCCGAATTCCAGGAAACCTAGAAATCCTCCCTTGCAGTTGGAGCAGCACCCGCACTGCAAGTGTTAAAGCTCAACTCCGGGAATTCAGCTACTTTGTAAAATGTGCTATCCTGACAAATCATTACAAAAATCAGACCATCCTGGGTCCCTTAGCAAAAACATAGTAAGTTATGGCTATAAACATACTAAATACATACAGACTATGAAACTCACCGTGGCTATACGGTCAGCTGCCGGGAAGTTGTGATCAGTGAACCAGCTGAAAAAACTTGGTGTGGAGTTGGTAGATTTGCCCTGGTACGAGTGTGGGTTTTGTCTCCGCCACCATCGAATGGGAGTGGAGTGGGAGGTGAGGCGCCCTAAATTAGAAAGAAAATAAAAATTAAAAATAAAAAACACATATATACGAGGAATTATTTTAACACCAAGTAAACCAATATATGTAAATGTCAAGAAAGCACCTTGGACATAGCGATGCAATGGCATTCTACTCCTTGGGACTTGTTTTTCCCTTGTTCACACAGAGTGTAGTATAGCGTATGCCCGTGTTCACCCGCAGAGGTGTCCTGTGCATCCCGCCCCACCGATGTCAATTGGCTGAATGGACACGGCCGCTGCTCCCAATATGACATCTGTGTGGGTGAGGGTCCCCAAACACAAACCGTGTGAGTTTACATAATCGGGACTGCCTGCATGGTGATGCACGGAACACATCCCTGTGTGGCTAAACCCAGCTTTGCACGGGCATACGCTATAGTACACTCAGTGAACAAGGCCTTAGAGCTGACCAAAAAAAAATAAAAAATAAAATGTAAAAGAATCTTTATAAATGACACTGCTCACATCAACAAATATGGTCTTCTAAAAACACGGCCGCCTCCACACAGAGACATAGTGCAGAACAAGGCATGGCAAGTGAGTAATGGTGAAAAGATCAGCTGCAGGGAGACCACAGGCAATATCGGTGGTCCTACTACTGTGCTGCTCACTGTTCTTGCTGGAGAGGAAGCTGTACCTAAGGACCTGCAGTGCAAGGATTGCCCTGCTATTGCATTCTGTGCTTCTTCTACCTCTATCCTTACCCCACCATTCATGGGAAGGGGGGCAGCTCTACCATTAGGAGGCAAAGCACTCCTCCTCTACAATGATGGCCACTTCCATAAAGAGACATAGTGCAGAACAAGGCGTGATAAGTCAGTAATAGAGAAAAGATCAGTTGCAAAGAGATCTGTGCTTCCTCCACCTCAATCCTTATGCCACCAGTCATGGGAAGGAGGCAGTTTAGGTTTAACATTAGGAGGCAAAGCCTACTCCTCAACAAACATGGCTGCCTAGACACATTGCAGAATAAGACACCAAGTCATGGGGAAAAGATCAGCTGCAGGGAGACCACAAGCAATATTGGTGGTCCAACTACTGTGCTGCTCTGTTCTTGCTGGAAAAGAAGCTGTACCTGAGGGCCTGCAGCGCAAGGATTTCCCTGCTTCTACATTATCCATTCTGTGGATCAGTGCTGCTTCCTGTTCTCTGTGCTGGAGAGGAAGCTGTACCTAAGGACCTGCAGTGCAAGGATCTCCCTGCTTTTGTGTTATTTATTCTTTGGATCTGTGCTTCCTCCACCTCTATCTATACCCCACTAGTCATTAGATCGCCAGTCATGGGAAGGGGTGCAGCTCTAACATTAGGAGGCAAAGCACTGCTTCTCTACAAACATGGCCGCCTCCACACAGAGACAATGCAGAACAAGGCATGGTAAGTCGGTATGGTCAAAAGATCAGCTGCAGGGAGACCACAAGCAATACTGGTGGTCCTGCTACTGTTCTACTTAATGTTCTCCCTGCTGGAGAGGAAGTGTAAGAGAAGTCCGGTTAACAGGCGGGCGCACCAGTGTGTGCACAAGGAATAACATGTATTGGCACATGCGTGAGCAGGAGCACGTGCACATCCTGGCGCCAGTCAGCCTATTTAAACTGAGCAATGACACATGCACATTGCTGCGTGGTCTTTCAGCTTGTTCCTGTTAACCTGTGCCTTGATCTGTTCCAGTTACCTTTGTTTGACCCGGCTTCACCTGTACCTTCCCTTGGACTTCCGCCTGCCTACCTGTGACCTCGGCTTGTGTTTGACTCTGCTCCTGCCTTATGCTCCTGTACCTCGCTGCCCGACTGTGTACCGAACCCGGCCTGTGTCCTGTCTTAGCTTCTGCCTCACTTTCCTGTACCTGCTCTGCTCGCCTGTTGATGACCCCCTGGCTTATGTTACGGCAACGCTTCCGCCTACTAACACAGAGTTCCAGCTCTCAGTGCCTGTCCGGTGATCTTCAGCCATCGGGTTCCTGCCAAGACCCATCCGGTGCCACCCGCTACATCGGCCCTCGTACCACTCTGTGTCCTTCACTCCCTGTCATCTCTACCAGGTGCGTTGGACAGGAGGTGCAAGAGAAGCCCTCTCTACAGCTTGATCTCCACCAGGTACATGACAGGGTGCTGTACCAGCAGAGCAAGGATCTCCCTGCTATCCCTAACCCACTATTCATGGGAAAGGGGGCAGCTCTAACATTAGAAAGCAAAGCCCCACTCCTTAACAAAAAAGGCTACCTCCACCCAGAGACATAGTGCAGAATAAGGCATTAAAAGTTAGTAATGGGGAAAAGATCATCTGCAGGAGACCACAAGCAATACTGGTGGTCCTACTACTGTGCTGCTCACTATTCTTACTGGAGAGGAAGCTGTACCTGAGGACCTGCACTGCAAAGATCTCCCTGCGTTTGTGTCATTCATTCTGTGGATCGGTGCTTCTTCCACCTCTATCCTTACCACACCAGTTCACCATTAAGAGGCAAAGCCCTGCTCCTCAGCAAACATGGCCGCCTCCACACAGACACGGTGCAGAACAAGGCATGTTAAGTCAGTAATGGGGAAAAGATCAGCTGTAGGGAGACCACAGGCAACACTGGCGATACCGGTGACTTGTCATTTGCGCTCTGTCATCCCTTTTCCTTGGGAAAACCTTCCAACGTTTAGTTCCTCTTTAATATTTATCTTAAATCTACATTCGTTATACAGGGAGTCCCCGAGTTACGAACGACTCCTACTTACGAACGGCCTCAAATGCCGGCCACTTGTGCTCCACGCTGGTCCTGGATACCTTTCGAGCACCTTCGGACACATCCCACACTGCCGTACTACGCCCCAGAAAACAAACAAGCGCCCTGAACATCCCACATCCATGCACAGGCGGCAGTTACACTTACGAATGCAGTGTTCCGACTGGAAGTTACACTTACAAATGCAGTGTTGCGACTTACGAACAAACCTACAGTCCTTATTGTGTTCGTAACTCGGGGACTCCCTGTATTATCACATCACCCTAAATATACAGAAATATTCAGAACAGCTGCAAAGCAAACACTTGAGGTGCAAAGCAGAAGTGAAAGACAACAAAATATGAGATCACATGTTCTGAAAGTCTGCAACAGACGTGAAAGAACGCAGACACGGAACTCACCGTGGGGGCCAAACTGGAACTCTTTGATGATCACGTCGTTCTTGAAATAAGGGTTGGAGTTGAAATAGAATTTGATTTTACAACTTGCCTTCAGGTGTGTGATGTCCTCCACCTATGGTAAACAGAAAGAGGTTTAGCAGGTCTGACGCTGAAAATGAAGGCCCAGCCGAGCGACACTGAATGAAGAAGCAGCAGCATCTGGTGACAAGCATCACTAATGATAAGGGGCTGATTTACTATACCTGGAGTTTACTTAATCTGGGTCTATTAGACCCCAGATCTCTCCTCTGCCCTCAAAAGCAATGGATCAAACTGAGACCGGTTTGATCAGATGCTTTACAAGTCAGGAATTGCTTGTAACCAACCGAAACCATAAGCGAAAAAAATCCTCGTCGCTTCTTGTTTCTGATGTCACAGAGGAGGGGTGGCTACAGATGTACTTGCCTTTTTTATTTGTGCACCCGGACAGACAGAAGGGGACCCCCTTTCCAAACCCTGTAGGAGTGATCAGGTGGCCGTACAGCCGTTCTTGATCTCTTCTACAGGAAAGCCCCTTCGCCGCCCGCAGATTTTGAGTATTGATTATGGACATTTAACCACTTCACGCTCCTAGGACATACCTGTACGCCCTCAGGTTGAAGTGGTTTATACCGGGATCATGGTTGCAGCCGTAGCCATGATCCTGGTATAACCACTTCAACCTGAGGGCGTACAAGTATGTCCTAGGAGCGTGAAGTGGTTAAATGTCCATAATCTGGTCACAGGTTCATTTAAAGAGGAACTGCAGTCTGCGCACATAATCTGTAATAAGAACATCTTTGCCAGGTCCATAAAGACATGGATGAGCGAGTTTGGGGTGGAGGAACGCGACTGGCCTGCACAGAGTCCTCAACCCTACAGAACACCTTTGGGGTGAATTAGAGCGCAGACAGCGAGCCAAAATCAGTGCCTGACCTCACAAATGCGCTTCTGGAAGAACGGTCAAACATTCCCATAGACACACTCCTAAACCTTGTGGACGGCCTTCCCAGAAGAGGTGAAGCTGTTATAGCTGCAAAGGGTGGGGCAACTCAATATTGAACCCTACGGACTAAGAACTGGGATGCCATTAAATTTCATGCGAGAGTGTACAGGCAGGCATCTCAATACTTTTGACAATATAGTGTACGTGGTATCACTGCGATCGTCAGAAGCAGAATTTATTTTGGGTTGTTCTTTGGTGGTAGGTTATGGTACTAAGAAATAAAGCTACATTTATTTTTTTATATTTTTAACATTTTGGCCATTTTTGTTTGATAATTAACCCCTTCCTTGCCGGGCCATAGACATATGACGCCAGCAGGAACCCTCCCACCCTCCGGGCGTCATATGATGTCTTTGTTCCCGGCCGTCTGTGTAAACACACAGATCCACCTCCTGTCAGAGGTGAGGAGACCGATGGTGTGTTCCCAGTTCAGAGGAACACCGGTCGGTCTCCTCCCCTTGTGAGTCCCCTCCCCCCTACAGTTAGAATCACTCAATAGGGAACATATTAACCCCTTCAGCACCCCCTAGTGTTAACCCCTTCCCTGCCAGTCACATTTACACAGTAATCAGTGCAGTTTTATAGCACTAATCGCTGTATAAATGTGAATGGTCCCAAACATGTGTCAAAAGTATCCGATGTGTCCGCCGCAATGTCACAATAAAAATCGAAGATCGCCCCCATTACTAGTAAAAAAAAAAAAAAAAAAAGCCATAAATCTATCCCCTATTTTGTAGACGCTTTAACTTTTGCGCAAACCAATATACGCTTATTGCAATTTTTTACAAAGAATATGTAGAAGAAGAATACATATCAGTCTAAAGTGAGGAAAAAAAAATAATTTTTTTTTTTTAAATTGTGATATTTATTAAATCAAAAAGTAAACAATATTCTGTTTTTTCAAAATTGTCGGTCTTCTTTTGTTTATAAGGAAAAAATTAAAACCGCAGAGATGATCAAATACCACCAAACTAAAGCTCTCTGTGGGGGATAAAAAAAACCAAAGATTTCATTTGGGTACATTGTTGCAGGACCGTGCAATTGTCATTCAAAGTGCAACAGCGCTGAAAACTAAAAATTGGTCTGGGCAGGAAGGGGTGAAAATGCCCGGTATGGAAGTGGTCAAAAAACAAACAAAAAAATATAATAATAATAATAATAATATTATTAGGGAGATATCGGTTACCATTTACCACCAAAAGAAAGCCCAATTTTTCCAGAAAAAAAAAAAGCTGTATAATGCACCTGGATGCACTAAGTACTGTATATACTCGAGTATAAGCCGACCCAAATATAAGCCGAGGCACCTAATTTTACCACAAAAAAACTGGGAAAACCTATTGACGCGAGTATAAGCCTAGGGTGTCCATCTGCATGCCTCACTGTGCCCATGTGCATGCCTCAATGTGTCCATGCCTCACTGTGTCCATGACTAGACTGACGTTTAACATGGGAGTCTATGGAAGGGGTGCCCGGCTTTGAAAAATTGGTGCTCCCCGGCTGTAGGTATTCCAGGCAAAACAATTTGCACACTTATAGAGGAGAAATGGGGCTACATGTGTGCCAAGTTTCGGGTCCAGAAAACCTACGACCGGCCAGTACCGGGTCCCCAAATCACTGGAGAAATTACAGTTTAACATGGGAGTCTATGGAAGGAGTGCCCGGCTTTGAAAAATCAGTGCTCCCTGGCCGTAGGTCCCACAGGCAACAAACTTTGCACACTTGTAGAGGAAGCGTGAGGCTACATGTATGGCCGGCTAGTACCGGGTCCCCAAAGTCCGGGAGATCAGGCGCAAAAAAGGTGACTCGAGTATAAGCCGAGGGGTGCATTTTCAGCACAAAAAAAAGTGCTGAAAAACTTGGCTTATACTCGAGTATATACGGTAATTGTGATATGTACGGTTTTACCAACTAATGTCAAAGTTGCAAAAAATTGTGCTTAGGCATTTACTTTTGTTTTACCCTTAAGCGTGAAGGGGTTAAGAATGTTTTGGGCAAATATATTAAGGGTTACAGCTAGGGCTGGGAAAAAAAATCGATTTTAATCTTGAATCGAGTTTTGAGCCCAAATCGATTCAGTTTTGAAGAAAATCGATTTTTTTTTTTCCCTTCAAAGTTTCCGTAGCAGGACTGCAGGGGGCGTACCCGGAATGGCACTGGGCAGCGTTACCCCAATTACATCTACTCGCTGCAGCCGCCGTCTGCCTACCTGATCAGCGTGTCATGCAGACAGACGGCGGCCATTGCAGTGTTCAAAAGCCGTGCCTCCCGAGTCCTCGTCGTCTGTGATAGGCGGAACACTCAATTTCACAGCAGGCAGTATTCAGCCTATCACGGACATCCTCTCATCCTCGTCTGTGTTATGAGGATGACCATGATAGGCGGAACACTGAATGCTGGGAAATTGAGTGTTCCGCCTATCACAGACAAGGAGGAGGCGCGGCTTTTGAATACTGGAATGGCCACCGGTGTAGCAGTAAAATCCGTATACCATGAAAATCTGCATTAGGTACGGGCACAGTGATTGAAGCATGGGCACAGTGAGACACGGGTACAGTGAGGCATGGACACAGTTCAATTCAACTAAGAGTAACCTCAGGATTTTTTGTTGTTTTATTAGCTAAATCCAAGTACAGTATTAATAATTTGGATGTTTAACGATCTTTGTTGCACACTGCAAAAAACAACAAAAGGTCACAAGCGCTAAATTGGTGGATAAAGAAAAAAATATAATGGATGATAATAATAATAAGAAAAAAATCCCAAATATTTTGGGAAGTACAAAGTATCCAAAAGGGGGAAAAAACAGGATCCAGCGCAGCAAGAAAAAATCCGTACCCAGAAGTACAAAATACACAACATGCACACAATATAATCCAGCGCTCATGGAACATACATTATTAACTATTGAAAACTCTTGAAGAATTGATAAAAAAGCTTAGTCCATTTATCACAATAAAGAGAGGGATCCAATCCCAAATGTGCAGAGGGCAAATGAATCTTAACTCTCCAGTTGCCAGTGGTGACAAACTTGTTAAACTTGCAGTGACATCCGTGGAGCAAGGAGGGGTTAAAAAAGTCAAAACAAAGCCTGTGGCATGATCTCCGTGTGAGCACAGTACCTTGAATGATGGACAACAGGCAGACCAGCGTGTGGAGGGCCCTCCAACCCAAAAGGATGCAGAGCCAGGATCGCAGCAAGGCTGGGACAGAAGGAATCACACACAGAGTTTCAAGAGTTTTCAATAGTTAATAATGTATGTTCCATGAGCGCTGGATTATATTGTGTGTTTGTTGCACACTGACTTTGCAGTTAGAGAAAGGGTTTGTCTTTGCAATTTTGTTTGTTGATGCACTTTAATTAATATAATAAAATAAAAAAAATCGAATCGAATATCGAGTTTTTTATTTAAAAAAAAAAAAAAAAAAAAAAAAAAAAAAATCGCAGATTTTTTTGGGGGGGAAAATCGCCCAGCCCTAGTTACAGCTAAACAATTTTTTTATTTACCTCTGGTTATCAGTAAACTTTCATATCTGAAGGTCAACAAATAGCATCTTATCATATATACAGGATACTCACCTGTAAGTTGTTCATGTAACTCAGTGTGTCCTCATCCCGATCATTTATCATAGCAGACAGCTGAGGATGATTGAGAAACTGAAGCACGTTGTTAAGGAGCATCAACGCTGTTTGTGTCATATTATACAGTTTATCCATATACTGTGCAGTGCCTTGAAAAAAGTATTCACACCCCTTGAAATGTTCCACATTTTGTCATGTTACAACCAAAAACGTAAAATGTATTTTATTGGGATTTTATGTGATAGACCAACACAAAGTGGCACATAATTGTGAAGTGGAAGGAAAATGATACAAATAAATCTGTGAAAAGTGTGTGTGTGGGGGGGAGGGGAGCATTTGTATGGCGCGTCCCCCCTGAGTCAATACTTTGTAGAACCCCCTTTCTCTGCAATTACAGCTGCAAGTCTTTTTGGGGAGGTCTCAAAGCTGGTAAGCTTTGCACATCTAGAGAGGGACATTTCTGCCCATTCTTCTTTGTAAAATATCTCAAGCTCTGTCAGATTGGATGGAGAGCGTCTGTGAACAGCAATTTTCAAGTCTTGCCACAGATTCTCAATGTGATTTAGGTCTGGACTGTGACAGGGCCATTCTAACACATGAATATGCTTTGATCTAAACCATTCCATTGTAGCTCTGGCTGTTATTTAGGGTCGTTGTCCTGCTGGAAGGTGAACCTCCTCCCCAGTCTCAAGTCTTTTGCAGAGTCTAACAGGTTTTCTTCTAAGATTGCCCTGTATTTGGCTCCATCCATCTTCCCATCAACTCTGACCAGCTTCCCTGTCCCTGCTGAAGAAAAGCATCCCCACCACATGATTCTGCCACCACCATGTTTCATGGTGGGGATGGTGCGTTCCCCCCATGTTTGCTGCCCCACATGGCTTCTCACAAACTACAAACAGGACTTCTTATGACTTTCTTTCCCCAATGTCTTTCTTCTTGTCACTCTTCCATAAAGGGCAGATTTGTGGAGAAGCACGACTAATAGTTGTCCTGTGGACAGATTCTCCCCCCTGAGCTGTGGATCTGTGCAGCTCCTCCAGAGTTACCATGGGACCTCTTGGCTGCTTCTCTGATGAATGCTCTCCTTGCCTGGCCCGGTCAGTTTAGGTGGAAGGCCATGTCTTGGTAGGTTTGCAGTTGTGCCATACTCTTTCCATTTTCAGATGACGGATTGAACAGAGCTCCGTGAGATGGTCAAAGCTTGGGAGATTTTTTTTATAACCTAACCCTGCTTTATACTTCTCCACAACTTTATCCCTGACCTGTCTGGTGTGTTCCTTGGCCTTCATGATGCTGTTTGTTCACTAAGGTTCTCTAACAAACCTCTGAGGGCTTCACAGAACAGCTGTATTTATACTGTGATTTAATTACACACAGGTGGACTCTATTTACTAATTAGGTGACTTCTGAAGGCAATTGGCTCCACTAGATTTTAGTTAGGGGTATCAGAGTAAAGGGGGCTGAATACACTGCACTGACACTGCCCCCCCCCCCGCTTTAAAAAAAAAAAGTTGTTTTGTAAAAAAAAAAAAAAAAAACGGCCACATGTGATTAACCACTTCAATACAGGGCTTTTTGTACCTATTCAATACCGGGCCTATTTTGGCACTTCTCTCCTACATGTACAAATCATCATTCTTTTGCTAGAAAATTACTCAGAACCCCCAAACATTATATATGTTTTTTTAGCAGACACCCTAGGGAATAAAATGACGGTCATTGCAACTTTTTTTCTTGCACAATATTTGCGCAATAATTTTTCAAACGCCTTTTTTAAAAAAAAAAAAAAATGATTTCATGAATTAAAAAATAACAAAACAGTAAAGTTAGCCCAATTTTTTGGGAACATATGAAAGATAATGTTACGCCGAGTAAATAGATACCCAACATGTCATGCTTTAAAATTGCGCTCACTCATGGAATGGCGCCAAACTTCGGTACTTAAAAATCTTCATAGGCGACGCTTTAATTTTTTTTACAGGTTACCAGGTTAGAATTACAGAGGAGGTCTAGTGCTAGAACTGTTGCACGCGCTCTAACGCACGCGGCGATACCTCACATGCGTGGTTTGAACGGCGTTTACATATGTGGGCGACTTACGTGTGCATTTGCTTCTAATCGCGAGCTACCGGGACAGGGGCGTTTTAATTTTTTATTATTATTTATTTATTTTTTTACAATGATTTTACTTTTTTTTTTTTTTTTTTTGGATCACTTTTATTCCTATTACAAGGAATGTAAACATCCCTTGTAATAGGAATGTGTGTGACAGGTTCTCTTTATTGAGAGATGCAGGGTCAATAAGACCCCACATCTCTCCTCCAGGCTGGAAAGCATGAGATCAGTGAAAATTTTTTCACTGATTTCATACTTACAACCGCAATGGCGGCTTTGTTTACATTTGAGACCCGGGCGTGACGTCATCACATCGCGCCCGGGCCTCCGACGATCATAGAGATGACTGGTGACCATCTGGTCACCAGTCATCTCTATGCTCATCACGTGACTCCACCAACGATGCCGGAAGATTCGCTCCGGGTCCCTGATCGCACGGGGGAGCCCGGAGAAGCACCGGATGGCGGCGGGAGGGGGGGTGTCCCCTCCCGCCGCCTATAAGAACGATCAAGCGGCGGAACCGCCGCTATGATCGTTCTTATGGTGCACAGAATCGCCGGCACTTCAAAAGGATATCTGAATGATGCCTCTAGCTGCAGGCATCATTCAGATATCCCCCTACAAAGCCGAGGACGTCATATGACGTCCACCCAGGATGGGAGATCCCATCTGTGGACGTCATTTGTCTATGGCTGGGTAGGGAAGTGGTTAAATAAAAGTATCGGTATCGGCGAGTACTTGAAAAAAAAGTATCGGTACTTGTACTCGGTCTTAAAAAAGTGGTATCGGGACAACCCTAATATCCATCATGCCATACCATCAGGAAGGCATAGGCATGTAATTGGCCCCAAATGTATTCTGCAGCAGGACAACCCCAAACATACAGCCAATGTCATTAAGAACTATCTTCAGTGTAAAGAAGAACAAGGAGTCCTGGAAATGATGGTTTGGCCCCCAGAGCCCTGATCTCACCATCATGGAGCCTGTCTGGGGTGACATGAAGAGACAGAAGGATTGGAGGCAGCCGCCATCCACAGAAGATCTGTGCTTAGTTCTCCAAGATCTACAGAGAACAACCTACCTGCCAAGATCCTTCACCAACTGTGTGCAAGTCTACCTAGGAGGAGGCACCCCAAATATTGATTGGTATTTGGATTTCTCTTCTATTCAGTTCCTTTCCATTTTGTTCATTGATAAAAAAATAAAAACTATTAACATTTCGATTTATGAAAACATTCTTCATTTATAGCATTAGCATCACACCTGCCTAAGACTTTTGCACAGTAGTGCATATACTGTACTTATTTCAGGTCAGGGACCCAAAGTACCGAAGCCAGTGGATCAGCGTACCAGCCAGGCCATTGAGTGACTCCTCTGATTCAGCAGTTGTGTCAATTTCAGCTTGAGCTATTGAGCTGAGTAAACAGGCTATACAACGGTGATAAAGTAAATGCATGAGCCTACTGTGCATTACCGTACCACTCATTATTTGATTTAAAAAAAAAAAATTCTTTACAGCCCAACCCCAGAAAAAAAAAAAAAAAAAGACATTTAAATAATGGATTGTGCATCAATGTCCCGACTCCTCAGTCCCGATTACAAACTCCTCTTCATAACCCAACCTGCAGTGCAATGGATCAAAATCCTCCAATTTCCTGCCCTGAGGACCAGACTTTTTTTCTCTCTTCTATTTTCTTGGACAATGTTCTCCAAACTGCGGTCCGCGGCCCAGATTTGGCCCTTTGCCTGCTTTCATATGGTCCATGGGGCACGATTCCTCCCACTGACACCAATGATGGGACACTATTCCTCCCACTGACACCAATGATGGAACACTATTCCTCCCACTGACACCAATGATGGAACACTATTCCTCCCACTGACACCAATGATGGGACACTATTCCTCCCACTGACACCAATGATGGGACACTATTCCTCCCACTGACACCAATGATGGGACACTATTCCTCCCACTGACACCAATGATGGGGCACTATTCCTCCCACTGACACCAATGATGGGACACTATTCCTCCCACTGACACCAATGATGGGACACTATTCCTCCCACTGACACCAATGATGGGACACTATTCCTCCCACTGACACCAATGATGGGACACTATTCCTCCCACTGACACCAATGATGTGGCACTATTCCTCCCACTGACACCAATGATGGGGCACTATTCCTCCCACTGACACCAATGATGGGGCACTATTCCTCCCACTGACACCAATGATGGGGCACTATTCCTCCCACTGACACCAATGATGGGGCACTATTCCTCCCACTGACACCAATGATGGGACACTATTCCTCCCACTGACACCAATGATGGGGCACTATTCCTCCCACTGACACCAATGATGGGGCACTATTCCTCCCACTGACACCAATGAAGGGACACTATTCCTCCCACTGACACCAATGAAGGGACACTATTCCTCCCACTGACACCAATGATGGGGCACTATTCCTCCCACTGACACCAATGATGGGGCACTATTCCTCCCACTGACACCAATGATGGGGCACTATTCCTCCCACTGACACAAATGATGGGGCACTATTCCTCCCACTGACACCAATGATGGGGCACTATTCCTCCCACTGATACCAATAATGGGGCACTATTCCTCCCACTGATACGGCACTATTCCTCACACTGACTCCAACAATGGGGCACTTCTATTAACCACTGGCGCTTTGTAACTTTTTTTTAACTCCCACTGACTCTGGGACATCTTCCACTCTCACTGGCCACAGTCCCCCCCCCCCGTAAAGTCTGAAGGACAGTAAACTGGCCCTTTGTTTACATTTTGGGGATCCCTGTTTTTGGGTACCGGACCCATCTCCCTGGCTTTGGAGCATATGAGAGGCCC
The DNA here is from genome assembly GCA_029206835.1 of Rana muscosa. Lineage (NCBI taxonomy): Eukaryota > Metazoa > Chordata > Amphibia > Anura > Ranidae > Rana > Rana muscosa. The sequence goes on along the minus strand of CM055125.1, from coordinate 314,453,437 downwards.
GACCACTGGAAGTGTCGCCTCCACCAATAAGAGGTGCACACATTTAACAGGCAGTGATGCGGACACCCGAAGAAGGACCCCAGGAAGTAAACAGAAGAGAGAAGGATCATCATGTGATCGTGGCTTCAGGTAAAATGGGCATTTGTAGAGTTTTCCTTTCACATTTTCCTAATCTAAAAAGCAGGAAAAAATATTCACCCAGATGCCAGCCTGGCCCAAAGATCCCAGCCTGGCACGCCCGGCATACATAAATGATGAGGCTACAACACTCTAGGGCTGGGAAAAAAAAAATCGATTTTAATCTTGAATCGAGTCTTGAGTTCAAATCGATTTAGATGTGAAGAAAATCGATTTTTTTCATTTTTTTTCCCCTCAAAGTTTCCGTAGCAGGGCTGCAGGGGGCGTATCCGGAATGACACTGGGCAGCGTTACCCCAATTACATCTACTCGCCGCAGCCGCCGCGAGTAGATGTAATGTAACACTAACTAACCGCAAGCCGCCGTCTGCCTACCTGATCAGCGTGTCATGCAGACAGACGGCGGCCATTGCAGTGTTCAAAAGCCGCGCCTCCTCCTCGTCTGTGATAGGCGGAACACTCAATTTCCCAGCATTAAGTGTTCCGCCTATCACGGACATCCTCGTCTGTGTTATGAGGATGAGCGGATGTCCATGATAGGCGGAACACTTAATGCTGGGAAATTGAGTGTTCCAACTATCACAGACGAGGAGGAGGCGCGGCTTTTGAATACTGGAATGGCCGCCGGTGTAGCAGTAAAATCCGTATCCCATGAAAATCTGCATCAGGTACGGGCACAGTGATTGAAGCATGGGCACAGTGAGACAAGGGTACAGTGAGGCATGGACACAGTTCAATTCAACTAAGAGTAACCTCAGGATTTTTTGTTGTTTTATTAGCTAAATCCAAATACAGTATTAATAATTTGGATGTTTAACAATCTTTGTTGCACACTGACTTTGCAGTTAGCAATTTATTTTGTTTACGCACTTTAATTAACATAATAAAAAAATAATCGCAGATTTTTTGGGGGGGGAAAATCGCCCAGCCCTACAACACTCTGTAAAAAAACAGCACTCTGTTTTAACAGGACAATAAAATTGAACCCCTGGGATGAGTGGTCACATACGTACAGCATCTGTCAGCCTGTCATTGATTTATACAGGCTGCAGCTGTACAGATGTCACCACTCATCCCAGTGATTGCATGCATACGTAGATTGGATGAGCGGTCACGTCCATAGGGCTATGGCATCTGTCAGCCTGTCATTGATTTGTACTGGCTCCTGGCTGCAGTTATACAGATCTTATTGTCCATTCCAGAGATACATGCGTACAGGGACTGGATCAGCGGTCACACTTGTACAGCTGCAGCCTGTCATTGTAAGAGCTTCTGGCTGCAGCTGCACAGATGTGACTGCTCAAAGGTTGCATGCATGCAAGGATGGATAAGCGATCACATCTATAAACCCTCAGAATGCGTTAGCCTGTCATTGATCTGTACAGGCAGATGTATAGAGGTTACTTCCCATTGCAGAGGTTACATGTGTACATGAATGGATAAGCAGTCACATCCATACAGCCACGGCATTTGTCAGCCTGTCATTGATCTGTACAAATGTTACCTGCATATAAATAAGCGGTCACATCCATAGGACAGCCTGTCATTGATTTGTACAGGCTCCTTGCTGCAGCTGTACAGATCTTACTGCCCATTCCAGAGGTACATGCGTACAGGGATTGGCTCAGTGGTCACACTTGCAGCATGTCAGCCTGTCACTGATTTGTACAGGCTTCTGACTGCGGCTGCACTGATGTGACCGCTTGTCTCAGAGGTTACATGCATACAGGGATGGGTAAAGCAGTTACATCTATTGAGCTACAGCATGTGTCAGCCTGTCATTTATCTGTACAGATGTGAATGTTCGTCCCAGACGTTACATGTATACAGGGATGGATGAGCACTCACTCCAGTACAGCCGGGGCCCCTATCAGCCTGTCATTGATTTATACAGGCTGCAGCTGTACAGATGGCTCATCCCAGAGGTTGCACGAGCACAGAGATGGATGAGCAGTCACACCAATACAGCCACAACCCCTATCAGCCTGTCATTGATTTGTACAGGCTTCTAGCTGCAGCTGTAAAGACGTGACAGTTCATCTCAGAGGTTACCTGCATACAGGGATGGATGAGCAGTCACACCAATACAGCCGCGTCCCCTATCGGCCTGTCATTGATCTGTACAGATGCGACCATTCATCCCAGGAGGTACATATATGCAGGAATGGATGAGCAGTCACACCAGTACAGCCGGGGCCCGATCAGCCTGTCATTGATCTGTACAGATGTGACTGTTCATCCCAGAAGTTACATGTATACAGGGATGGATGAGAACTCACACCAGTACAGCCGGGGCCCCCACCAGCCTGTCATTGATTTATAGAGGCTGTGGCTGTACAGATGGCTCATCCCAGAGGTTACCTGCATACAGGGATGGGTAAGCAGTTACATCTATAGAGCTAAAACATATGTCAGCCTGTGATTGATCTGTACAGATGTGACTGTCCCAGAGGTTACCTGCATATAGGGATGGATAAGCGATTACATCTTTAGAGCCACATGTGTCAGCCTGTCATTGATCTGTACAGATGTGACTGTCCAAGAGGTTACCTGCAAACAGGGATGGATTCATCCCTGTATGCAGGTAACCTCTGCGATGAACGATCATATCTGTACAGATCATTGACAGGCTGATGGGGCTGTGGCTGTACTGGTGTGACTGCTAATCTATAGAGACACAGCATGTGTCAGCCTGTCATTGATCCGTATAGATGTGAATGTTCGTCCCAGAGGTTAGATGTATACAGGGATGGATGAGCAGTCACATCCATAAAGGCGCAGCCCCATCAGTTTGTCATTGATCAGTACAGAGAAGACTGTTCGTCCCAGAGGTTACCCGCATACAGGGATGGGCAAGTGGTTACATCTATAGAGCTACAACATATGTCAGCCTGTCATTGATCTGTACAGATGCGACTGTCCCAGAGGTTACTTGCATACAGGGATGGGTAAGCGGTAACATCTATAGAGCCGCAACATGTGTCAGCCTCTCATTGATCTGTAGATATGACCGTTCATCCCAGAGGTTACCTGCATACAGGGATGGATGAGCAGTTACATCTATAGAGCCACAACATATGTCAGCCTGTCATTGATCTGTACAGATCTGACTGTCCCAGAGGTTACCTGCATACAGGGATGGATAGATCCCTGTATGCAGGTAACCTCTGGGATGAACGGTCATATCTGTACAGATCATTGACAGGCTGATGGGGCCGCAGCTGTACTGGTGTGACTGCTCATCTATACAGACACAGCATGTGTCAGCCTGTCATTGATCTGTACAGATGTGACTGTCCCAGAAGTTACCTGCATACAGGGATGGATGAGCGGGCACATTCATAGAGCCTCAGCCCCTTTAGCCTGTCATTGATCTGTACAGATATGACCATTTGCCCCATTGGTTACCTGCATACAGAGACAGATAAGCGGTCACACAGTACAGCCGCAGTCCCTATTAACCTGTCATTGATCTGTACAGATATGACAGTTTGTCCCAGAGGTTATCTGCATACAGAGACAGGTAAGCGGTAACACAGTACAGCCACAGTCCCTATTAGCCTGTCATTGATCTGTACAGATATGACCGTTTGTCCCATTGGTTACCTGCATACAGGGACAGATAAGCGGTCACACAGTACAGCCGCAGTCCCTATTAGCCGGTCATTGATCTGTACAGGCTGTGGCTGTACACAGACCCCTGTGACACCCAGACGGGGTAAGGGATGTGTGAGCCCAGGGGTATAATCGCCCCCCCCACCCCCGACAGACGTATTAGGATACAGCGGTGACCCAGAATCCGGGGATGGCCCGTATGATGGAATTGCGTTTCTGGATGTGTGGCTTCCTTAGCTGCCCGTAGCGTCTTTTGAGCTGCAGCAGCGCCCGGTCGGCCCGCTCGTTGACGGTCCTCAGCTCCTCTTGCACAGTCTCCAGGGCCCGCAGGGAGCGGTCGTTGCTGGACGGCTGAGTCCCGACGCTGACGATGCAGCACTCGTCGCCCTCGCTACAAGAGTTCCGCTCCCCGGAATCGGAGGAGAGGGGCGACAGCACGGCCAGTTCCTCTGACCCCTTCCCGTCCCGGTTCTTCTGCCCGTTCCTCCGGTACGGCTCCACCGGTTCCTTGACCGCTGGTTTCCGCAGCGACGGGTTCTTTTCGGCGGTCTCCCCGCCTTCGGGGAAGTGCGGCATCCCCCGGGCGCTCTCGCCCGTGTCGCCCCTCTCCGGGGTGCAGACAGGGAGCCCGCCGTTGGGTTCCTCTGGGCCCCTTTCCGGGTTTTTCTTCTTTTTCTTCCTCTTCTTCTCCTCCGGCGGCGCCGGGTCGCCGGTGTCTCGCCAGTTGGTCATCTCGCACAAAGCCTGGGCGGCCTGCGCCTCCTGACTGGCCGGCGTGTCCAGGGTGCCCTCTTTTCTGCCCTTCTCCTCCTTCTCCGCCACCCGGGGCTGCTTGGCCGGGGGAGGGCAGCACTCCTCCTTCTTGTCTGGGCAACTCATGGCGTAGAAACACGGGTTCAAGGCAGGCGGGGGCGGTCAGCGGCGCTCAGCCGCATGGTCCGGCATCTGTAATAAAAATTTAAAAAAAGGGTGACAAAAAAAAACAACATTAGACCCAATTTCACCTCATAACACCCCACAGACACCCCTCCCCCCCCCCCAGGGCCACTCACTCACCCCACAGGGGGCCACCTCCAAAAACTTGTCACCCCTATTCCTCCACCCGAAGAAGTGACGTCAGGGACACCCTCTTTCTCACTGCCGAGCACGTGACTGAACACCGGACGTCACCGACTACAGACCGGGCCGCATCTCCCGCCCGATACGAACCGAGGTCACGTGAGCTGGCCGCTTCCTCCCCCCTGACAGGCGCGCGACGCGCCCGTCCATCGACGCGCCCCAGCCAATGGCAGGGAGGCCAGTTTGACGTGAGCCCCGCCCCGAAGCTCCCGGCGGCCAATCGCTTCTGTTTTTTGAGCGAGAGCGAGGCGCGAGACGCAAACTCTGAAGTGGGCGGGGCTGTTGGCGCGTCCCTCAGAGAGGATTCCCTGTCTCCCAGAGTGCAGCGCGCCTGGGGGGGGGGGGGTTATAAATGACGCTCTGACGGGACGTCGCCGTCGTGTGTGGTTCTGGTCACGTGGTGCCGTTTATGTGAAAGCCCCCAAAATAAAGAAAAAAAAAAACTTTATAAACCAATTCAGCTCACACACCCCTGTACACAATAAATGTTTCCACCATGGGGCTGTGTAGTCAGCCATAACCTTTTACCTCGGATACAAATGTAATATGGTCCTTCTGCCAATCTCTTGCCACGTACAGCACACCGTTTACTATCCCCCGTAATATTAAAACTCACCCCATAACCTCCTCCAACATACAGGAATAAGCGCAACCCCAAAAAATGAACAATGCCCTTGCTATAGCCCATTCCTTTCTAAAGCCTGACTGAAAAACTCCTAGAGATTGCGTCCCGCTGTCCTGTCTTGTTGCTAGGACGTTGCTATAAGACTTTCCCAGAGATGGTGTCGCCCTGTCCTGCCTTTAGGGTTGCCACATCATCCCTTTAAAACCGAACACATTAATAATTACACAGGTTCTGTGGTTGATTAAGGTGGTAATTACACTCACTTGGTACCTTATCTGCATTAAATTAGCCTCAGAATCTGTGTAATTCATATGTGTTTGAGTTTAAAGGGATGAGGTGGCAACCCTACCTGCCTTGTTGCTAGGTCGTTCCTAAGACACTCCCAGAGATGGGGTCCCCCTGTCCTGTCTTGTTAGGACGGTGCTAAAACTCTCCCAAAGATGGGGTTCCCCTGTCCTGTCTTGTTGCTAGGACGTTGCTAAGACACTCCCAGAGATAGCACACCCTGTCCTGTCTTGTTGCTAGGACGTTGCTAAGACACTCCCAGAGCTGGCATCCCCCTGTCTTGTCTTATTGCCAGGACATTGCTAAGACACTCCCAGAGATGGCACCCCCTGTCCTGTCTTGTTGCTAGGACGTTGCTAAGACACTCCCAGAGATGGCACCCCCTGTCCTGTCTTGTTGCTAGGACGTTGCTAAGACACTCCCAGAGATGGCACCCCCTGTCCTGTCTTGTTGCTAGGACGTTGCTAAGACACTCCCAGAGATGGCACCCCCTGTCCTGTCTTGTTGTTAGGACGTTGCTAATTCACTCCCAAAGATGGCACCCCCTGTCTTGTCTTGTTGCCAGGACGTTGCTAAGACACTCCCAGAGATGGCACCCCCTGTCCTGTCTTGTTGTTAGGACGTTGCTAATTCACTCCCAAAGATGGCACCCCCTGTCTTGTCTTGTTGCAGTGGGAGCATTTGATGGCACAGTGGCAGCATTGGATAGCACAGTGGCAGCATTGGATTTGGATGGCACAGTGGCAGCTTAGGATGGCACAGTGGCAGCATTGGGAGCATTGGATGGCACAGTGGCAGCGTTTGATGGGCACAGTGGCTGCAATTGATGAGCACAGTGGCGGTATTTGATGGCACAGTGGCAGCGTTTGATGAGACAGTGAGGCTGCAATTGATGTTTTTTTTTTTTTTTTAATTTTTCAATTTGTTTGCGCCCCCACAAAAATTTGGGGCACCAGCTGCCACTGAGCTCCATTACAGGTGGGCAGAGCAGGAAGAGATCATAACAGTGCGCCCTCGATAATTTTTCTCCTGTCCAGCACACAGCAGAGCTCTCCCTGGGGATGACTGAAGATCTCAGAGGACAGATAGCCTCCTTTACCCATGAGACCCGTGAGTACTGACCTTCTCTGCCTTTTCCACTATACAATTCTGTGCTGTAAACCTGTTTACTGAAAGAGAAAGTAAAATTCTTGAACAGGTTAGGAATTCCTGGGAATTCTGAGGTGTTACATAAATGTATTCCACATACACATTATATCCTGTTAAAATCATTATTTTTTTTAACCACTAGTCCCGAGCCTATTTCTGAGATTTGGTGTTTACAAGTTAAAAACAGTTTTTTTTTGCTAGAAAATTACTTAGAACCCCCAAACATTATATATATTTTTTTCTAACACCCTAGAGAATAAAATAGCGGTCGTTGCAATACTTTCTGTCACACCGTATTTGCGCAACGGTCTTACAAGCGCACTTTTTTGGAAAAAATACACTTTTTTTTAATTCAAAAATAAGACAACAGTAAAGTTAGCCCAATTTTTTTTTAATATTGTGAAAGAGAATGTTAAGCCAAGTAAATTGATACCCAACATGTCACGCTTCAAAATTGTGCCCGCTCGTGGAAAGGCGACAAGCTTTTACCCTTTAAAATCTCCATAGGCGACATGTAAAAAATTCTACAGGTTGCATGTTTTGAGTTACAGAGGAGGTCTAGGGCTAGAATTATTTCTCTCACTCTACCGATTGTGGTGATACCTCACATGTGTGGTTTGAACACCGCTTTCATATGCGGGCGCTACTCACGTATGCATTCGCTTCTGCATGCGAGCTCGGCGGGACGGGGCGCGTTTATATTTTTTTTTCTTATTTATTTTACCTCTTATTTTTTATTTTTTCACTGGTATTTAAAAAAAAATTGTGTCGCTTTTATTCCTATTACAAGGAATGTAAACATCCCTTGTAATAGAAAAAAGCATGACAGGACCTCTTAAATATGAGATCTGGGGTCAAAAAGACCTCACATCTAATATTTACACTAAAATGCAATATAAAAAAAAAAAATTGTCATTTGAAAAAAAATAATAATAAAACGGCCCTTTAAAAGCTACAGTATGAGCGGAAGTGACGTTTTGAGGTCGCTTCCGCCCTGCAATGACTTGGAGACAAGTGAGGGCCATCTTCTCCTCACTCGTCTCCATGTCAGGCTAGGGACAGGTCCGGATCGCCTCCGCCGCTACCGACGGCCACGGTAAGCGGCGGAGGGCACCGGAGCGCGGCGGGAGGGGGGCCCTCTCCCGCCACCGATAAAAGTGATCTTGCGGCGAATCTGCCACAGAGACCACTTATCTGAAAGAGAACCGCTGGCTCTTGAAGAAGATACCAGGGTTATGATAGCTAGCTGCTACCATAACAACGATATTCCTCTTCAAAGTCGTCCGGCGGGAAGCAAGTGGTTAATAACATATAGGGGGTTATTTACGAAAGGCAAATCCACATTGCACTACAAGTGCAAACTACAAGTGCAATCGCTGTAGATCCGCGGGGGACATGCAAGGAAAATAAAAAACAGCATTTTAGCTTGCACATGATCGGATGATAAAATCAGCAGAGCTTCCCCTAATTTCAGATTTACAGCGACTGCACTTCCAAGTGCACTTTGCACTTGTAGTTTACACTTGTAGTGCAAAGTCGATTTGCCTTTCGTAAATAACCCCCAATGTGTGTGTGTGCATGGAATACATCTATGGAGCACCTCAGAAGTCCCAGGAATTCCTAACCTATCAAAAACTCTTATCATAATAATACAGCCCAACTCCAGGAAAAAAATCCAGCCATGCAGTGTGTGTGTGTGTGGGGGGGTAGCCTTTTTCACTTACCTGATTCTAATTTCTCTTGCTTCACCCCAAAGCCGCGACATCATCACATACCATACAGGGTAGGGACATTAACCCTGTATGGTATGATGGGGAGGCTGGAGTGTTACCATAGCCAGGGACTTAAGACCCTTTTCACAGTGGGGTATTTTTCAGGCGTTTTAGCGCTAAGGCCCCTTTCACACTGACGCGTCGGCGCTAAAGCACCGCTATTTTTACCAACGCTTTACAGTCGTATTTGCGGAGGTATTCGGCTGCTAGCGGGGCGCTATTAACCCCCGCTAGCGGCCGAAAAAGGGTTAAAACCACCCGCAAAGCATCGCTGCAGAGGCGCTTTGCCGGAGGTATAACCGCGGTGCCCATTCATTTCAATGGGCAGAAGCGGTGGAGGAGCAGTATACACAGCGCTCCTTCACCGCTCTAAAGATGCTGCTAGCAGGACTTTTTTTAGCGTCCTGCCAGCGCACCGCTCCAGTGTGAAAGACACTCAGAGATGGGGTCCCCCTGTCCTAACTTGTTTCTAGAACATTACCAAGACACTCAAAGAGATGACGACACCTGTCCTACCTTGTTTCTAAGACGTTGCTAAGACACTCCCAGAGATGGCTATGCCCTGTCATGCCTTGTTGCTAGGACATTCCTAGGACACTCCTACAGATGGGGTCTCCCTGTCCTGTAACGTTGCTATGCTAGGGCATTGCTAAGACACTCCCAAAGATGGAGTTTCCCATCTTGTGTTGCTAGGATTTTGTTAAGTCACTCCCAGAGATGGCATCGCCCTGTCCTGCCTTGTTGCCAGGACATTGCTAAGACACTCCCAGGGATGACACCCCCCAGTCTTGCCTTTTAGCTAGGATGTTGCTAAGACACTCCCATGGATGGTGTCTTCCTGACCTGCCTTTTGTTAGGACACTCCTGAAACTCTCCCAAATATGGCATCCCCCTGTGTTGCCTTGTTGCTAGAACATTGCTAATTCACTCCCAAAGATGGCACCCCCTGTCTTGTCTTGTTGCTAGGACGTTGCTAAGACACTCCCAGAGATGGTGTCACCTTGTCCTTCCTTGTTGCTAGGATGCTGCTAAGTCACTCCCAGTGATAGCGTCCCCCTGTCCTGCCTTGTCTCTAGGATGTTGCTAAGACACTCCTAGAAATGGCGTCCCCCTATCCTGCCTTTTTACTAGGATGTTGCTAAGAAACTCCCAGCTGACTTTTATCCCCTCACATGTGCTCTGTCTCCCCTGATGCAGTAGCTCTAAGCTCAGTGACAGAGGAGATAGTGGACCACACATGTGTGGGGGTTTGAGAGCTTTCTCCTGTGATGGTGGGGGGAAGTAAGAAGAGCTGGCAGTGCCTTAGCAACTTCCTAGGAAGAAGGCAGGGTGGGATGATACCATCTCTGGGAATTTCACAGTCTGGCTTCGGGATGTATGTAGATGGCCTACACCTATAGCAAGGGTATTATTTAACTTGGGTCAAAGCATCAGTTTGTTCTTATCTACAGGAGGCTCTTACATGCATAGGGAGGTTTTTGGTAAAGGTAAACTAGCCCTGTAATGGCAACCCCCATCAGCCATTGATGATATATGTCTTTTACGCAGGAAGGGCCCAACCAGTAAAAATACTCACCTTACCCTGGCCTCAGTACTGCAGGAGGTGACGATATCCTCGGGAACTTCTGAGAACCTGAAATATCGTGAAAAGGAGATAAGATGCTCCAGCACAGGTCAGTAGTATCTTATTGTGATGGATGGTGACGTCACTCTTGTCTAGGAGTAGAAAGTGGACCCCGGGGTAAGATAAGTATGAACTTCTCAACAGGATTTGTTTAAAAAAAATTGCAAAAGTGTTTTTTACATGGGAGGGGCATCAATAAAAGTAGACATTTTGGTGCAAGATCTACTCTAATCTTAAAGCGGACCTTTCATGAAAATGGAAGATCTGCCTTGCTGCCAGTCCCTCACCCCAAACAGAATTGGTTTAAAAAAAAACTCAAAAATAAAGACTCAACCAAAAAAAAAAAACTTATCTTGGTCCAACTTTCAGTGATTTCATGAGGCACGAGCAACCTCAATGAGCTTCTCCGGGCACAAGGGAGAAGGTCACTGTAACGACACCCCAAGTATGAGAGGGGTTAAAGCCGTTTAGGATATTCCCTTTCCGAACACCAAGGCAGCTACCGACACTCCAGTCAGGCAAACAAGACCCATAACAATAATTCTCCCCCAATAACGAGACAAAGCTCTGTCTTGAGGTTCAAGCAGGATTGACAATCTTTATTGAAAAGCTACAAGTTTTATACACAGTCAAAAGAGGAGGTTCTTACATTCTACTCATATTACTCTGAAAATACACCTGTGACCAGAAACCTAATCAACATGAGCTAATTAACTAATCCCTTTTAGCAGCCAGGCTGTCTCAGAGTTTCCTAGCCTGGCTGTCTCCCAAACTCCAATACACATCATCACAGTACTCCTTCATACAATACAGGGTCAATTAGCCCAATCCACAAAGAAAAGATCCTTAGAAGTTAGCCTGGACTCAATTTACATTACAACAGGCAGACAGGTGGTTGGAGTTGATGACATTAGCATCGTTAAGCAATAGACTGTCGGCCTTTTTCATGGAACTTCCTGGAATTAGAGATGGCCCTGCGGTTCGCCCCGCGGTCGGTTCACGGCGAACTTTGCGCGTTTGCTATTCACCAAACCGGCGGACATATGGCGCTGTTCACGGCCGCCATATTCTTTTACATTGTGGAGAACTTTGACCTATGACACATCCATCATGTGGTACAGGACAGCCAATTGAGACATTTCAGCACATGGACATACCCCCTACCTTATAAATAGACCTGATCTGGCTGCCATTTTACATTCTGTCTTTTGTCAGTGTAGGGAAAGGTTGCTGTGTGGAGAAGGGACAGACTGTATCACTAGATATTAGGTCCACAAAAGTCCTTTTAAGGACTGGTATAGGTGTACTATTGTTTGGTGTGCAGTATATAGGGTTGTAATACACTTATAATATACTTTCAAATATAGAAAGCATATTATAGTGCATCATTGTGACTGCAGTGCTGAGCGATTCTGCAGCTGTCTTTTGTCAGTGTAGGGAGGGAGAGGTTGTTGTGCTGTGTATCAGAGACAGACTGTAATCACTAGCTATTAGGTCCACAAAAGTCCTTTTAAGGACTGGTATAGGTGTACTATTTGGTGTTCAGTATATAGGGGTGTAATACACGCATAAAATACTACCAAATATAGAAATCATATTATAGTTCATTTCAATTGTGACTGCAGTGCTGACCAGTTCTGCAGCTCTTTTGTCAGTGTAGGGAGAGCTTGCTGACATGTCACAGGGACAGACTAGCCACAAAAATCGCTAACTAATAAAGGTCCACAAAAGCCCTTTTAAGGACTGGTATAGGTCTACTATTTGGTGTGCAATATATAGGGGTGTAACACACACATAAAATACTACCAAATATAGAAATCATATTATAGTTAATTTTAATTGTGACTGACAAAATAGCTGCAGAACCACTCAGCACTGCAGTGTAGGGAGAGGTTGCTGACGTGTCGCAGGGACAGACTAGCGACAAAAATCGCTAACTAATAAAGGTCCACACAAAGGCCTTTTAAGGACTGGTATAGGTCTACTATTTGGTGTGCAGTATATAGGGGTGTAATACACGCATAAAATACTACCAAATATAGAAAGCATATTATAGTGCATTTCTACTGTGCAGCATTGTGACTGCTGAGCGGTTCTGCAGCGATACTACAAAGGCCTCGTACACACGGCCGAGATTCTCGTCGAAAAAAACATGTCGTTTTTTTTCGACGAGATTCTTGGACAAGAAAATTGTCCCGGCCGAGTGTACACACGCTCGATTCAAAGAACCCGCAGTTCTTTGAATGGAGCGTACGCGGTGACGTCATCGGCTACGACGAGCATGCGCTCGTCACATTCGATGCCGTCGCCGCCATCTTGGTATACCCTACGTATGCCTAGGAAGCTACCGCGCATGCGTCGAATTCATTTCGAACATGCGCGGGCTTCCGGGAGGACAGGTAAGTGTACACACACTCACTTTTCTCGTCGAGAAACATGCCGACGAGAATCTCGACGAGAAAATAGAGAGCAGGTTCTCTATTTTCTCGTCGAGATACTTGTCGATTTTCTTGACGAGAAACCATACACACGAACGAGTTTCTCGGCAAAAAATCTCTGCCAGCAAGTTTCTTGCTGGTTTTTGCCGAGAAACTCATTTGTGTGTACGAGGCCAAAGAGTCATTACCTGTGGTTCAACCCCGGGTACAAGTGTCAGCACCACCTATACACCTAAGGGGAACTGCACGCCAGGTGAAGCAACAGCAAGGAGGAGTCCAAACAATTAGAAGACCCGAGCCAACTATTGCTCAGGTCACCCCTAAATTTGGGATACCCGCTAAAATTAATAAAATAAAATAAAATAATGGCAACTTTTCCAATAGCAGAATCATCTCCTGCCCTCCCTTTATAGCCTGGCCTTGCGTCTCTTCCATGGCCTTCATGCGCTCCTGAATTGACAAAATTTTGCAGATAAAAAAAAATGCTTGTCGTTGTCGATCGCAGATTCGCTTAATACTTCTGGTATGTCATTGTCCATGTTGTGGGACTATGTGTGCACAGCTAGTAAGTATTTTGTAGCTGCAAATATGACCTGGAGGTTTTTAATGTTCGCCTGCCATTAAAATGTATGGGGTTCGCAAACATTTGCCCGCGATCGCGTTCGCGAACCGTCCCGCTAGATGTTCGTCCATCACTACCTGGAATGCCCAAATAAGGAGTTATACTTCCTGGGCATCACAGTGTACAGGGGATAGCATATTTCAATTAACCTGTTGAGTTCAGAATCAAACAAACAGTAAATAGTCTTTAGCCCTGTACACACGATCGGATTTCCTATGGTTTTTAAACCGATGGATTTTTCCATCGGAAAACCGATGAAGCTTATTGCTATCAGTCTTGCCTACACACCATCAGTCAAAAAACCGACCGTTCCAAACGCGGTGACGTAAAACACTCCGATGAGCCGAGAAAAATTAAGTTCAATGCTTCTGAGCATGCGTCGACTTGATTCTGAGCATGCGTGGGTTTTTTAACCGATGGACTTGCCCATAGACAATCACATTGCTCTATAAAACCTGATGGCACCCCCTGCAATAGAAAGGGTATTATACTCACCATCATCACCGTGTCACCTACATCCATTCCACCCATCATAAGACTCTTCAGCATTTACCACTTCTAGGAGAGTCATATACTTGTGTCCTCCATCACGTACTGTGGCTCCATTCCCTGATCCCTACACCATAGCTTAGTCTTGTAGTGATGTGGGGGCTGGTTTGAAGGTAGAAGACAAGGGTCACCAGAAAGGTGGGTATAATACCGTGTCTCCCCAAAAATAAGCACAGGTCTTATATTAATTTTTGCAACAAAAGACACAGTAGGGCTTATTTTCGGGGTAGGTCTTGCCATGTAATGTGCCGTCTTCTCTCCCCCTCTCTCTCCCTGCCTGACAGGAATCCCCAGTGTGAACTGAGTTAAAATGCTTGTAAAATCCTATAATCCACTCTATTCCAGTAGTATATAATGTACAATGTGTGTTTCTGTGACCCGCTCTGCGCTTCTGTGACCCGCCGGAGCTCTCTTCCCCGCAATTATATTACAGAAACACACAAATTGTACATTATATAGTACTGTAATAGAGTGCATTATAGGATTTTACAAGCATTTTAAACTAAGGCTTATTTTTGGGGTAGGGCTTATATTGCAGCCCTCCTGGAAAATAACGCTAGGTCTTATTTTCGGGGTAGTTCTTATTTCTGGGGAAACACGGTACCTCTTTTATTGATCAATTATATTACAGGTCGACAGTGTTCCTATCTTCTGACCCCACAATAAATTCTATTTTATAGGGTTCTTCAAAAAGTTTCCACACTTTTTTTTAACGCTTCTAAATATAAGAGAGTGCGGAAACTTTTTGAAGACCCCTCGTATTAAAGTTGATCAGGCCAAGCATACATATTGATGAAGAGTAACCTAATTCATCCTTTACCACTTATGTGCGAATAGCAATCACCAGAGCCGCTGTTGGAAATCATGGGGCCCCATACAGCCTACCTGACAGGCCCTCTCCCGAAAATATCAAAATGATATTTTTGCTAAAAATACACCCAAATCATCAGCAGACACACACACAAGATACAAAATTCCTGCTAAATCTAGAAGATAATAATGTATTGAGTTAATAAATAAAGTTCTGTGTGTGAATTACATATTTATCGGCCCCTTTCCCCGCTCTCCATCCTGAAACATCCCCCTGTGTGCTCGCAGCATCCGGCAGAAGGGAGAGGAGGGGAGCCGGTAGTGCTGCAGGATGGGGCGGGAGGGGGGACCAGTGGGGCACACAGAGGGGCCAGGGCAGCAGAAGAAAGGGGCACCTGGCTGGACAGGAGGGGGTGATCGATGTGGCAGGGGTGGCATTTATAGGAACGGATCCCCTGCAGTTCCCTCCTGCAGCAGCTATAAGCCAGTGTGGGAGGGAGAGGAGGAGAAGTTGCTGCAGAGGGGAACTAGTTCCAGGAAATGCCATTCCCGTCGCACCCATCGCCCCCTCCTGTCCAGCCAGGTGCCCCTTTCTTCTGCTGCCCTGGCCCCTCTGTGTGCCCCAGTGCCCCCGTCTCATCCTGCAGCACTTCCAGCTCCTCCAGGTTCCCCTTCTTTCTGCTTGTCAGTTGCCTGCCCGCCCCCCCCCCCTAATTAAACTGATGTGGCCCGGGCTTCAAGAGGACTGGTGGTACCCCCTTATCGGCAGCCCTGGCGATCACATAAGACATCCTGCCCTAGAGGGGTCATTTGGTGAGCATCCACCATCACCATAGGTGTCTGATTAATGTCCATTCCATTCATTTTAGGTGTATGACCTACTTAATGTGAACCTATGGCCTGGATATGGACATATTTGCAGCAACTCCTTATCCCCTAGACCGGCCTTTCTCAAACTTTTTGACACTAAGGAGCCCTTGAAATAACTTTCTGGTGTCAAGGAACCCCTAATAATTGCTATTACTGCAGCTCACTGTATATTAGCATAATGGCCAGAGGGACGAATGCTCCTTGCATTTGTGGTCATTGGGAAGAATGCTCCATACATTGGTGGTCATTGGGAAGAATGTTCCTTACATTGGTGGTCAGTGGGAAGAATGTTCCTTACATTGGTGATCAGTGGGAAGAATGCTCCTTACATTGGTGGTCAGTGGGAAGAATGCTCCTTACATTGGTGGTCAGTGGGAAGAATGTTCCTTACATTGGTGATCAGTGGGAAGAATGTTCCTTACATTGGTGGTCAGTGGGAAGAATGTTCCTTACATTGGTGATCAGTGGGAAGAATGTTCCTTACATTGGTGGTCTGTGGGAAGAATGTTCCTTACATTGGTGGTCAGTGGGAAGAATGTTCCTTACATTGGTGGTCAGTGGGAAGAATGTTCCTTACATTGGTGATCAGTGAGAAGAATGTCCCTTACATTGGTGATCAGTGGGAAAAATGTTCCTTACATTGGTGATCAGTGAGAAGAATGTTCCTTACATTGGTGGTCAGTGGGAAGAATGTTCCTTACATTGGTGATCAGTGGGAAGAATGTTCCTTACATTGGTGATCAGTGAGAAGAATGTTCCTTACATTGGTGATCAGTGGGAAGAATGTTCCTTACATTGGTGATCAGTGGGAAGAATGTTCCTTACATTGGTGGTCAGTGGGAAGAATGTTCCTTACATTGGTGATCAGTGGGAAGAATGTTCCTTACATTGGTGGTCTGTGGGAAGAATGTTCCTTACATTGGTGGTAAGTGGGAAGAATGTTCCTTACATTGGTGATTAGTGGGAAGAATGTTCCTTACATTGGTAATCAGTGGGAAGAATGTCCCTTACATTGGTGATCAGTGGGAAGAATGTCCCTTACATTGGTGTTCAGTGGGAAGAATGTTCCTTACATTGGTGATCAGTGGGAAGAATGTTCCTTACATTGGTGATCAGTGGGAAGAATGCTCCTTACATTGGTGGTCAGTGAGAAGAATGTTCCTTACATTGGTGATCAGTGAGAAGAATGTTCCTTACATTGGTGATCAGTGGGAAGAATGTTCCTTACATTGGTGTTCAGTGGGAAGAATGTTCCTTACATTGGTGATCAGTGAGAAGAATGTCCCTTACATTGGTGATCAGTGGGAAGAATGCTCCTTACATTGGTGATCAGTGGGAAGAATGTTCCTTACATTGGTGGTCAGTGGGAAGAATGTTCCTTACATTGGTGATCAGTGGTAAGAATGTTCCTTACATTGGTGGTCTGTGGGAAGAATGTTCCTTACATTGGTGGTCAGTGGGAAGAATGTTCCTTACATTGGTGGTCAGTGGGAAGAATGTTCCTTACATTGGTGATCAGTGAGAAGAATGTCCCTTACATTGGTGATCAGTGGGAAAAATGTTCCTTACATTGGTGATCAGTGAGAAGAATGTTCCTTACATTGGTGGTCAGTGGGAAGAATGTTCCTTACATTGGTGATCAGTGGGAAGAATGTTCCTTACATTGGTGATCAGTGAGAAGAATGTTCCTTACATTGGTGATCAGTGGGAAGAATGTTCCTTACATTGGTGATCAGTGAGAAGAATGTTCCTTACATTGGTGATCAGTGAGAAGAATGTTCCTTACATTGGTGATCAGTGGGAAGAATGTTCCTTACATTGGTGATCAGTGAGAAGAATGTTCCTTACATTGGTGATCAGTGAGAAGAATGTCCCTTACATTGGTGATCAGTGGGAAGAATGTTCCTTACATTGGTGATCAGTGGGAAGAATGTCCCTTACATTGGTGATCAGTGGGAAGAATGTTCCTTACATTGGTGATCAGTGAGAAGAATGTTCCTTACATTGGTGATCAGTGGGAAGAATGTTCCTTACATTGGTGATCAGTGGGAAGAATGGCCCTTACATTGGTGATCAGTGGGAAGAATGGTCCTTACATTGATGATCAGTGGGAAGAATGGTCCTTACATTGATGATCAGTGGGAAGAATGTTCCTTACATTGGTGATCAGTGAGAAGAATGTTCCTTACATTGGTGATTAGTGGGAAGAATGTTCCTTACATTGGTAATCAGTGGGAAGAATGTCCCTTACATTGGTGATCAGTGGGAAGAATGTCCCTTACATTGGTGTTCAGTGGGAAGAATGTTCCTTACATTGGTGATCAGTGGGAAGAATGTTCCTTACATTGGTGATCAGTGGGAAGAATGCTCCTTACATTGGTGGTCAGTGAGAAGAATGTTCCTTACATTGGTGATCAGTGGGAAGAATGTTCCTTACATTGGTGATCAGTGAGAAGAATGTTCCTTACATTGGTGATCAGTGAGAAGAATGTTCCTTACATTGGTGATCAGTGAGAAGAATGTTCCTTACATTGGTGATCAGTGGGAAGAATGTTCCTTACATTGGTGTTCAGTGGGAAGAATGTTCCTTACATTGGTGATCAGTGAGAAGAATGTCCCTTACATTGGTGATCAGTGGGAAGAATGCTCCTTACATTGGTGATCAGTGGGAAGAATGTTCCTTACATTGGTGATCAGTGGGAAGAATGTCCCTTACATTGGTGATCAGTGGGAAGAATGTCCCTTACATTGGTGATCAGTGGGAAGAATGTTCCTTACATTGGTGATCAGTGAGAAGAATGTTCCTTACATTGGTGATCAGTGAGAAGAATGTCCCTTACATTGGTGATCAGTGGGAAGAATGCTCCTTACATTGGTGATCAGTGGGAAGAATGTTCCTTACATTGGTGATCAGTGAGAAGAATGTTCCTTACATTGGTGATCAGTGGGAAGAATGTTCCTTACATTGGTGATCAGTGGGAAGAATGTTCCTTACATTGGTGATCAGTGGGAAGAATGCTCCTTACATTGGTGGTCAGTGAGAAGAATGTTCCTTACATTGGTGATCAGTGAGAAGAATGTTCCTTACATTGGTGATCAGTGGGAAGAATGTTCCTTACATTGGTGTTCAGTGGGAAGAATGTTCCTTACATTGGTGATCAGTGAGAAGAATGTCCCTTACATTGGTGATCAGTGGGAAGAATGCTCCTTACATTGGTGATCAGTGGGAAGAATGTTCCTTACATTGGTGATCAGTGGGAAGAATGTTCCTTACATTGGTGGTCAGTGGGAAGAATGTCCCTTACATTGGTGATCAGTGGGAAGAATGTTCCTTACATTGGTGATCAGTGGGAAGAATGTTCCTTACATTGGTGATCAGTGGGAAGAATGCTCCTTACATTGGTGATCAGTGGGAAGAATGTTCCTTACATTGGTGATCAGTGGGAAGAATGGTCCTTACATTGGTGGTCAGTGGGAAGAATGTCCCTTACATTGGTGATCAGTGGGAAGAATGTCCCTTACATTGGTGATCAGTGAGAAGAATGTTCCTTACATTGGTGTTCAGTGAGAAGAATGCTCCTTACATTGGTGATCAGTGAGAAGAATGTTCCTTACATTGGTAATCAGTGGGAAGAATGCTCCTTACATTGGTGATCAGTGAGAAGAATGCTCCTTACATTGGTGATCAGTGGGAAGAATGGTCCTTACATTGGTGGTCAGTGGGAAGAAGGAGGAGGACACACCCAAAGAGCTCTCTGAGAACCAGCCTTTTTTCAAGCCTGGGCCTTGCCTGCTAGCTTGGCCCAGGAATAATGCCTGATCCTGGGGGAGGCCCTGGGAGGGATCCCCCTGATTACACAGGGCCTTGTGAGGAGGAGGTGGAGGACCTGACTGTGGGTCCAGGCCCTGCTGTGGATGCAAATGTCTTCAGTCAGAAGATTATCGATCGTTTTAGGGCGATTGGAAGAGCTGAAGAAAAACTCATGCCGCGTACACACGGCCGTTTTTAATGTCATTGAAAAAAACAAAGTTTTTCTTGCCTACAAAAAATGCTCGAGCAAAGCGCGGTGACGTACGAAACGTACGACGGCACTATAAAGGGGACGTTCCCATACCTCCCAACACGCACGGATTGTGCGGGAACTTCCCGCACCGACGCAAATTTCCCACAGACCCGCGAGAGCATCGAATTTCCCACAATCGACGGAGGATGTCCTGATGAGGCGGCGGCGGCAGTGGTAAGTGAAAATAGCCCGCTCCCCCCCCCCCCCCCCGCTCAGAAACTAGCATAATCTCGGCATGTAGATGCACTACCGCACCATCTGACGAGACGTCAGGACAGGATGAGGAGAACGAGCGTATCTTCCCCCCGCGGCCGGCACCCCCCCCCGCTCCGCTCAACAACTAGGCAGCAGAGATGCTTGTTGTCCCGCGGCCCCCCCCCCCCCCGCTCAACAACTTTAATCAGAGGGGGAAAAAATGAGAAAGAATGTCCCGCAGTGGACATTTACAAACTTGGGAGGTTCCATTCGGCTGCTTTTGCTGATCCTCGTGTTAGTAAAGTTTTGGTGCGATCTCCATAACAAACGCTAGTTTTACCAGAACGAGCGCTCCCATCTCATACTTGATTCTGAGCATGCCCCTCGTAAAAGCATACACACTACCGTTTTTCACAACGTTAAAAATAAAGACGTGAAAAACGACATGAAAAAATAGAGCAGGTTCTAATTTTTTTGAGGCCATTTTTCACATCGTTAAAAATGCTCTGGAGCCCACACACGATCGTTTTTAATGACCAAATTAAAAAATGGCATTTTTCTCGTCATGAAAAACGGTCGTGTGTACGCGGCATTAAAGTTTTGAAGGCTGAACACAAATCCTTCAGAGCCAAATATTTCCAGGCCTGGAGTAAAAATTGTTTGGCCATGAAGCCTGAGCTACAGGAATTGGAGGAAAATGTGAAGAAACAATCTTTATTATTGGAAAAGATAAAAGTGGAGCATTTAAAGAAAACTTTGATAATGAGAGGAGATTTGCCAGCCAGACCTTAGCAAGTTCCATGGATCAGCAGCAGCCTCAGGTAATGGATGACCCGGGTCCATCTGCCTCTGCACCTCTCCCCCCATGTCAGGGCTTGGAATCGTCAGCGGCAACCAGCCAGGGGGTTGAGAGTGAGCGTGGCACCCTGAATTTTATCCAGGAGATGGAGTCTCCCCTGAGAACAAACAAGCCTTCCTTTACTGGTGATCCATCAGAAGTCCCTGAAGAGGAAATGCAAACCAGCAAAGCCAGTACAGGTGGAGAAATCCCAGTACACCACGCTGCCTTCCAACATGTCTGCCCCACCTGCTGTGGTGAACGGTGTCCTGACTGAGGAGCAGAAAGACAAGGCCTTGTGCAAAGCGCTGCCTGGAGTTTCTGCTGGGACCTGTAGTTCCTCTGATAAGTTTTCTGCATAAGGTATGCCTGCTGTTTGCAATGAGATTGCCTCACCTGAGCCTCCCTGTGGTGGGGGGAGGGGATCAGCATATTGCACCATGTGCAGTGGAAGAAGCCATGGAGGTTTCACCTGTTGCAGTGTCAGACCAGCCTGCAGTATACCCTGATGGAAGTCCTGTTCTGATGGAAGAGAACCGGCCAGCTGAAGCTTCTACAAGCACAGCAGAGAGAACTGACACTGCTGGGAAGACGGCAGGAACTGTGAATATTCCAGCAAGTACTAAGAATGACAGTAATGATAAAGCAATGGATGTGCTGGGTGGTGGTGAAGGGGTTAATACGGTGGTGGTGATGAAGGGGTTAATACGGTGGTGGGTGGTGGTGAAGGGGTTAATACTGTGGTGGTGAATGGGTTAATACCGTGGTGGGTGGTGGTGAATGGGTTAATACTGTGGTGGTGAATGGGTTAATACTGTGGTGGTGAAGGGGTTAATACTGTGGTGGGTGGTGGTGGTGGTGAAGGGGTTAATACTGTGGTGGGTGGTGGTGGTGAAGGGGTTAACACAAATGTTTTTTCTGCTGGGAGAAATGTGGGGAGTTACGTGTCAGTTTTGGGGAGTCGTACCAAGGAGGGTGGGGGTAATTTTGTTACTACTAGTCACAATTAGGGATGAGCTTCGTGTTCGAGTCGAACATACGTTCGACTCGAACATCGGCTGTTCGATCGTTCGACGAAGATCGAACGATTTGGGCCGTTCGCGCCAAATTCGAGTGACGCGAACGGCCCACAATGCACTACGCCATCGCAGTGTCATCCAGGCGCTGTGATTGGCCAAGCATGCACTGTGACCCCGCATGCTTGGCCAATCACAGCGCCGGCAGCGAGGAGAGCAATGATTGGCCACAGGCAGGATGCCTGTGGCCAATTATTGCTGAGGGGGTTTAGTACACGCCCCACACTATAAAAGGCCGCCAGCACGGCGGCCTAGTGTAGTGTGTTCCGGAGCAGGGATAGAGCAGCATAGGCAGGGACAGTGACTTTTATTTCTTTCTTGCTTAACCTGGATTCCTTTAGTTTAGGGAAAGAGAAGGATAGGTAGGGAGAGTGTCAGTGTGTTTTGTGCTTGTGCTATATTGTGCTTAAAAAAAACATTTTTTCTAGGGACAGAAAACTGTAGGTAGGGAGAGTGTGTCAGTTTCTTTCACTGTCAAAGTCCTTGTTTCCAGGGACCTGGAAGGACAGTGAGTGAATTCTCCTTGTGCTATATTGTGCTTAAAAAAAACATTTTTTCTAGGGACAGAAAACTGTAGGTAGGGAGAGTGTGTCAGTTTCTTTCACTGTCAAAGTCCTTGTTTCCAGGGACCTGGAAGGACAGTGAGGTAATTCTCCTTGTGCTAAATTGTGCTTAAAAAAAAACATTTTTTCTAGGGACAGAAAACTGTAGGTAGGGAGAGTGTGTCAGTTTCTTTCACTGTCAAAGTCCTTGTTTCCAGGGACCTGGAAGGACAGTGAGTGAATTCTCCTTGTGCTATATTGTGCTTAAAAAAAACATTTTTTCTAGGGACAGAAAACTGTAGGTAGGGAGAGTGTGTCAGTTTCTTTCACTGTCAAAGTCCTTGTTTCCAGGGACCTGGAAGGACAGTGAGGTAATTCTCCTTGTGCTAAATTGTGCTTAAAAAAAAACATTTTTTCTAGGGACAGAAAACTGTAGGTAGGGAGAGTGTGTCAGTTTCTTTCACTGTCAAAGTCCTTGTTTCCAGGGACCTGGAAGGACAGTGAGTGAATTCTCCTTGTGCTATATTGTGCTTAAAAAAAACATTTTTTCTAGGGACAGAAAACTGTAGGTAGGGAGAGTGTGTCAGTTTCTTTCACTGTCAAAGTCCTTGTTTCCAGGGACCTGGAAGGACAGTGAGGTAATTCTCCTTGTGCTAAATTGTGCTTAAAAAAAACATTTTTTCTAGGGACAGAAAACTGTAGGTAGGGAGAGTGTGTCAGTTTCTTTCACTGTCAAAGTCCTTGTTTCCAGGGACCTGGAAGGACAGTGAGGTAATTCTCCTTGTGCTAAATTGTGCTTAAAAAAAACATTTTTTCTAGGGACAGAAAACTGTAGGTAGGGAGAGTGTGTCAGTTTCTTTCACTGTCAAAGTCCTTGTTTCCAGGGACCTGGAAGGACATTGAGGTAATTCTCCTTGTGCTAAATTGTGCTTAAAAAAAAAACATTTTTTCTAGGGACAGAAAACTGTAGGTAGGGAGAGTGTGTCAGTTTCTTTCACTGTCAAAGTCCTTGTTTCCAGGGACCTGGAAGGACAGTGAGGTAATTCTCCTTGTGCTAAATTGTGCTTAAAAAAAACATTTTTTCTAGGGACAGAAAACTGTAGGTAGGGAGAGTGTGTCAGTTTCTTTCACTGTCAAAGTCCTTGTTTCCAGGGACCTGGAAGGACAGTGAGGTA
Organism: Rana muscosa; assembly: GCA_029206835.1. Lineage (NCBI taxonomy): Eukaryota > Metazoa > Chordata > Amphibia > Anura > Ranidae > Rana > Rana muscosa. The sequence goes on along the minus strand of CM055125.1, from coordinate 314,429,932 downwards.
ATTCTCCTTGTGCTAAATTGTGCTTAAAAAAAACATTTTTTCTAGGGACAGAAAACTGTAGGTAGGGAGAGTGTGTCAGTTTCTTTCACTGTCAAAGTCCTTGTTTCCAGGGACCTGGAAGGACAGTGAGGTAATTCTCCTTGTGCTAAATTGTGCTTAAAAAAAAACATTTTTTCTAGGGACAGAAAACTGTAGGTAGGGAGAGTGTGTCAGTTTCTTTCACTGTCAAAGTCCTTGTTTCCAGGGACCTGGAAGGACAGTGAGGTAATTCTCCTTGTGCTAAATTGTGCTTAAAAAAAACATTTTTTCTAGGGACAGAAAACTGTAGGTAGGGAGAGTGTGTCAGTTTCTTTCACTGTCAAAGTCCTTGTTTCCAGGGACCTGGAAGGACAGTGAGGTAATTCTCCTTGTGCTAAATTGTGCTTAAAAAAAAACATTTTTTCTAGGGACAGAAAACTGTAGGTAGGGAGAGTGTGTCAGTTTCTTTCACTGTCAAAGTCCTTGTTTCCAGGGACCTGGAAGGACAGTGAGGTAATTCTCCTTGTGCTAAATTGTGCTTAAAAAAAACATTTTTTCTAGGGACAGAAAACTGTAGGTAGGGAGAGTGTGTCAGTTTCTTTCACTGTCAAAGTCCTTGTTTCCAGGGACCTGGAAGGACAGTGAGGTAATTCTCCTTGTGCTAAATTGTGCTTAAAAAAAACATTTTTTCTAGGGACAGAAAACTGTAGGTAGGGAGAGTGTGTCAGTTTCTTTCACTGTCAAAGTCCTTGTTTCAAGGGACAGAGAAGGACACCTGAAGGTAGCCCTTATTGCTTTTTTCCCATCTCCCTGCAGGCCATCTATTAGAATGTCTGGAAGGCAAACAAGGAGAGGCAGACAGTCAGGAGCCAATAAAAGAGGGCAAGCAGGCTCTGTGTCTGGGGGCAACAGTGCTGGTTGTGGACGCGGTGCATTGTCATCAGCACATGGCCATGGGACACGCTTGTCCTTCTTTTCGGCAGCTGGACATGTTGAGCCACATCATGCCGAAGACTTGGTAGAGTGGATGACCAAGCCCTCCTCCTCCTCCTCATCCTCTCTCACCCAGGCTCAGGGTACTGGCAAAGCAGCTGCCAAAGCGTCCTCTTCCCTGGTATCAATGTCAGACTCATCATCAGTCACTCCTTCCCTAGACCCACCATGTCCTCCTCCTGAGGAGTCCCCCGAACTGTTTGAGCACAGTGTTGGGTACATGCTCCAGGAGGATGCCCAGCGTTTCGAAGGGTCTGATGATGAAACCCAGCTACAGGAAGGCAGTAGCGTGAGAGCAGACAGAGGGGATGCTCAAGAAGGACACCAATCTGGCAGTCATGTTCCAGCAGCTGCAGCATACTGCCAGATTGGCTCCAGTGATGAGGAGGGAGGGGATGATGAGGTCACTGACTCCACGTGGGTGCCTAATAGGAGAGAGGAGGAGGAGGAGGATGAGGAGGAGGCACATCTCCAACGAGGCAGGATGCCCTTTGGTGGCCAGCGTAAGGGCAGTACACCGACGGAATCACACCGCAGAGCTCCGCCTGTGCAGGGCGCTGCCTCTGCCCGTCATTCAAAAAGTTCTTTGGTGTGGGCCTTTTTTGAGGCTAGTGCATCAGATCGCACAGCTGCTGTTTGCAACATATGTCTCAAGCGTATATCGCGTGGCCAAAACATCAGCCGCTTGGGTACCACATGCCTGACCAGACATATGTTGACCTGCCATGCAGCTCGTTGGCAAGCCTACCTCAAAGACCCACACCAAAGAACAAAGCGGACCTCTCCTTGCACCGCATCAGCTGGGATCTCCAACCCCACTATAACTTCAGTCCTCTCTGAAACATGCACTGAGAGGAATGAAGGTGTAGAATTAGGTGTGTCACAGCCAAGTACTTGCGGCCACTCTGCTAGCAGTACACCAACGTCCGATTCTAGCAGGCAAATTTCCCTGCCCCAGCTGCTGGACCGTCGAAAGAAGTTCACTCCCAGCCATCCACATGCCCAGCGGTTGAATGCTAGCTTGGCTAAATTGCTAGCGCTTCAACTGCTGCCTTTTCAGTTGGTAGACTCGGCCCCCTTCCGTGAGTTTGTGCAATGTGCGGTTCCTCAGTGGCAGGTTCCCAAACGCCACTTTTTCTCACGGAAGGCTATTCCGGCTCTCTACCGGCATGTGGAAGGCAATGTCTTGGCCTCGCTGGACAGGGCGGTCAGCGGTAAGGTGCATATTACCGCTGACTCATGGTCCAGCAGGCATGGACAGGGACGTTACCTTTCTTTCACGGCCCATTGGGTCACTCTTTTGGCAGCTGGGAAGGATGCAGGACAAGGTGCAGTAGTGTTGGAGGTTGTTCCACCGCCACGCCTCCAAAATGCTACTACTGGTTGTGACACACCTCTCTCCTCCACCCCCTCCTCTTCTTCTTCCTCCATGGCCTCTTCCTGTGGTTTGTCCTATGAACCAGCGGTGCTCCGTAGCCGTTCACGGGGCTACGCAAGTACGCAGGCAAAAAGATGCCATGCCGTGCTTGCGCTGGTGTGTTTGGGGGACAGAAGCCACACTGGGGCAGAGGTCCTGTCTGCTCTGCAGGGCCAGGCCGAGAGGTGGTTGACGCCACGCCAGCTTAAGCCAGGAATGGTGGTTTGCGACAATGGCACCAACCTCCTCTCCGCCCTCCGACAGGGACAACTGACCCATGTGCCCTGTGTGGCTCACGTCCTTAACCTGGTGGTGCAGCGGTTCTTGGGCAGGTACCCGGGCTTACAGGATGTCCTGAGGCAGGCCAGGAAAGTCTGTGTGCATTTCCGCAGATCTTATAATGCCAGTGCTCGCCTGGCTGAGCTGCAAAAGGAGTTGAACCTGCCCAAGAACCGCCTTATATGTGACATGCCCACCAGGTGGAACTCAACGTTGGCCATGCTGCAGCGGCTGCACACGCAGCAGAGGGCCATCAATGAGTACCTGTGCGACTACGGCACCAGGACAGGGTCAGGGGAGCTTGGTTTTTTTTCTCCACGCCAGTGGGGCATGATCAGGGATGCATGCACTGTCCTGGCACCATTTGAGGAGGCCACGAGGATGGTGAGCAGTGACAGTGCATGCATCAGTGACACTGTACCTCTTGTCCACCTGTTGGAGCACACGCTGCGTGGAATAATGGACAGGGCACTTGAGGCAGAACAGAGGCAGGAAGAGGAGGACTTCCTTGCCTCTCAAGGCCCCCTTTACCCAGACAGTGTTCCTTCTGTCCCACCCATCGCACAGGAAGAGGAGGAGGAGGAGGAGGAGGAGGAGGAGGAGGATTGTGTCAGCATGGAGGTGGAGGCTGGCACTCAGCATCATCAGCAGCAGTCTTTTAGGGATGATTTACAGTCCCAAGAAACCAGTGGACTTGTGCGTGGCTGGGAGGAGGTGGCTGCGGATCATGTCGTCCTTAGTGACCCAGAGGACTCCGGAGCGAATGCCTCAGCAAACCTACGCTGCATGGCCTCCCTGATCCTGCAAAGTCTGCGGAAGGATCCTCGTATTCTTCGGATCAAGGAGAGGGACCATTACTGGCTGGCCACTCTCCTTGATCCACGGTACAAGGGTAAGGTTGCGGACCTTATGTTACCGTCGCAGAGGGAGCAGAGGATGAGACAACTCCGGGAGGCCTTGCAGAAAGGTCTGTGCAACGCGTTCCCAGAGACTGGGAGGTTACAAACTCCTGGTCCTGGACAACGAGTTGCTGAGGCTTCGGCCAGTCAAAGAAGGAGCGGTGGGGAAGGTGGCCGTCTGACCGATGCGTTCAGACAATTCTTTAGTCCGCAGCCCCAAAGTATGATCGGTTCCAGCAACCATCGCCAGCGTCTGATAAACATGGTGCAGGAATATCTAGGGGCAAGGTCAGACTTGGACACCTTCCCCACCGAAAATCCTCTGGCTTACTGGGTCTTGAGGATGGATCACTGGCCAGAGCTTGCACAGTATGCAATTGAGCTACTGGCCTGTCCTGCATCCAGCGTTCTTTCGGAACGCACATTCAGTGCTGCTGGAGGATTTGTCACGGATCACAGGGTGCGCCTGTCCACCGACTCGGTTGATCGACTGACTTTCATCAAGATGAACCAGTCTTGGATCACCACCAGCTACCACACACCTGATGCTGATATAACAGACTAATTGATTTTAACATGTCACATCCCTTCAAGACTGATGCTGATGCTGAGTGCCTGTGCTGTTATGTTGACTGGCTATCCTCCTCCTCCGAGTCCTCAATGATACGATTGATGATGATAGCTTGGAAGATCATTTTTGTTTATGGGTGCCGCCACCAGTGGCTAAGGCCCAATTTTTCAGCCCCTGTTTTACAGGGGCGTGTAATTACAATTTTTTTAGCAATAATTTGCCATAGGGCTCATTGCTGTGCTCCAAGTACAGTATCTGTGAGGGGTTGTAGTGTTGTGCCACCAGTGCCTAAGGCCCAATTTTTCAGCCCCTGTTCAACAGGGGCATGCAATTACAATTCTTGATCTAATAATTCACAGCAGGGTCCATTGCTGCACCCACCAAGAGTAACTCTGAGGGCTTACAGTCTTGTGGCAACGCCACCACCACCACCACCACGAAAGGCCCAATTTTTCAGCCCCTGTTCAAAAGGGGCATGTAATTACAATTCTTGATCTAATAATTCACAGCAGGGCCCATTGCTGCACCCACCAAGAGTAACTGTGAGGGCTTACAGTGTTGTGGCACCAGCACCACCATCAAAGCCCCAATTTTTACTACCACTGTTCAACAATTATATGTAATTAAAATTCCTGATATAATAGTTGACAGCAGGGCGTTCCAGCACCAACCAAGAGTAACTGAGTGCTTACAGTGTTGTGCCAACACCAACAACTAAGGGGCCTATTTCTGCAGAGTATATACGGCAGGTCCCTACTTTCAAACATCCAACTTACAAACGACTCCTACTTGCAAACGAAAGAAGACAACAGGAAGTGAGAGGAAATCTACCCCTAGAAAGGAAAATTCTCTCCTGTAAGAATAAATATGGGAGAAAGGGGTCTCATCTGTACTGATGCTTTATCAGCAATCCTTGTTTCAAGAAAAACACCACATTTCAAAAACAGTTGTCATTGGGACGGAAAGTGAGGTGAAATGTTCGGAACAGGGGCACAGACAGCAAAACAAATGTTACAGGGGTGATAACCCTTACCTATGTTTCCCAAAAAGTTTAAAAATAGATTTTTGGGCTGGAGCTACACTTCAACAATGTACCTGTTCAAAATTACAAACAGATTCTACATAAGAACAAACCTACAGTCCCTGTCTTGTATGCACCGCCTGTATACGGCTGTTCAGAGTATATAGGGCCTTTTTTATTTTATGTGCGGGGTTCCCCTTAATATCCATACAAGACCCAAAGGGGCTGGTAATGGGCTGGGGTAGGGGGGGGGTCATGGGGTAGCTATGCCATTTTTCTTAAAGAATTTCATCCATATTACCGGGACCAGACATTACATTAAAGCCGCAAGCAGTTTTAAATGGCTTTTTTTTCCTTTAGAAGTGTCATTTTGTGCAGGGACAGTTCTAAACACGGGAAACACGTGGCACTTCACAGGCATACTTTAGACACCCCCCAGGTACGATATTTAAAGGAATATTTGACTTTTTTTTTTTTCACTTTATGCATCATTAAAATGACTGCTCCCGAAAAACGACCGTTTTTAAAACTTCTTTTTGCATTGATACATGTCCCCTGGTGCACAACCCGGGTTCCCAAACCCTATTTATGACAATAACATGCATAATAGTTGTTATAATTAGCACTTTAGAATTCGAACGTTCGCATCCATTGTATTTAATAGGGTTCTAATGTTCGTTCGAACTTTCGGTCCGTTCGCGGGTTCTGGTGCGAACCGAACCCGGGGGTGTTCGGCTCATCACTAGTCACAATTTGGGGAGGTTTGGTGGGGGGATGGTTAGTGGGTAGAGGAGGAGAAATGTGGTTCAGTTGAAGTGGACCCCACCAATAAGGAGGAGGGTGGCTGAGTTGGTTCTGGAAATGGGGTTTAAAGAGGAAGTAAACCCTGATGGGTTTTACTTCCTCTTTAGCCCGCTGCAAAAGCCTGCAAATGAAAACACATAATGGGCTAGTATGCATCACATACTAGCCCATTATGTGTCACTTACCTGCAAAAGAATCCAGCGATGACTCCAGAGTAGGCATCGTCCATCTTCTGTCTCCTCTTCCTTCCGGGCTGCGGACTCCGGCTCTGTGATTCGCCGGAGCCGCGTGACGTCACTCCCGCGCATGCGCACGGGAGCCGCTATTCACGGCACAGGCTGGGGAAGAAACGGCACTTCGTTTAGTAGTTTCTTCCCCGCACATGCGCCGTTGGGATCTTCGGTGGACTACAAGTGAAATATCTCCTAAACGGCGCACGTTTAGGAGATATTTCCACTAACTATAGGTAAGCCTTATTCTAGGCTTGTCTATAGGTAGAAGTAGTCAAAAAGGGTTTACAACCACTTTAAAGCCTTGGATATATTTGCTTTGATTTGCCCGGTGGGGAGCTATGAGTTTGATTTATCTTTTGTAAAGCCTGAGGGTCTGGATTTATTTTGGGAACGATTTAGGAGAGGGTCACCAGACATCCCCGGTTTCAAGGGACAGTCCCCGGATTAACGACACTGTCCCCGGACCAAGTCTGTCCCCAGTTTTGTCCCCGGATTTGATTTGAACAGGGGCTGGGGCATTTTCAAAGACAGTCAGTGCAGAATAATAATAAAAAAAAAAAATCTGAATTACACCCCCCCCCCCACTCCGCCGCTACTACTAGCTTAGGGGGGTGTATTTTTTTTCCATTATCTGTGCCCCTTTCTGATGATCATGTGCTGGTCGGAGCGGAGGGAATATTTCTTCAGTTTCGGGTGCCCATTCAGCTCCGCTCGCATGTTCTTCTGTCTTGGCTCAAGTCCCGGCCATCCGCCTGCCTGCTTATCTCCTTGCCTTCCCTGGCGGAGTGAGCTTCCTCCGCTCCCCACCCTGTAGTAGCCGGGGCCTGGAGAGTAAGACTTGGCGGGCGGCGACGGGCAGAGAGTCGCTGATTCCCGCCATTACTAGATAAAAATCAAATTAAAAATATGTCCCCGGATTTCATTTTAAAAATCTGGTCACCTTAATTTAGGAGGTGCGGGGGCCTTCCGCAGTGGAACGGTTGGGTGCCAAAGGTGATTTGCAGGCAGCCTCTGATAAAATCTGTCACGATCCTGGTGCGTAATGAATCTATACCAGAGGCTGATTTGATCGTATGGCTACGCCGATATGGTGAGGTCCTCGCTCCACTGCGGAAGGTCCTTGATCTGCATGGGATATGGACAGGGGCCTGGACAGTGTCACTAAAATTAGGGGTGCTGGGAAATGTAGTCCAACATCTGCCCTGTTCAGCCTTTCTGGGGAGGGATAGGCTGACAATTTTTTACCAAGGTCAGCCTAAAGTCTGTAATAAATGTGGTGAAAAGGGCCATTTTGCATCTACCTGCACCTGTAAAAAGTGTTCACTGTGCCAGGATCTGGACCATTTGGCTAAGAATTGTACCGAAATTCGGTGCAATTTGTGCCAAAAGCTTGGTCATCCTTATAGTCAATGCCCGGAGGCATTACATAACTTGCCAGGATTGGAGGCTGAGTTGCAGAGGCTGGATGAGGAGGATGAGGCCGCTGAGACTGTTGTTGTCCCTCCTGTGTCTGTGACATCTGTTGTTTCTGATTCTGTTTCCCCTAGTAATGTGGTCCCTGAGTCTGTCCCTCCTGTGTCTGTGACATCTGTTGTTTCTATTTCCCCTAGTGATGTGGTCCCTGAGTCTGTCCCCCATGTGGTAGTCCCTAATCTGTCTATACGTAGATCCTCCAGACTGGCGGAAGCTGCTGGGGGGGCAGGTTTAGCGGATCTTCCCACTCAGCCTCCAGTCCCTGCTCCTCGGCAGCGCAAGCGTGGTCAGGGGAATGTGGGGGTGCTGGATGGGGGTGGGGCTGATGGAAGGGTGTCCATACCCCATATCTTACCCTCTGTTGATGGGGATTCGGATGATGAGGGGTGGAAGAAGATTAGGAGGAAGAAAAAAAGAAGAGGAAGAAAAGAAAAGCGGTAATTTCTTCTTCAGAGTCGGACCCAGGAGGGGTTCCTATTGGCAACACTTTTTCAGTTTTTTCGGGTGATGAGATGTCTGATATATCTTTCTCTTTATCATTTATGGATGAGGGGGAGTCACGCAGTCTTAAGAGAGCTGTATCTGGTGATGAGAATGTGGTAAGGGTTAAGAAACTACTACCCCAATCATCCTGATGGCATATCAGACCTGCCTTTGGTGAACTGCCCATCTCTGGGTGAGGAGTTCTTTTCTTTTTCTGTTTCTTTCACTCCCTTAGCTTTTGTTGGTTAGTATCTTCTTTTTGAAGAAGGGCTGCATGCATAATGGGTGCGGGTTTGTTTCTTGACCTCGCAGGTTTGTCTGGTGTAGTGGTGTGAGTTGTAGTAAGATTTATTTTCCCCGGCATCCTCCCGCTCCTTCCGACACACAACCACCCGATCCGCATGTATGTGTCTGCCAAGTACCCAGTCCATCTTGCACCCTTTGTACCTCTCTGCAACAGCTGCAGAACAGGAGAGATACCTGCGGGCATTAGGCACTTTTAAATAGTCCCACAGAAAGTCAGCGTACCATCTCTCTCGGTAGGCCTCCACCTCGAAAAGTAAGTCTTTGGAGAGATACGGGTACTCCCATCTGTATTCAGCAGCCACCCTATGGTTGAATAGCTGCTGCATCCTGGAGAGCGGAGGAATAGTGGAACGGTCTCCCGCACCCGGCAAGACAATGGCATCTGGATGCCTAGGCACTTTCACTGCCTTGAGACCCAACATAGTAGTCCGCAATGGCGCATACTCAGCCACGGCAGCAGGCACAGGCAACTTAGGTCTGGGTGATGCAGGCCTGGGGTCAGATACCTCCTGTAACACAGGGGCCTCCACCGGGGGAACAACAGCCCCAGAAACCTTGGGTAGACTTTCCCTACGTCCTGCGGAGGATAGGGGCATCTTATCCCAGCCTTTCTTGATGAACAGCTCGTCTATTTCAGCATCTTCTCCCATCTCAGAGGACGACTCTAAATCAGAGGTGTGACATTCCTCTGCCGGCAAGTAATTCCTAGTGGTAGAGAAATCACTATCGCTCACAAGTTCAAGTTCCCTGGGATCAGGAACCCAAGCATCCCCGATACTTCGGACACTTAACTTTGTCCCTTTCCCCAGCTTACCTCGACCTGTAGCTGTCCCGGATCGTCTGGAGGTCCCTCCGATTAGGCAATCCGACTCGGGTAAGCGCTGGGGTGTAGCTCGACCACGGCCGCAGGAGGCTTTCACATAGCCGACCTTCCGCTTGGGAGGTGGGAGCGAGGACTCTGTAACAACCGAGGCAACATCCTCCGGTTTCTCTGTCTCCGGTTCCTCTTCCACCGGAACATTCTCAACGACTTCCTCCGAAGTCACGACAGTGCGCGTGGGGGTGGCTGTAGAAGCACTGGTTTCCTCCTCCAAGAGTAGTGGCGCCCGTAAGGCAATTCAAACGGTAGGCCCGAGGTTTTTCCGTAGGTTGCTCTACCTCGAAGATGAACTCCTTGCACTTTTCACATCTTCCAAAGGGCCGAAGGTGCACCACCAGTCCCTGGCATCCGGGACCACTCCAAGGGCCTCCTCATCCCTGCAGACGTAGAGAGCGAAGCTACCCCGAGGCTTCAGCCGAATCCCCGTATCCATCAAGGGAGCAGCAAAAGAGGCAACATTCATGGTAGAAGAACTTGGAATCCATGGGGCATTAGTCGCCATGTTGCTCACTCGCCGATCCATCACGCACTGTCCATTTGGTGCCTCCCATTTTCCTGCAATGTTCGCGGGCTTTTAGTTTCCTTGACACGCCCACGAACTACGCAGCTTGGGCTCTCCTCGTGGCGTAGCCAGAATTGTTTTTTTTTTTTTTAAATGGCTGACCTCCACGGAGCCTCACATGTGGAATAAAGTCCAACTTCTGGGGGTTTCTTCTTCTTTCTGATCACAGAAATCTTCGACGAGCCCCCACGTGTAGCGACACAACCCCCTTCTCCTGTCTTTGGCTCCTGAGCAAAAGAAAAGGGCCCACCATGCTACATGCCCGTACCCTCCTGTAGAAAGAGGTTGAGCGGTGTAATGTACCTGGGTCTCTGTGATCAGGTTCCCTCAGAGAAATGGCTCCCGTCTTCACTGTAACAAAGACAATTCTTTATTCCCCAATAACTTCAAAGTCCACAATGATTGCAACTCCAACTTAGAGTTTATTTCTTCTGTTATGCACAATAACTGGACAGGAGAAGGTTGGAAGAAGAGCAGGACAGCAAAAGGTGTGGGAATAGGTCCAGGCACAAACAAATTCTTATTCACTACCCATATCTTTAGGTAGACTCAGCTCATCCGGATAGTCTCCCCACGAAACGGGCCCTAGCAGCCGGAATGATGCTCGAACTAGATACACTTGGGTCACTGCCACAGACCTGGGGAACTTAGTTGCAACGTTTAGCCTCTTTCAGGGAGATGACATCCCTCCAGAGAGTTACCGGGCCCCTTCCTTCACTGTGAGTTCCTCACCAGTCCCTCGGAACGGTCCTCCCCTGGCCTCCTCATCTAAGATACGGGTCTCCTCGCACAGCAGCACCCTGGGATTCCTTGATCCTCTGTGGGCCTCAGCCAAAGGTGCTGAGCCCAAGGCCTCCAGTTGCAGCCCCAGGGCTAAAGGTGCCTGGGACTTATCCGCCAGTGTACTGAACCAGGAACTCCACCCCAGAGATAAAGGTGATTGGGGTGGCCATGAACAGAACCACACGCTCCCGGGGTTGGACCCCCGAGAACTCACACCCCGACAGCCAGGGTCTGCCCCTTTTATATCCCCTCCCGGGATGCACAGCGGGCAAACACGCCCACCATACCACCGCCGACAAGGGACATCCAAGGCACAGCACTGTACCAGCGGTTTAACCCTGGCCTCCGATGGCAGCACCACCAACAGGCCACGGGGACCTACACACCAGTATCCCGCCTGCAGCTAAAATTGGGTTTGCTGGACCCTATCAAATAATGTGTTTGAGCACAACTACCGCTAAAACATTCCCCTAAATTTCAAAGCCCCGCTACATATATATATATATTGTTTTTATGCTTATTGATTGCAAGTCCTTTAATAAAGAAAAATTGGGAAGAATGCTCCTTACATTGGTGATCAGTGAGAAGAATGTTCCTTACATTGGTGATCAGTGGGAAGAATGTTCCTTACATTGGTGATCAGTGAGAAGAATGTTCCTTACATTGGTGATCAGTGGGAAGAATGTTCCTTACATTGGTGATCAGTGGGAAGAATGTTCCTTACATTGGTGGTCAGTGGGAAGAATGTCCCTTACATTGGTGGTCAGTGGGAAGAATGTCCCTTACATTGGTGATCAGTGGGAAGAATGTCCCTTACATTGGTGATCAGTGGGAAGAATGTTCCTTACATTGGTGATCAGTGGGAAGAATGCTCCTTACATTGGTGATCAGTGGGAAGAATGTCCCTTACATTGGTGATCAGTGGGAAGAATGTCCCTTACATTGGTGATCAGTGGGAAGAATGTTCCTTACATTGGTGGTCAGTGAGAAGAATGTTCCTTACATTGGTGATCAGTGAGAAGAATGTTCCTTACATTGGTGATCAGTGGGAAGAATGCTCCTTACATTGGTGATCAGTGGGAAGAATGTCCCTTACATTGGTGATCAGTGGGAAGAATGTCCCTTACATTGGTGATCAGTGGGAAGAATGTTCCTTACATTGGTGGTCAGTGAGAAGAATGTTCCTTACATTGGTGATCAGTGGGAAGAATGCTCCTTACATTGGTGATCAGTGGGAAGAATGTTTCTTACATTGGTGATCAGTGGGAAGAATGTTTCTTACATTGGTGATCAGTGGAAAGAATGTTCCTTACATTGGTGGTCAGTGGGAAGAATGCTGCTTACATTGGTGGTCAGTGGGAAGAATGTTCCTTACATTGGTGGTTACTGGGAAGAATGTCCCTTACATTGGTGATCAGTGGGAAGAATGCTGCTTACATTGGTGGTCAGTGGGAAGAATGTTCCTTACATTGGTGGTTACTGGGAAGAATGTCCCTTACATTGGTGATCAGTGGGAAGACTACCCCTCTCACAGATAGCTAAAAAGATCATCATTGGTGGTTACTTATCTGAGAGGCAAAACTTGCTCATTGCTCAAGGAACCCCTAGCGACCTCTCTAGGAACTCAAGAGGTCCATGAACCCTGGTTAAGAAAGGCTGCCCTAGAGGCTAGGGACCCCCATAGGTCAGGTGGGCTAACAATTCACCACAGGGTTGTATTCTTGACTTGGATGCAAACAGATGGGCACCAATCACTTTTAGAGAGTCAAAATAATTAATTTAAGTGGAGCACTACCCCCGTAAGGGCTGAAAATGACAGGGTTCCCTACTGCTGCACAGCCAGGCACACAACAGATTCAGCTTTCATCCGAACACAGTGAACAGTCCTTTGAGCTTTTTTTTGTGTTTTTTTTATATGGGGGTAATAACTTGAATGGGGAAAAGAATTATGGGATGGCCAACTTGAAAGGAACAAATCCAGGGAAACTTCCTCCCTAATTACAGCTCCAATTGATTCCTCCTCCTTGGCCTGCACAGCTCTGATTGATTCCTCTTTAGTAGCTAACAGTCTTTGATGGATCAGCAACAGCCCCTTACAGGCTAGGAACTCTCAGCCCCTTTGGAAAGTAGCACAATGTGTGTGAACGATGTGTTGTGATCGAACTGCATCTTGGAGTATTTCTAACTTCCCTGTAGACACTGGTCCCAGCCAGTGGCGGCCCGTGCATTGTGGGCGCAGGGGCGCCGCCCTCCCTATCCATGCACCTTTCAGGACGCCAGGCGCATTAATTCCTATTGCAGGCATGGGGGGTTGGGTGATTGAGCACTGTGTCCCGATCCCACCCAGTTGTGTGATGATAGCAAATGAATTTTCAAGATTTTCACACTAAATCTTCTCCCCGCTAATCAGGAGGCAGGTGCAAAACCTGTTTCCCGATTGGTCAAAATGTCAGGCAATCCTATTGGATGCCTAAAGTGGAGCCAGGGAGGAAACCGCTGGAGCCAGAAAGGAAGCCCGCCACCCTGGAGCCGCTACCCAGACCCCGCACCCTCTAGCCGCTGCCCAGACCACACCCACTAGCCTGGAGCCGCTGCTTGGACCCCGCACCCACTAGCCTGGAGCCACTGCCCGGACCCACACCCACAGGACTGGAGCCGCTGCCCAGACCCCGCACCCTCTAGCCTGGAGCAGCTGCCTGGACCCCGCACCCGCTAGCCTGGAGCCGCTGCTTGGACCCCGCACCCGCTAGCCTGAAGCCGCTGCTTGGACCCCGCACCCGCAGGACTGGGGCCGATGCCCGGACCCCGCACCTGCAGGACTGGAGCCGATGCCCGGACCCCGCACCTGCAGGACTGGAGCCGCTGCCCGGACCCCGCATGACTGGAGCCGCTGCCCGGACCCCGCACCCGCTAGCCTGGAGCCGCTGCCCGGACCCCGCACCCGCTAGCCTGGAGCCGCTGCCCGGACCCCGCACCCGCTAGCCTGGAGCCGCTGCCCGGACCCCGCACCCGCTAGCCTGGAGCCGCTGCCCGTCCACGCACCCGCTAGCCTGGAGCCGCTGCCCGGACCCCGCACCCGCTAGCCTGGAGTCGCTGCCCGGACCCCGCACCCGCTAGCCTGGAGTCGCTGCCCGGACCCCGCACCCGCTAGCCTGGAGTCGCTGCCCGGACCCCGCACCCGCTAGCCTGGAGTCGCTGCCCGGACCCCGCACCCGCTAGCCTGGAGTCGCTGCCCGGACCCCGCACCCGCTAGCCTGGAGTCGCTGCCCGGACCCCGCACCCGCTAGCCTGGAGTCGCTGCCCGAACCCCGCACCCTCTAGCCTGGAGCCGCTGCCCAGACCGCGCACCCACTAGCCTGGAGCTGCTGCCGGGACCCCGCACCCGCTAGCCTGGAGCCGCTGCTCGCACCCTGCACCCACTGTGGACATTTTTTGCCGTGGATATTTAAGTGTAAATGTGAGATCTGAGGTCTTTTTGATCCCAGATCTCACATTAAAGAGGTCCTTTTTTCTATTACAAGGGATGTTTACAAGAGACAGTGAAAAAATAAAAAATAAAAAGTAAAATAAATAAGAATTAACCACTTAAGCCCCGGACCATTTGGTAGCTAAAGGACCAGAGGTGAATTCAGAATTTTGTACTGCGCTGCTTTAACTGTAAATTGTGCGGACATGCAATGATGTACCCAAACGAAATTTGCATCCTTTTCTTCCCACAAATAGAGCTTTCTTTTAATGGTATTTGATTGCCTCTGCGATTTTTTTATTTTTTGCGATATAAACGGAAAAAGACCGAAAATTTTGAAAAAAAATGATATTTTCTACTTTTTGTTATAAGAAAAATCGAATAAACTCAATTTTAGTCATACATTTAGGCCAAAATGTATTCAGCCACATGTCTTTAGTAAAAAAAATGTCAATAAGTGTATATTTATTGGTTTGCGCAAAAGTTATAGCGTTTACAAACTAAGGTACATTTTCTGGAATTTACACAGCTTTAAATTTATGACTGCCTATCTCATTTCTTGAGGTGCTAAAATGGCAGGGCAGTACAAAACCCCCCCAAATGACCCCATTTTGGAAAGTAGACACCCCAAGGAAATTGCTGAGAGGCCTGTTGAGCCCATTGAATATTTTTTTTTTTGTCCCAAGTGATTGAATAATGACAAAAAAAAAAAAAAATTACAAAAAGTTGTCACTAAATGATATATTGCTCACACATGCCATGGTTATATGTGGAATTGCACCCCAAAATACATTCTGCTGCTTCTCCTGAGTACGGGAATACCACATGTGTGGGACTTTTTAGGAGCCTAGCCACGTACGGGACCCTGGAAACCAAGCACCGCCTTCAGGATTTCTAAGGGCGCAAATTTTTGATTTCACTCCTCACTACCTATCACAGTTTTGAAGGCCATAAAATGCCAAAATAGCACAAAACCCCCCCAAATGACCCCATTTTAGAAAGTAGACACCCCAAGCTGTTTGCTGAGCGGCATGGTGAGTATTTTACAGCTCTCATTTGTTTTTGAAAACGAAGAAAGAAGATTTTTTTTTTTTCTTTTTTTTTTTTTTTTCAATTTTCAAAACTTTGTGACAAAAAGCGAGATCTGCAAAATACTCAACATACCTCTCAGCAAATAGCTTGGGGTGTCTACTTTCCAAAATGGGGTCATTTGGGGGGGGGGGGTTTGTGCCATCTGGGCATTCCATGGCCTCCGAAACTGTGATAGGCAGTGAGAAGTGAAATCAAAAATTTACACCCTTAGAAAGCCTGAAGGCGGTGATTGGTTTTTGGGGTCCCGTACGCGGCTAGGCTCCCAAAAAGTCTCACACATGTGGTATTCCCGTACTCAGGAGAAGCAACAGAATGTATTTTGGGGTGTAATTCCACATATGCCCATGGCATGTTTGAGCAATATATCATTTAGTGACAACTTTGTGCAAAAAAAATAAAATAAATTGTCTTTTTTCCGCAACTTGTGTCAACATATAAAATATTCCATGGACTCGACATGCCTCTCAGTATATAGCTTGGGGTGTCTACTTTCCAAAATGGGGTCATTTGGGGGGGTTTTGAACTGTTCTGGCATTTTATACACAACATTAGGAAGCTTACATCCACTCTTCTAACCACTTGAAGACAAAGCCCTTTTTGACACTTTTTGTTTACATGAAAACATATTTTTTTTTGCAGGAAAATTATGTTGAACCCCCAAACATTATATATATTTTTAAAGCAAAGGCCCTACAGATTAAAATGGTGGGTGTTGCATTTTTTTTTTCTACACAGTATTTGCGCAGCAATTTTTCAAACGCATTTTTTGGGGAAAAAATACACTTTTTTACATTTTAATGCACTAAAACACACTATATTGCCCAAATGTTTGATGAAATAAAAAAGATGATCTTAGGCCGAGTACATAGATACCAAACACGACATGCTTCAAAATTTCGCACAAACGCGCATTGGCGACAAACTACATACATCTTTAAAAGCCTTTACAGGTTACCCCGTTAGATTTACAGAGGAGGTCTACTGCTAAAATTACTGCCCTCTATCTGACCTTCACGGTGATACCTCACATGCATGGTGCAATTGCTGTTTACATATGACGCCAGACCGACGCTTGCGTTCGCCATTGGGCAAGAGCAGGGCAGAACAGGGGTGCTTTATTTTTATTTATTTTTATTTTTTTATTATTAATTTTGCTTTTTTCTTTTATTTTTAAATTGTTCCTTCCATATATATATATTTTTTTTATCATTTTTATTGTTATCTCAGGGAATGTAAATATCCCCTATGATAGCAATAGGTAGTGACAGGTACTCTTTTTTTGAAAAAACTGGGGTCTAGACCCTAGATCTTTCCTCTGCCCTCAAAGCATCTGACCACACCAAGATTGGTGTGATAAAATGCTTTCCCAATTTCCCAATGGCGCTTTTTATATCCGGGGGGGGGGGACATTCCCTCCCACTGCTTGTAAAAGCAGTCCAGAGGCTAATTAGCCACTAGGATTGCTTTTACATGAAAGCCGGCCGCTGGCTGAAAAGAATGATACCAAGATAATACCTAAACCCACAGGCATCAATCTGGTATAACCATTCAAAGTCCAGCAACATACCAGTACGTTGCTGGTCCTTGTTGGACATGTATTGTAATCTTTTTTTTTTTCATGCAGCCAGGTGGCTGAACGAAAAAAGAGATTGATCGGTGGGTATGCCCACCATTAGAATACCGCCCTTCATCCACCCACTTCTAATGATGGGCATACATGCACCATTTATATATGCCGAAGCATGGGGGCATCCTCCCGCAAAAAAGTTATGCCGCACACACATGGTCGGACTTTTCCACGGGCAAGCCTCCGTCGGAATTTCGATCGTATGTACGCGGCATTAGGAGCAAAATCACTCCTCCGCCCCTGCTGCCCCAATGCTTCGGCATATTTGCTTTTTTTTTTTTAACTGTGGTGGTGAAATCACCTCCTACAGCACTGGAGTCGCAGGGATCAGGCCTGTCTCTGCGAACGCTGCAGTTATGTGTGTTTTTGTTTTGCAAGTGACAGTGATCGATCGATACTGCACTTGGGTGGCCTGGGCTGGACGGAGGGGCAAAACGCAGGTGCTAGCAGGTATCTGGGCTGATCCCGCTAACGCTGCGTTTTTGGGAACCCTAAACTGCTGGGGACGCTAGTATAGATCTGATCAGATCAGATATTGAGCTGATCAGATACTATACCACTAAGGGAGGTGTATGCTTCACGCGTGGGTGTTAGCGTTACTGGCACTAACCTGACTCTGCCTGGGGTGTGACGCAGACCCTCTCTGACGCTAAAACCTAATTGATATCACCCGCTGGGCGATCAGGGGGTTAAACATTTATTGGGTTATATACGGCGGGTGCCCTGACACTATAAAAAGCAAACTAACTAACCAGCGTCACCCGTAACACTTATATGATGATCACTGGTGAAAGGGTTAACTAGGGGCAATTAGGGGGTTAAACCTTTATTAGGTAATATATGGGGGTACCTGACGCTCTAAAAACCTGCGGCGAACCTAAAAAAAATTACTGGCTACCGATCTGCATCACCGACGCTAAGACAGCGATCAGAAAAATGATCGCTTAGCGACAGTGGTGATAGGGGGTGAAAGGGTTACCTGGGGGGCGATCAAGGGGGTTAAACCTTTATTAGATAATTTATGGGGGTACCTGACGCTATAAAAACATGCGGCGAACCTAAAAAAAATTACTGGGTACCGATCTGCATCACAGACGCTAAGACAGCGATCAGAAAAATAATCGCTTAGCGACGGCGGTGCTAGGGGGTGAAAGGGTTATCTGGGGGGTGATCAAGGGGTTAAACCTTTATTAGGGGGGGTTAGGGGGCTACACTGGACCTAAAACTAAATGTAGTGACACTTTTACAGTCACAAATGTCACTGATTGCAGTGATCACTAAATAAATGGTCACTGCAATCAGTGACACTGTGACTGGGGGCTGGGGGGTGATCTGGGTGGGCCTGGGGGGGCGATTTATGTGCCTATGTGTGCTGGTGTTAGTGTAGTGTTTGTGCACTAACCTTGATGTCTTCTCTTGTACGGCGCTCGGTATATGTGAGCGCCGCACAGGAGATGACATCACTTCCTCCTGCTTCTTCTGTCTGTGTAAACATTACACAGACAGAGGGGGCATTTCCATTCGCCGGGAGCGATCGCGGGGGGGTGGCCGGAATCGAACGGCCGTCCCCTCATGTCGGATCGCTCCCCAACGAATTCCGACCGCTCACTGTACAGAAGGGGGGTCCGATTGGACCCCCCAACTGTACAAAGGCAATCACGTACACTCTACGTGATTGTGCCTGTCGGTGCCATTGTGCCGACGTATATATACAGTGAGCGGTCATTAAGGGGTTAAAGCACCGCGTCCCGCCGTACTCGTGCGCAGAAGTAGACGCACACTTGAGTCGTGCCCGTATACCACTAAGTTCTGTGATGATAGTGAATACATTTTCACGATTTTCGCACTAAATCTTCTCCCCGCCAATCAGGAGGCAGGTACGAAACCTGTTTCCCGATTGGTCAAAATGTCAGGCAATTGGACGACTGACGTGGAGCCAGGAAGGAAGCCCCCCCACCCTGGAGCCGCTGCCTGGACCCCACACCCTTTATTGAGTTGGCCCACCCTTTTCAGCTTCAACTCTTCTGGGAAGGCTGTCCACAAGGTTTAGGAGTGTGTCTATGGGAATGTTTGACCATTCTTCCAGAAGCGCATTTGTTAGGATAAGCACTGATGTTGGACGAGAAGGCCTGGCTCGCAATCTGTGCTCTAATTCATCCCAAAGGTGTTCTATCGGGTTGAGGTCAGGACTCTGTGCAGGCCAGTCAAGTTCCTGCACCCCAAACTCGCTCATCCATGTCTTTATGGACCTTGCTTTGTGCACTGGTCCAAATCATTTGGGGGGGGGGGATTATGGTATGGGGTTGTTTTTCAGCAGTTGGGCTTGGCCCCTTAGTTCCAGTGAAGGGAAGTCTTAAGGCGTCAGCATACCAAGACATTTTGGACAATTTCATGTTCCCAACTTTGTGGGAACAGTTTGGGGATGACCCTTTCTGTTCCAGTCGAGTTCCTCCACCCCAAACTCGCTCCTCCATGTATTTATGGACCTTGCTTTGTGCACTGGTGCGCAGTCATGTTGGAACAGGAAGGGGCCGCCCCCAAACTGTTCCCACAAAGTTGGGAGCATGAAATTGTCCAAAATGTCTTGGTATTCTGACGCCATAAGAGTTCCCTTCACTGGAACTAAGAGCCAACCCCCTGAAGAACAACCCTACACCATAATCCCCCCTCCAACAAATGATTTGGACCAGTGCACAAAGCAAGGTCCATAAAGACATGGATGAGCGAGTTTGGGGTGGAGGAACTTGACTGGCTTGCACAGTGTCCTGACCTCAACCCAGTAGAACACCTTAGAGTGGAGACTGCGAGCCAGGCCTTCTCGTCCAACATCAGTGCCTGACCTCACAAATGCGCTTTTGGAAGAATGGTCAAACATTCCCATAGACACACTCCTAAACCTTGTGGACGGCCTTCCCAGAAGAGTTGAAGCTGTTATAGCGGCAAAGGGTGGACCAACTCAATATTGAACACTACGGACTAAAGCCTCGTACACACGGCCAAGAATCCCGTCGTAAAAAAACCGTTGGTTTTCTCGACAAGATTCTTGTCAAGCTTTCCTTGCATACACACTGTCAATCGAAAATCTCATCGTTGTAAAGCGCGGTGACGTACAACACGTACGACGGCAGTATAAAGGGGAAGTTCGATTCCAATGGCGCCACCCCTTGGGCTGCTTTTGCTGATCTCGTGTTACCGCGTGTTAGTAATAGTTTGGTGAGAGACGATTCGCGCTTTTCAGTCTTCGTGCTTTCAGTTCGTGACAGCGTGACGAATGTGCTATCTCCATTACCAATGCTAGTTTTACCAGAAGGAGAGCTCCCGTCTCATCCTTGATTCTGAGCATGCGCGTTTTTTTAAGACTCGGAAAAGCATACACACGGCCGGGAATCCCGTCAGGAAAAAAACGTCGGTTTTCCTGATGGGATTTCTGGCAAGCTTTTCTTGCTCGCCGAGTGTACACCGCCGTTCTTTTTAACCGCCGTTCTTTTGAATGGCAAGAACGTGGTGACGTCATCGACTATGACGAACAAGCGCTCGTCACATTCGATGCCGTTGCCTTCATCTTGCTTCACCCTACACTACCCTTGTAAGCTACGCATGCGTCGAAGTCTCATCGAGCATGCACGGGTTTACCTGGAGACAGGTAAGCATGTAGCCTCGTACACACGCACGGTTTTCTCGTCGGGAAACAGGCCGACGAGAATCCCGACGAGAAAAACGAGAATCCTGATGAGAAAATAGAGATGAGGTTCTCCATTTTTCTCATCGAGATTCCCAGTCGTTTTCTCGACGAGAAACCATACACACGAACGGTTTTCTCGGCAAAAAAATGCTGCCAGCAGTTTTCTTGTCGTTTCTTGCAGAGAAAACCAGTCGTGTGTACGAGGCTTTAGACTGGGATGCCATTAAAGTTCACGTGCGTGTAAAAGCAGGCGTCCCAATACTTTTGGTGATATAGTGTACGATCTATTTATCTCTATGGCTGTATGTATAACAATTAAATTAAAAGGGTACATGTGACACCTTCCTTGTCATAGGAGGCCTTGCCACTTTGATCCACATTTAGTATATCCTTTTCTTCACGGACTGTAGATCAAGTAGTAGGTCACAATAGGGCTTCCCAAAAATCAGCTTGTGCTATAACGAATCACAGCACAGTGATTGGACACGAGGCGGGATTTATGATTTCTCCAATCACAAGCAGGGGGCGGGGATTGTGCTCCTCCAGGCATTTCCTGCCAGGACAAGTACTGTCAGTGAGTAAAGCGGTGATGTGCCGGCCTTTTTTGGGGGCATCAGATTGGCCCCTGGGGGTGGCTGTGCCAGTTTCATTCCGGGACACTGTATTGTCCTGAAATCAATGTGCCCGGGACAGACCTGCAAAATGCGGGACTGTCCCGGGCAATCTGGGACATGTGGTCACCCTACACAAGAGTCAGATGCCAGTCACTATGGCCTTTTTTTTTTATTTTTTAGCTCTTAGAGCTATGTGTGCACTATGTTTTATTGTATTTAATGCCCCATGAAATATTGCTGTATACAGGTCTCTTCTTCTTTCAGGACCTCTGCTTGGAGATTTTAGGAGAGCATATGGTATAAATTGCCCTGGCCAAACATTCCTCATATCACCAAGGTGAATGGTCAGCATTCAGTCTGTCTATTTCCATTGACAATAGTGTCCAGGAAGACTGATCTGAATCAACAATGAAGTTACACAGACATCTTGCTGAAGGTGATTTAACTGTTAGTGCAAATTAAAAAAAAAGTACCATGAATAGGATTCAACTGTGTTGTCTCAGATATCTTGAAAAGGCCTTATCTATATGAGCAACCAGTCGGGGTCAGTATAATGGAGGTTAAGAGAATGGCCTCTGTTCAGCCTAGAGTAATATAGGTAGAATTAGTGCATACAGCTGTGTAGACGATAACAACGTAATAAAATGGTATCCATTATGGTCCTCCTGTGGTTGACTGTAGACATCAGATGGTGGCCAAAGACGTGAACAATCCAACTCCAGCATTTTAAGCCAGCCTGCTATATCTGGGGTGAACAAAAGCAATCAATAAAGAAGTAATAATGGGCACACTAACACATTTACATGCCTATCACTGATATTTACAGTTAAAAATATTTTAGGCAACAGACAGCATGGTTTCATGAAAGACAGAAGTTGACAAACAAACCTGATTTCTTTTTATGAGGGGGTAAGTAAAACCTTGGACAGAGGGGTGGCGGTGGACGTGGTATACTTGGACAGAGGGGTGGCGGTGGACGTGGTATACTTGGACAGAGGGGTGGCGGTGGACGTGGTATACTTGGACAGAGGGGTGGCTGTGGACGTGGTATGCTTGGACAGAGGGGTGGCTGTGGACGTGGTATACTTGGACAGAGGGGTGGCAGTGGACGTGGTATACTTGGACAGAGGGGTGGCGGTGGACATGGTATACTTGGACAGAGGGGTGGCGGTGGACGTGGTATACTTGGACAGAGGGGTGGCGGTGGACGTGGTATACTTGGACAGAGGGGTGGCGGTGGACGTGGTATACTTGGACAGAGGGGTGGCGGTGGACGTGGTATACTTGGACAGAGGGGTGGCTGTGGACGTGGTATACTTGGACAGAGGGGTGGCGGTGGACGTGGTATACTTGGACAGAGGGGTGGCGGTGGACGTGGTATACTTGGACAGAGGGGTGGCGGTGGATGTGGTATACTTGAACAGAGGGGTGGATGTGAACGTGGTATACTTGGACAGATGGGTTGGCGGTGGACGTGGTATACTTGGACAGAGGGGTGGCTGTGGACGTGGTATACTTGGACAGAGGGGTGGCTGTGGACGTGGTATACTTCGACAGAGGGGTGGCGGTGGACGTGGTATACTTGGCATTTCGCAAAAGCGTTTGACACAGTTCCCCACACACGGCTCATGTGTAAGGTAAAGTCTACAGGCTTGGAAAGATCAATTTGTAAATGGATAGAAAACTGGCTAAAGGACAGAATTCAGAGAGTAGTGGTTAATGATTCTTACTCTGATTGGTCTAAGGTTATCAGTGGTGTACCCCAAGGTTCAGTGCTGGGACCCTTACTTTTTATTATCTTTATAAATGATATTGGGTCTGGGATTAAAAGTACCATTTTGGTCTTTGCAGATGACACCAAGCTATGCAGTGGAATAACGTCCTTACAGGATGTCTCCAATTTACAAGCCGACCTCAATGCTCAGTCTAATTGGGCGACTATGTGGCAGATGAGGTTTAATGTTGATAAATGTAAAGTTATGCACTCGGGGGCTAAGAATATGAATGCATCATACATACTAGGGGAAGTACAACTGGGGGGAATCCATAGTGGAGAAGGATCTGGGGGTTTTGGTAGATCACAAGCTCAATAATAGCATGCAATGCCAAGCTGCGGTTTCCAAAGCGAGCAAAGTCCTTTCTTGTATTAAGAGAGGTATGGACTCCAGAGAGAGAGAGATATCATTTTGCCCCTGTTCAGGGCTCGACAAACCCTGGGCGCCAGGTCGCCATTGCGACTAGAATTAGCGACCTGGTGCCTGGGGCAGCACAGCTGGGGAATCCTGTCTCTCCGTGCCCCCCCCCTTTCGCGCCGCGGGATCGCGTCGGGCCGCGCCGGCCGGTAATTGAGGCGCGGCTTTGTGCCCTTCTGCAGGCCTATGCTTCCTTCTGTGATCTAGCGCCATCTTGTGGTGGCCGCTGGTATGACAAGACAAACAGCAATGCTAATGGAGTTTCCCTGTCTGTTTTCATTGCCATCTCCTTTCCTCTAATTAGAACCCCCAAACATTATATATATTTTTTATTCTAACATCCTAGAGAATAAAATGGCGGTCGTTGCAATACTTTCTGTCACACCGTATTTGCGCAGCGGTCTTACAAGCGCACTTTTTTGGGAAAAAATACACTTTTTTTAATAAAAAAATAAGACAACAGTAAAGTCAGCCCAATTTTTTTTAATATTGTAAAAGATAATGTTATGCTGAGTAAATTGATACCCAACATGTCACGCTTCAAAATTGCGTTCGCTCGTGGAATGGCGACTAACTTTTACCCTTTAAAATCTCCATAGGCGACGTTTACAAAATTCTACAGGTTGCATGTTTTGAGTTACAGAGGAGGTCTAGGGCTAGAATTATTGCTCTTGATCTACCGATCGCGGCGATACCTCACGTGTGGTTTGAACACCGCTTTCATATGCGGGCGCTACTCACGTATGCGGTCGCTTCTGCGCGCGAGCTTGGCGGGACAGGGCGCGTTCCTGGCTCCTAACTTTTTTAACTGGCTCCTAGATTCCAAGCAAATTTGTCAAGCCCTGCCCCTGTTCAAATCATTAGTAAGACCTCATCGGGAATATGCAGTTTAGTTTTGGGCTCCAGTTCTCAAAAAGGATATTGGGGAACTGGAGAAAGTGCAGAGAAGGGCAACCAAACTGATAAGAGGCATGGAGGAGCTCAGCTATGAGGAAAGATTAGAGGAACAAAATGTATTCACTCTTGAGAATAGGAGATTAAGGGGGGGATATGATCAACATGTACAAATATATAAGGGGTCCATATAGTGAACTTGGTGTTGAGTTATTCACTTTACGGTCATCACAGAAGACACGGGGGGCACTCTTTATGTCTACAGTAAAAGAGATTTCATCTCCAAATACGGAAAGGTTTCTTCACAGTAAGAGCTGTGAAAATGTAGAATAGATTCTGGCAAGCTCTGTAGATTGCTTTAAGAAGGGCCTGGATTATTTCCTAAATGTACATAATATAACTGGGTACTGACATTTATAAGTAAAGTTGATCCGGGGTATATCTGATTGCTTCTCGGGGGATCAGGAAGGAAATTTTTCCCCTGCTGTAGCAAATTGGATCATGTTTTGCTGGGGTTTTTCGCCTTCCTCCTGGATCAACTGTGGGTGAACGATTCTGTATATGGGATTGTATTTTATTTATTTTTTTGGTTGCACTTTTTTCAACATGATCATCTATATAACTATGTAAAAAGTATCTTTTTTTTTTATGTAGGGTATTAAAATGGCACAATCCATGGAAAAAAAATGTACTGTAACTTTTCAATAAACCAAATGAAAATAAGTATGACAATAAGTAATATTAAGTATCTATTCCTAACCATGGTTCTCTTGAACCTAAGGGTTCCACCAGAGGATTTTAAGGGTTCCTTGAGCAGTGTTAGATTCACCTTCTATGTGATGGTGCCTGCATAGTGTTGGGGTCAATGACACTTGGCAGGAACAACTACATGGCATTGGTGGAGCTATTCCTCCTGTAACTCAGATAAGTTGCCGTGCCAACAGAAAGGAAGGGATTCTTCCCACTGACCTTTCATAAAAGGGTCATTCTTTGCACTGACCACCAACCAAAGAAGCATTCTTCCCACTGACCCCCGATGTAAGGGACATTCTTCCCACTGACCCCCAATGTAAGGGACATTCTTCCCACTGACCCCCCAATGTAAGGGTCATTCTTCCCACTGACCCCCGATGTAAGGGACATTCTTCCCACTGATCACCAATGTAAGGGACATTCTTCCCACTGATCACCAATGTAAGGGACATTCTTCCCACTGACATCCCAATGTAAGGGACATTCTTCCCACTGACCCCCCAATGTAAGGGACATTCTTCCCACTGACCCCCCAATGTAAGGGACATTCTTCCCACTGACCCCCCAATGTAAGGGACATTCTTCCCACTGATCACCAATGTAAGGGACATTCTTCCCACTGATCACCAATGTAAGGAACATTCTTCTCACTGATCACCAATGTAAGGAACATTCTTCCCACTGATCACCAATGTAAGGAAAATTCTTCCCACTGACCTCCAATGTAAGGAACATTCTTCCCACTGACCTCCAATGTAAGGAACATTCTTCCCACTGACCTCCAATGTAAGGAACATTCTTCCCACTGACCTCCAATGTAAGGAACATTCTTCCCACTGACCTCCAATGTAAGGAACATTCTTCCGGCAATCCGGTGTGCATTTTTGACTTTGGGCCGGCCGTTCAGAACTTGCCAGGTCAGTTTCATGCAGCTCGGGCCCAACACCATCTTGGGGCCCACAAAGCCTCCAACACCTCCCAGGGGGTCTACGGATACCCACCGGACACCCTGCGTCTCCATCCAGGCTTGGATGGGGGTGTCTGTACAGTAAGGAGCCCCCTCGGTCTTCTTCCCGGCCCGTGGTCGGCTCCGAAGCCTGACAGCCATCTTGCGGCCTGCAATAACATCAGCATCCTCCGGCCTGGAGTGCCGCGGTCGGCGGGGTTTTTGGCGAGAGGCTCGGCCACACCTGTGCCTGCACTGGATGGAGCTAGCTGCCTGAGAGATCCCGGAACGTTCGGCCTCACACACCCGCGGCGGCCAGCCTTAGGAAAGTCCGCGGCTCCGGCCTACCTCTGGAAGTCGGCGGCCATCTTGCTGCTCCCACTACACCCAACGCAGCATCCAGCAAGAAGGACCATCCCACACAGGGTAAGTGGGGCAGGGGTGAAATACAAGACATTAGACCTAGGCTAATCCCCCCCCCCCCGGCTGGCAGACAGACAGGAGTACCCGGTGGGAGCCCTGATCCCATAGGCTTGAGGGGCGGCCATCTTGCTACACCTGACCATAGTGCTGCTGGGTCCCCCC
The DNA here is from genome assembly GCA_029206835.1 of Rana muscosa. Classification (NCBI taxonomy): domain Eukaryota; kingdom Metazoa; phylum Chordata; class Amphibia; order Anura; family Ranidae; genus Rana; species Rana muscosa. The sequence continues at coordinate 314,403,359 of CM055125.1, read as the reverse complement.
CCTGCCCACTTAAACCTGCTTCACCCTATACATCAAATCCTGGCTATTCTGGCCTACGGGGCAGCTGAGCCTATACCTCATCCATCTCGCCCTCCCCGCACTCCTCCAGTCACACACTGACAAGAAGTGTAGCGGCCATCTTGCTCCACCCGGACTCAGTGCTAACTCTTACCACTGACCTCAATCCACTCCCTCCTCGGCCACCGGTACTGCCTAGGCTGCCGTGTCGCTGTGCTGCAGCACATGCACAGGCACTCCAAAAGGACAGTAACATCACAGTAAGCACTTATCCCCATTTGCAACACGGGTCGCATCCTCTGCTCATCCGTTCCACCTTTGATGATGCGTGGCTGAGGATGGATGGCTGAAGACATGTACCGCTGAGCTCTGTGCTCTCCCGACGACCGCAGGCTACGTTCCCAACCAATCACGCCCAACCGGCTGATGGCGGCTTCCAGCTCTACCTCTGCTGACTCCGCTGAACTGCAACAAGGTACTATTCAACGGTACCTGCTACGCACAGCATCGCAGGACTCCCGTACAGGGAAGGACAAACCTTCGTCAACCCGAGCCTCAGGCAGACCACAACCTCCTCCCCCGACTGCAGCAGCTTTCTCTGCCGGTGGGACCGGCCCGGGTACACACCCGACTCCTCTGATGGATCCCACTGCCCTTGGCGAGGACACTGTCTCAGCGGAGACGCTTTCCCCAGGCGCCACATCCACTGCCATACTGTCTGCCTTCCGAGCTGACTTTGATTCCTGGGCTTCCAAAATGGAAACTTCTCTCCATGCTGAACTAAATGCCCTCAAACAACGGGTCTCCGCGTCTGAGGTCACGGTTTCTGCTATGGTCACCACCCAAGAAGACCACTCAGCCCGCATAACGGCGCTTGAAAATGCATCTACGGCTCATCCCTCCCGTCTACGGCAACACCAGCTCCGGATAGAAGATAGTGAGAACCGGAGTCGCAGGAACAACATCCGGCTGCAGGGGGTCCCGGAGGCGACCTCAGGTACTGATCTCAAACCCACTGTCATTGCTATCCTTAACCAGGTCCTGGGCAGGGAAGTTACATCTCCCATTGAATTGGACAGAGTACATAGAGTGGGAGGCATGGGGGGGGGATCGCAGGGACCGCCCTCGTGACGTCCTCTGCCGGGTGCACTACTATACCCTGAAGGAGGAGATTTTGCGCAAGGCCTGGCGCCTGGGGCCACTAGACTTTCACGGATCATCTATACACCTCTACCCGGACCTTTCCCGCAACACGCTGTACATGCGGCGAATGGTCCGCCCTCTGCTGGACTTGCTTCGCCAAGTAGGCGCCACGTACACTTGGGGTCACCCATTCAGCATCAAAGTGACCCGGGAAGATAACCACAAATTTGTCCTCTCAGACCCGGACCAGCTTCCTGCCTTCTTCCTGTTCCTGGGCCGGGACCCTGTTGTCGTCCCAAACTGGTTGGACCCCCCAGATGACCGTCAGCGGCTACCGGGCCCTCCTCTGCAACGTCGAGGACGCCCTCAGTCTAGATCGGTACCTTCTGGTCCTAGAGAGCGGCGAGCCACGTCACCAGAGGACTGATCCGGACTCTGTCGTCTGAGACCTGAAATGGTTCTTTCTGCTATGTCCTTTTACCTACTAGGTGGATACAGCTCTTTTATGAGACTCCGGCCAGGTCCACCTGCTGTTTTCCCTGTTTTGTTATGTCTTCACAGTGTACTTGCACTCTCAGCCCACTGACTCTTGCTAACGTTGTTATTTAAATGCTGCTGACGGTTTAGTTGTCTCACATGGCTCGAAGAGCACTTCGCTGCCCTCGGCTGGTGCGGTTGTACTTGCTGGGGTTCTGGAAAAGCGGCCAGTGATGTTGATATGTTCTCTCACGGCTCTGGCTCTGCGGGTTGGCTTGGGGTTTCCCGGACATAGCCCTTTGGCTTGTCCGGGGACCTCCGGGTCTTCCCTCGGGCTCTGGGCATTTATGTCCCTGGGGCTTGAAACTGGCTGACCTTGGCACTGACACCTTCTGTGCGTTTACACAGATATCTGAGCTGAGCCGTGATGACAATCATAGTTAATGCTGCTATAAATGTAGCAATTGATGTTTCCTACCCCCGCATGATTACGCGGGAATACCTGTGCCTTTATTTTGCCACCAGATTGTATACACCTTGTTCTTCACTGATGTTCTTTTTTCTTTTTTATGTCATTTTTGATTGTTTATTGTACTCAAGCGTACCAATGGTATTTAATCTGACATTGCTCTTTAGTGACTAGACAGGTGAGCTTTAAGTACCACGGTCATTGGGTGTGTTACTTTACAGTTATGTTATTTATGCCTGCTAGGTTGTCGGGAACACAACTCAGCTGTTCTAATCCCGTTCTCTCCCCCTAAATAGGATTGGCACAGTTCGTGCCTACTACGTGATATTTCACGAAGTGTTACGTTTTTGCGCACACTTTAGTATTTTTGAGCCACCTTCCCCAGGTGCTCTCTCTGTCCAATCTCTTCCCCACATCGCTCTACCTCCTCTCTTCCTCCCCTGCTGTGTTTTCCCCCTTTTCTGTTTCTTTCCTTATTTCTCTCTCACCTCCCCTCACCCTCCCCCCCTGTCGCTCCATCATGGCCCACACGGTGATCTCTCACCCTAGGCTACAATTCTGTTCCTACAATGTCAATGGGCTTAATATTGCCACCAAAAGAGGACAAATCCTGTATCAAATGCACAAACGCCAGGTCAATGTGCTTCTTCTCCAGGAGACACATTTTCACTCTGCCTCCACCCCTTCCTGCTCCAGCAGATATTTCAACAGGTGGTTCCACAGCACTAGCCCAACCCAGAAAGCCAGGGGAGTGTCTGTGGCTTTTCATAAGATGCTCCCTATAGAGGTACTTGATCATCTCTCAGACCCCCAGGGGAGGTATGTTTTTGTGAAATTCATGTTATGGGGTACCAAATTTACGGTAGCCAACATTTACCTCCCTAATATTAACCAAGTATCGGCCGCGTTACAATACTTGAGGGTTCTGTCGGGATTCATGGAGGGTAAGCTCGTACTGGGGGCAGATTTTAACACCCCTCTTGAACCACTTTTAGATTCCTCCACCTCGCGATCGTGTATCTCCTTCCCCAAACTGAGGGCTCTAAAACGGGCATTTTACGATCTGCGTCTAGTGGATGTTTGGAGGGTGTTGCACCCCACGGCCCGCAACTATACCCACTTCTCCCATGTCCATCACACCTATAGTCGCATAGACTACCTAATGAGTGACCATAGCTGTCTGGACTGGTCCCCGGACTGCACCATAGACCCAATGGTCTGGTCTGACCACTCTCCTATACATATGACGTTCTCGCTCCCCTCCACTCCGAATAGGGAGTGGTCATGGCGCTTGAACGATTCGTTGCTTACGAATCCAGAATGTGTGAAAAGGGTTTCGGATACAATATCTAACTTTTTTGCGGACCACGCCTCAGATACGACATCGTTGCCCTTTCAGTGGGAGGTACTGAAGGCAGTTCTACGAGGTGCCTTTATCCAAATGGGTACGCGTCTTAAAAAGGAGCGCTCAGCCGCCATTGAGGCAGCAAACCAAAAGCTTAGGAACTTAGAAACTGAACACAAACGATCCCCGACAGTGACAACACTGGCGGACGTTTCTAAGGCGCGATCACAACTCAGAGAGCTTTATGAAGCCTCTGCACGCACATATGCAGATAAGCTCGCTTTCCATCAATATAAGTTTCGAGATAAATGTGGTAGGCCATTGGCTCGCGCCCTACACCCAAAAGCAACTTCCACCTTTGTGCCCCATATTCGGGGGGCGCAGGGAGAATTGGTCTCCTCACCCACTAAGATGGCAGAGGAATTCAGGGACTTCTACCAGTCCCTGTACAATATATCTAAGACTCAAGGGACTGGTTCCCCTTCTTCCAGGGTGGAAGACCAGGTGTCATATATCTCAGAAACCGCGCTCCCCACATTAGATGATGACATCATCGCTGAGCTGGAAGTCTCAATCACAGAAGAGGAGGTTGCCAAAGCCATAGCGGGTACGCCGAGTGGAAAGAGCCCGGGCCCAGACGGCTTCACTCCTAAGTTTTACAAACTTTTTGCCGCCCTCCTCACACCTTTTCTAGCTAAGATGTTCAACTCTTTGTCGGAGGGCTCATTGTTCCCCTCACAAACACTTGAGGCCCACATATCCCTCATCCCAAAGCCAGGCAAAGACCCTACTCTATGTGCAAGCTACAGGCCGATCTCTTTGATTGGGGTCGATCTGAAAGTCTTTGCTAAAATTCTAGCCAATAGAATACAACCGTTGTTGCCTGGGATAATACACTTAGACCAGGTCGGCTTTGTGAGTGGCCGTGAGGCTAGAGATAACACCCTGAAGACCCTTCTTCTAACCAACTATGCCCGGTCCCACGATATCCCACTATGCCTCTTAACAGTCGATGCCGAGAAGGCATTCGACCGAGTCGACTGGCAGTTCCTTCGATTATCCCTGCAACAAATAGGTGTGGGAACTAATATGATGGCGAGAATAATGTCCCTTTACTCCTCTCCGTATGCTAGGATTAGACTGAATGGCTCGCTTTCTCCAGCCTTTTCTGTATCCAACGGGACACGGCAGGGATGCCCACTATCCCCCCTCCTGTATGTTCTCACTATGGAACATCTGGCTACTGCTCTACGTAACAATCCCTCTATCCAAGGCATAACAGTCGGGCCCACACATACGAAACTCGCTCTTTTTGCAGATGATCTGCTCCTGTTCGTGACACATCCACACACATCTTTGCCCTCGGTATTGCAGGAGTTTCAGAAATTTGGAGAAGTTAGCAACTTCAAGGTTAACTACAATAAATCGGAAATCCTTAACATATCTCTGCCCAAATCGGCCCTACGACGACTAGCGTCTACTTTCTCCTTCAAAACTGGTTCCCCCTCCATAAGGTATCTCGGAATTCAAATACCGGCGGATGCTTCCCAACTTTTTTCCCTGAATTTTGCCCCCCTACTCCTTAGGACCCAAGCAGATTTAACCAATTATGCGTTCAAACAGCTCTCATGGCTGGGTAGAGTGAATGCCCTGAAAATGGATGTTCTCCCTAGGTTCCTATATTTGTTTCAGACCATCCCTATTCACATACCCAACTCGTACTTCAAGAAAATACGCCAGCTGTTTTCCAAATTTATTTGGAATGCGGCCCGTCCAAGGATACAGTATGAAACACTGTCTCTTCCAAAGGCTCGGGGGGGGGGGCTGGAGCCCCAATTGCCTCCCTATACCATAAAGCAGCGGTGCTTACCCGCATACTAGACTGGTTTCACAACTCTTCCACCAAACTTTGGGTCCAATTGGAAGGCCACATGAACCCAATTGAACTCTCCACTCTCCCGTGGACCTTGCCCACGGTCCGGGGGGGTTCAGGCCCTCTCAATGACCTTACCCGTCAAACGATTCGGATCTGGGACCGCATGTTGTCCAGAAGGGGCTTATCAAACCACTTGGGGCCTATGACTCCCTTCTTTGGGACCCCGGCCTTTCCGCCAGCTATGTCTGTAACAGGATTCGGACCATGGCGAAAGGAGGATCATAGGCGACTTGCCCAGGTCCTTCGTGCAGACCCCACTTTACGGTCAGATACCCCTGCCGGTCCGACCCCCCGTCACCCCATGCAGTGGCTTCAGAGGCAACAGACTATCTCCTACATCCGGACTTTCCCGTCTATTACAGACATTCTTGCTGAACCGACGGGATTCGAGGAACTGCTCATGCAGGTGGAGCCTCCAACACATGTTGTATCTCAACTGTACTCCATTCTGCTCAATATCCACTCCCCTGACCTTCCACCGTACACGGTGGCCTGGGAGACAGATCTGCATCACCCTATCTCCCCTATTGACTGGCAAAAATGTTTCATCCTCACACACAAATTATCCCTAGCCACTAAGACCCAGGAGAAGGGGTTTAAACTAATAACGAGATGGTACAGATGTCCATCATCTATTCATCACTTCAATCCGGAAGTGTCGGATGCCTGCTGGCGGTGTCTCGACTCCCGGGGAACCATGCTCCACATCTGGTGGGAGTGCCCTCTTGTGCGGAGGTTTTGGCAGCGAATTTTCACACTTTACTGCAAACTGATGGCGACCTCTATCCAGCCTTCACCCGAGGTGGCCCTCTTGTCTATAATCCCGGGGTCATTTAAATCCATCAGAAATGATGTATTGCGACACTTCTTGGCGGCGGCCAGAATAGTGATTCCCCGTCATTGGAGATCGACAACCATGCCTTCCCTGGGAGATTGGGATGTTGAGGTGGACCACATTAGAGACCTGGAACGCTTGCTGGCGGAGGAGAGTGGTAAAAGTGAACAGTTCTCTCTCACATGGACTTCGTGGTCCGTGTTTCGATACTCCTCTGAGTTTGTGTCCTGGGCGGGGCGTGACCTGGACGGGTCCGCCGTGGGACCGTGATGGAGTGATTGGGATTCTGATTCCTGTCCCCTACCTATTTGTCCCCTTCTGTCTGCCCCTGACCCTGATTCTTTTTTTCTTTTCTCTATATCTAATTACACCTCTAGGAATACAGTGAGACAACGTACCAGGGCTTCGATCTACCTAATGCCAATAACCCAATGAGTGACCCTACGTCATATTCTCCAAACAGATTTGTGTATAATCTCATCTGATAAGTTACATACGGGGGAACTAGGATCCCCTTCACAGAAATACAAATAAAGGTTTCCTTACCTCATTTATTTTTGTACAGGGACTGATATTACAAAAATCCCACGGAGGTCCTCCTACACAGGTGCTCAACCCTTATATGTGTAACTTAGCCCTGCTTTGTTTTGTCATACATGATGCCTGTTGATGGTGTATCCTATCACTGTGTGTAATGTTTAAGACAAAGTATGCCTTTTTCTGTCTTTCTCTTGCATATAATATAATAAAATAAGATTGAATTAGGAACATTCTTCCCACTGATCACCAATGTAAGGAACATTCTTCTCACTGATCACCAATGTAAGGAACATTCTTCCCACTGATCACCAATGTAAGGAACATTCTTCCCACTGATCACCAATGTAAGGAACATTCTTCCCACTGATCACCAATGTAAGGAACATTCTTCTCACTGATCACCAATGTAAGGAGCATTCTTCCCACTGATCACCAATGTAAGGAACATTCTTCTCACTGATCACCAATGTAAGGAACATTCTTCCCACTGATCACCAATGTAAGGAACATTCTTCCCACTGATCACCAATGTAAGGAACATTCTTCCCACTGATCACCAATGTAAGGAACATTCTTCCCACTGATCACCAATGTAAGGAACATTCTTCCCACTGATCACCAATGTAAGGAACATTCTTCCCACTGATCGCCAATGTAAGGAACATTCTTCCCACTGATCACCAATGTAAGGGACATTCTTCCCACTGATCACCAATGTAAGGGACATTCTTCCCACTGATCACCAATGTAAGGGACATTCTTCCCACTGATCACCAATGTAAGGAATATTCTTCCCACTGATCACCAATGTAAGGAGCATTCTTCCCACTGATCACTAATGTAAGGAACATTCTTCCCACTGACCTCCAATGTAAGGAACATTCTTCCCACTGACCTCCAATGTAAGGAACATTCTTCCCACTGATCACCAATGTAAGGGACATTCTTCCCACTGATCACCAATGTAAGGAACATTCTTCTTACTGATCACCAATGTAAGGAACATTCTTCTCACTGAAATAATTTTGTTGGATAGAGAAGGGGGATGTTAAAAAAAATAATCCACCCTAGGTGTGTAATACTCTAGGTATGATACATTCTTTATTCTGCTCATGTACCAAGAGCTGTAGATATAAACATTTTTAGCAGGGGCTCCTTGAAACTCGAGAATTATTGTTATAGGGTTCCTTCGGGGTAAAAATGTTTTAGAAAGGCTCTTAAATCTTTTCTAGTTGGCAGAATCAAGATGTTTTATGAGACCTTTCATTGGGAAGTCAATTGAATATGGATTGTGGTCATAGTACTTCTGTTTCCAGACCACCATTACTGCACCTCGATTATGTCTAACCACCCTCCTTGACTGAAATAGTGCTTGTTGTCATGTATGTTTTTTTTTTTTTTTTTGTAAAATCTGTATTTTATTTGAGAGACGAAGACAATACAAAGAAAATGACCATACAAGTTGCAAATAAGCAGTAACACATGGTAGGCAGTACAGCATATGCCTGGACCTAACATGACAAAATGCACGGTAGTCCATTCCCTTTTAAAGGGCACGAGGCAACTCGCCGGCAGCGACGCCAGTGGAGTGGGGCTAAATCTGCCTCCTTCAGACCTCCCCTGGCGTCCCACCCAGCAGGCAGCCCCTCAGGACAAATGATCAATGCCATGAGGGGGAAAAGGTGCCCACCTCACTACGTGGGCTCCCCTCATAACAGCAACGTGGTATAACCAAAGGTCCAGTGAAAGCAACCTTTTAAACAGCTTCTCAAACCATGTAGCCACTAGGCTGAGCATGGATAAGAAAAAAAAAAAAACAGAAGAGAAAGAAAGTAGAAGGAAAGATTAGTGGAAAAATAGAGGTAGAAAAATGGGAAGGGGGAGGAAGGAGGGAGGAATCGGAGCATACCTGCAAAGTAGATTGAAGTCTCCAAGTCTGCACCGGGCGGGCCACATCCAAGACTGAGCCACCTCCGTCCTCAAGTCTTCTGAGTATCTCCTGCCACCCGGGATCTAAGAGACGGTTCAGCCAGTTCTAAGAGCGCTAAGTCTAGGCTAGAGGACAACCCCCCAGGGTCAGTCACATGGGCCTCCCAAGGTGCCCATACAGCGCTGAAGCGGTCTAGAGTATCTTTACAGGTCGCTATCCAGTGTTCAGCCTCTCTAATATCATTAACCTTGGCCACCCATTCCTCCCTTGTCGGAATTCTAGGTTGTTTCCAGTAGATGGGGAGCAAACTCCTAGCTGCATTAAGAAGATGGGGTAATACGCTTTTCTTGTATCTACTAATTGGGATTTGAGGAACGTGGAGGAGGTAGTGAGCCGGGCGAGGGGGATGTCCAAGTCTAAGATCTCCCTTATTTGGAGTCGAATGTCTTCCCAAAATGGCTTAATCCGAGGGCAGTCCCACCATATGTGCATGAGCGTGCCTCTATGTCCGCATGCTCGCCAGCACCGGTCAGACACAGAGGTATGGATACATGCCAAATCAGCCGGCACCCTATACCAGCGCGACAAAATTTTATAATTGGTTTCTTGAGTTTTAGATTCCACAGAACTGGAGTGAGTGAGCCGGTATAGGTGAGTCAGCTGAGCTTCATAGAATTGAAGGTTTAAGTCTCTCTCCCAGACCCGCACATGTGCAGGTTTAGGATCTAGGGCGGCAAACCAGATGGGGGAGCGGATCATCCTCTACAAAAAGGCGTTCAAAGGGGGTAAGGGAGGCAATATCTCTTATAGAGTGGCCCTGTATTTCCAAAAAATTGTGAAGTTGTCTATATCGCCAAAAATTCATCTGCGAGCCAGCATGTCTGGCTTGTAAGGTCTCAAAACTCAAAGGTTTGCCATTGCTCATGAGCTTCCCACAACTGGCGTTGCCCTCGTCTACCCATGGGCCAAAAAAGGCCATTTGTTCGCCTGGAGGGAACCAAAGGAATCCCCCCTGCGGGGCCAGCGGGGACACAGGGGGGGACAAGTGCAGGGTCGCGTTGATCTGGTCCCAGACTGAAAGGGCATGCGCCGTCAACGGGGAGGTGGTATCAGACAACCCCCTATGTGCCCTGGACAGCTATGGTGCGTACATTAAATTTCTCCCGGCTAAACATTTTTCCAGGGAAACCCATAGCATGGACTGTGTGTGAAAACGCCAGTTGAGGATCCTCTGCAAGGCGACCGCTCTATAATACCTCGCTATGTCTGGGACTCCTAGACCACCATCTTGTTTTGAGCGCTTCAGTATCCGCAAGGTAATGCGGGGCTTCCGTGCATTCCACACAAACCCAAATAGCATACTAGATATTCGGGTAAATAAAACTCTGGGCAGGGGGATCGGTAACATCTGAAGAAAGAAGAGTATTCGTGGCAAGATATTCATTTTTATGATGTTTATGCGGCCTAACCAAGTAAAGGCGGTCTTAGTCCACTGGGCTAGATCTCTTTTAACTGCTTCAAGAAGGGGAGGATAGTTGGCCGTATACAGGGTGTCAAAGCGGTCCGTCAATTGAATGCCCAAATATTTGAAGGAGGATTTAGCCCAGGTGAAGGGAAAATCTGCTTGCAGGTTTTCAGCCAGGGAGGAAGACAATTTAACGGGGAGGATCACCGACTTTGAAAAATTTATTTTGAAGTTGGAAAGCATCCCAAACCTCCTGAAGTTCTCCCATCAGGTTAGGCAACGAAATCAGGGGCTCCGAGAGGTGGAAGAGCACGTCATCAGCATAGGCTGAGAGCTTGTGTTCAACATTTCCAACCCTCAGTCCTTTTATGTCCGAGTTCGCCCTAACAGTACGGAGCAATGGCTCAAGTACCAGGGCGAAAAGGAGGGGGGAAAGAGGGCACCCCTGTCTCGTACCATTCCCGATCGGGAACCTGGAGGAGAGCACTCCATTCACTTTGACCTGCGCACACAGAGTGGAGTATAGGGCCATAATTGAGGTCAGCATGCGTACTCCCATCCCCTGGGCCTCCAGCACCGCTTGCAGGTATGACCAATCAACACGGTCGAAGGCCTTTTCAGCATCATTCGACAAAATTACTGTAGCGGTACCCTCACTCTCCCTCTTTCCTACGGTGTATGGCTTGCGTCTAGGGGTACCTGGGAGAGGAGAGTGCAGGGACACTACGCCAAGCTCTTCCCTCGTGTGTATAAGAGGGTTGAGCAAAGTTAGTTGAATTACCTCCGGGTCTGTCCACTGCATACGAAGCCTCAGTTGACCCATGGAGATGTCTTCCAATAATAGAGCCCCACACCAATCGAAAGTCCAACACTCCTTTATTTCTCATACAGTACGGTGAACACACTCAGTTGAACTTCCAATAACAGACGAACATGGGGTGTGGGAACGAGTAGGCCCAGGCACAACTAAGCTCTCCTATTCCTTTTTAGCGAATAGGCCTGGCGCACGGTCTCTGCCACCGACCGTGAGGGTGGTCTCTGCCACAGACCGGATGAACTGTTGAGGCCCCTGCCACTGGCCTAATAGCAGGCCCCTGCCACTGACTTGAGTGAAATAGTTGGACCGCTGCCACCGGTCATTGAACGTGGACTGAACTTCCTCTTTGAATTTGGCCCCTGTTCGGGAAAGATATCCCTCCGGGCGGTCTTTAGAGGTACACCCGGCACTGGCAATCTACTGCACCAGGTCTTCGGGTGAGTCCCTCCTCCGGTCCCTTACGCCTCTGGATTCGGGTGCCCCACTCCCGGGGCCCCCTAGGATGATCCCTCCCTCGCGGGACCCAGCGGAAGGTACTGGGCCCCAGGCCTCCGGCTGAGTACCTCACCCCAGACTGAAGGTGTCTGGGATGGAACACGAACTCCAAGTATCCAGGCCTAGGCTGCCTGGACACCGACCGCAACAACAGCCCTCAGGCTGAAGGTGCCCGGGACTCCCACTTCGTGGCGAAGATGTCCGCCCCCTTTATACCCTCTCCCAGGATGCACGGCGGGTTCCCCGCCCTGCCGTACAACCGATGCGAGAGGTCACAAAGGGTACGGCACTGCAGTGATGGTTCAACCCGGCCCAAAGCGACAGCGCCACCTGCTGGGCCGCAGGGAACTATGCATCACTGGTGTCTTCACCAGTTTAAAAAGTACATACCCGCTACATTACATAGGACTTTTGATCTGGATGAGTGGATAAGTTGTATGGCTCTAATGGAATTGTCCCTCGCCTCCCTCCCAGTGATAATCCCTGTCTGATCAGGATGTATCAGTTGGGGCATGATGTGTTTCAGCCTATTCGCAAGGGCCTTCGCCAAGATTTTAACATCAACGTTTAGGAGGGATATAGGTCTGTAGCTCTGGGGTGCCATTGGGTCCTTACCCTCCTTAGGTAGCGCCGTGATATGGGCCAGCAGCCCCTCAGGGGGAATAGGGGATCCCTCCGCTACGGAGTTGAAGTAGCTACACATAGTTGTTATCAGTAGGGGCAGGAAAGCTTTATAGTAAGCCTTGGTGTAGCCATCCGGTCCAGGGCTTTTCCCATTGGGCAGGGACTTCACTATCTGTTCAATCTCACCAGGGGTAACTGGAAGCTCCAAGTCTGTGCGTTTGGTCCGCAGTCAAGGGTGTGACACCTGCCGAGGCCAGGTAGTCCTGAATGGCCACGACCTGGGTGTTTGAGCATCTAGAGGACAGTCAGGGGTCAAATTATACAGTTGGGAATAATAGTCTTGAAACCCTGAGGCAATTTTAGAGGACTGAATCGCAACAGTACCCGATGGGGAACGGAGTTTCTGAACATTTGTCTGAGCATGCTTCTTACGAAGGTCCCTCGCAAGCATGCGGCCACATTTATTGCCATGCTCATAGTATTTATGAGATAAATATCTGGCCTGTTTTCATACTTGTCTGTCCAACAATCGCAGAAACAATGTCCTCATGTCAGTCAGCCTCTTCAATGCCTCAGGGTCCCCGCTATGCTTGTGCTGTATTTCTGCCTCCTGAAGGGCATCTAGCACCCTTTTAAAGTCCGCCTGGCGTTCTTTTTTGAGTTTGGAGCCCAGGGATATCAGTTCTCCTCTCACTACCACTTTGTGACTTTCCCACACCATGCCCCTACCGACGTCATCTGTCGTATTTTCCTTGAAATAATTAGTGATGACATCCCTCACCCTGGCCGCCGTCGCAGTATCATCCAACAGGTTGTCATTCAGTCTCCACGTCCAGGCCCTATGAGGGCTTGACGGTAAGGTAAGAGTCATCCTGATCGGTGCGTGATCAGAGATCGTTATATTGCCGATGGACGCAGACTCATGTATGTTTATTAAGCCACTAATGAAAAATGTATTACAAACTGAAAAAGGGTTGAGAAAGGCTGATCTAGACGAGGGACCCAGCAACCCCAATGTTTCTCAGGGATGGTATTGTTACAAATCAATTGCTCTTGGACTACATGCATATAATCTGTACTTAGGTGTAGAGGAATCAGGACCTCCTTCCTCTTGTTGGTGACCCCTCTAGTGATATAAAGATCTATATAGAGGAATCGGGACCTCCTTCCTCCTGCTGGTGACCCTTCTAGTGATATAAAGATCTATATAGAGGAATCAGGACCCCCTTCCTCCTGCTGGTGACCCCTCTAGTGATATAAAGATCTATATAGAGGGATCAGGACCTCCTTCCTCCTGCTGGTGATCCCTCTAGTGATATACAAATCTATATAGAGGGATCAGGACCTCCTTCCTCCTGCTGGTGATCCCTCTAGTGATATAAAGATCTATATAGAGGAATCAGGACCCCCTTCCTCCTGCTGGTGATCCCTCTAGTGATATACAAATCTATATAGAGGAATAAGGACCTCCTTCCTCCTGCTGGTGAGTGACCCCTCTAGTGATATAAAGATCTATATAGAGGAATCGGGACCTCCTTCCTCCTGCTGGTGACTCCTCTAGTTATATAAAGATCTATATAGAGAAATCAGGACCGCCTTCCTCCTGCTGGTGACCCCTCTAGTGATATAAAGATCTATATAGAGAAATCAGGACCGCCTTCCTCCTGCTGGTGACCCCTCTAGTGATATAAAGATCTATATAGAGAAATCAGGACGCCTTCCTCCTGCTGGTGACCCCTCTAGTGATATAAAGATCTATATAGAGAAATCAGGACGCCTTCCTCCTGCTGGTGACCCCTCTAGTGATATGAAGATCTATATAGAGGAATCAGGACCTCCTTCCTCTTGCTGGTGATCCTCTAGTGATATAAAGACCTATAGAAAGAAATCAGGACTTCCAGGAACTCCAGGATCCAGGATCATTCTACATATAACCTGACATACAGTGCCTTGAAAAACTATTCATACCCCTTGAAATTTTCCAAATTTTTTCACGTTACAACCAAAAACGTAAATGTATTTTATTGGGATTTTTTGTGATAGAAAGAGGATCATAATTGTGTAATGGTTTTCAATTTTTTTTACAAATAAATACCTGAAAAGTGTGGGGGGCATTTGTATGGCACCCCCCTGAGTCAATACTTTGTAGAACCACCTTTCGCTGCAATTACAGCTGCAAGTCTTTTTGGGGATGTCATGAAGGCCAAGGAACACACCAGACAACAGGTCAGGGATAAAGTTGTGGAGAAGTATAAAGCAGGGATAGGTTATAAAAAAATATCCCAAGTTTTGAACATCTCACGGAGCTCTGTTTAATCCATCATCCAAAAATGGAAAGAGTATGGCACAACTGCAAACCTACCAAGACTCGGCCGTCCACCTAAACTGACCAGCCAGGCAAGGAGAGCATTCATCAGAGAAGCAGTCAGGAGGTCCATGGCAACTCTGGAGGCAGATAAAGTTTTTTGTGGCCTTTATGGGAGAGTGCCAAGAAGAAAGCCATTGGTGAAAGAAAGCCATAAGAAGTTCCGTTTGCAGTTTGTGAGAAGCCATGTGGGGGACACAGCAAACATGTGGGGGACACAGCAAACATGTGGAAGAAGGTGCTCTGGTCAGATGAGACCAAAATTAAACTTTTTGGCCTAAAAGCAAAACGCTATGTGTGGCGGAAAACTAACACTGCACATCACCCTGAACACACCATCCCCACTGTGAAACATGGTGGCGGCAGAATCATGTGGTGGAGATGCTTTTCCTCAGCAGGGACAGGGAAGCTGGTCAGAGTTGATGGGAAGATGGATGGAGACAAATACAGGCCAATCTTAGAAGAAAACCTGTTAGAGTCTGCAAAAGACTTGAGACTGGGGCGGAGGTTCACCTTCCAGCAGGACAACGACCCGAAACATACAGCCAGAGCTACAATGGAATGGTTTAGATCAAAGCATATTCATGTGTTAGAATGGCCCAGTCACAGTCCAGACCTAAATTCAGTCAAGAGTCTGTGGCAAGACTTGAAAATTGCTGTTCCCAGACGCTTTCCATTCAGTCTGACAGAGCTTGAGCTATTTTGCAAAGAAGAATGGGCAGAAATATCCCTCTCTAGATGTGTAAAGCTGGTAGAGACATCCTCAAGAAGACTTGCATCTGTAATTGCAGAGAAAGGGGGTTCTACAAAGTATTGACTCCGGGGGGCGCCATACAAATGTACCCCCCCCCACACTTTTCACATATTTATTTGTAAAAAAATTGAAAACCATTTATCATTTTCCTTCCACTTCACAATTATTTGCCACCTTGTGTTGGTCTATTACATAAAATCCCAATAAAATACATTTACGTTTTTGATTGTAATATGACAAAAATTTGGAAAATTTCAAGGGGTATGAATCAGTGGCGGCTGGTGTTTTTTCTTGAGGGGGGCGTTAAACAACCAGCCCCCCGAACGGCTGGCGGCACCTCCCCCCCGCTGCTTGCCAGTAGGTCCGGCACTTACCCCATCTCGGCGTGCAGCGTGCAACGGCTCTGTGTCCTCTCCTCCTTTGGCGGCTTCCAGCATGCAGCTCCTCCCCTCATCGTAGGCGTCCAATAGGATCACCTGTCCTTTCAGCCAATCCGGTGACGGGTGTCAAAACCGGCTTCCTGATTGGCTGGGAGGGGGATCGGTGTTACAATAGCGAATATTCATTCGCTGTTGTAATACACCTGGGTGGGCTGTGAGCACATTCTCTGTGCCCCGAGCCCACCCTATTTTGAAGCCTGTTAGAGCCTCTGGCTTTAATCAGTGCTTCAAAAAACACCCACCCCCATTATGCCGCGTACACACGATCGATTTTCTCGACGGTGAAAACACTGTCGAGAAAATCGATGGGAAAAACGAGGGAACGGCTTGGTTCCCTACACACGTCCGTTTTTCCCGACATTTTTTTTTTGGTCGAGAAAAACGACCATGTGTGGGCTCTGTGGCAGGGTTTCCCTATGGGAAAACTGCCGCGGAAAAAAACGTCAGGAATCACGACGAGAAAAATTAGAGCATGTTCTAATTTTTCTCGTCGTGATTAATGCCTTTTTTTCCCGTCCGGAAAAATGACAACAAGCCCACACACGGTCGTTTTTCTTGTTAAAAAAAAAAATGTAATTTTTCCCGACGGGGAAAAATGATCGTGTGTACGCGGCGTTAGAATCTATGCATCTGGTGTCCTGAAAGGGGCCGGACGCATGGATGGGGGGGGGGTGGCGCCCATGCGTCCTTAATGGATAGGCTGCCCCAGGTATGAATACTTTTGAGATGCAGTTACAGGACTGCAGAGATTACAACAACACCTGGGCCCATTAGGTCAGGATGCCCAACTGCTGTCATTTATTTACCAGCTGTACACCCATATTACCTTCCATAGAGATTTTCTCTTTCATTCACAGCCCTTTTTTTCCTCTTCAGTTATCTCGTATAAACCTTTAGATTCTTTACTGCAAAGGATATCCCATTTGAAGGTCAGTGTAGGAGAATTAGGTGGCCCCTGGTAACGTTCCTTTGAAGCTCAACTAATTTTGGTTACACTTCTGTCAGCTTACTTAAGTCATCCTAGTATGGTATTGTTACTTTCTGTTGTATTTATCAATGCATACCATACTAGAACAAAGACAATACCGTATGTTCTTAGACAATGTGAGTGGCAATGATAAGCACCGCCAACATGAGCCTAGTCCAAGGGTATCAGTGGCTTCAAAGTAGTGATGTTCCCAAATCCATTGGTGCTCCTCCCGGATAAATAAGTAGGATCCAACATGACATTATGGCAGGAAGGCCGTGAAAGAGAGTGTCCACTTTCGTCAACTTACCTAAGTTATCATGGTATCCACTTGTATGGCGTTGTTACCTTCAGTTGCATTAATCAATACGTATTCTACAAAAACAGATTGTGCTGCTCAAGAACAACCAATCATATTCCTATGCTGGCTTTAGGCCTGAGATGATGGTGAGTGTGGATCATGTTTCAGAGAAGTGGCAGTAGGGTGACCACGTATCCCGGATTGCCCGGGACAGTCCCGCATTTTGCAGGTCTGTCCCGGACACCTTCATTCCAGGACAATACAGTTTCCCGGAATGAAACTGACACAGCCACCCCCCGGGCCAATCTAATGCCCCCAAAAAAGGCTGCCACATCACCGCTTTACTCACTGACAGTACTTGCCCTGGCCGGGAATGCCTGGAGGAGCACAATCCCCGCCCCCTGCTTGTGATTGGAGAAATCATAAATCCCGCCTCTTGTGTCCAATCACTGTGCTGTGATTCGTTACAGCACAAGCTGATTTTTGGGAAGGGAGGGTGTCCCTGAATGGGAGTTTGGAAATGTGGTCACCCTAGGTGGCAGTCCTTGCCGCACATATGAACAAGCCCTAACCTGCGTGCTTATGTATATGGTGTGGGGAGAAGGTCGTAGACAAAGACACATCTAGAACCGGTTCATCTTAAGGGGAAGAGATCAGATAATTGTTTTTGTTTTTTATGGGTCAACCTGGTGTCTACTGGAAACTCATACATTTTGTTTGGATCAGGCAACAGTCACTTCTAATGCCTTGTACACACGATAGGAATTTCTGATGGAAAAAGTCAGACTGACTTTTTCCATCGGAAATTCCTACCGTGTGTGTGCCCCATTGGAGAAATTCAGATGAATTCCATCGGATTTTAAATATAGAACATGTTCTATTTTTTTCCGATGGAATTCCGACGTGAGTTTGGTCGGACAAAGGTCCGATCGTGTGTACACGGCATTAGCGGTTTTGGGTAGCACAGGTGCAACAGCCAATTCTATTGGCTGGGTGAAATGCATTGGAATATCGGGAGTAGGAAGAACAGCTGGTTGTGCTTTCTTTTGATGCTACACAAAAGGAGAACTAGATGAATAGGAGCTGCATACTTCTTTTCCTTCTAATGCCGCGTACACACGAACAGATTTTCCGTCGGAAAAACCTTGGATGGTTTTTCCGACGGAATTCCGCTCAAGCTTGGCTTGCATACACACGGTCACACAAAAGCTCTCTGAACCTTTCGACCGTCAAGAACGCGGTGACGTACAACACTACGACGAGCCGAGAAAATTAAGTTCAATGCTCCTGAGCATGCGTCAAAGTGTTTCCAAGCATGCGTCGGAATTTTGCGCGTCGGAATTGCTACAGACGATCGTAATTTCTGATTGGATTTTTTTCCGTCGGAAAAATTGAGAACCTGCTCTCAATCTTTTGTTGGCGGAAATTCCGACAGCAAAAGTCAGATGGAGCATACACACGGTCGGAATTTCCGACCAAAAGCTCACATCAGACTTTTCTTGTCGGAATTTCCGATCGTGTGTAGGCGGCATTAGTGGTTTTGGGTAGCACAGGTGAGACAGACAATTCTATTGGCTGGGTGCAATGCATTGGAAAATCGGGAGTAGGAAGAACAGCTGGTTGTGCTTTCCTTTGATGCTACACAAAAGGAGAACTAGATGAATAGGAGCTGCACACCAGAGTTCTTTTCCTTCTAATGCCGCATACACACGATCGGACATTCCGACAATAAAACCGTGGATTTTTTTCAGACGGATGTTGGCTCAAACTTGTCTTGCATACACACGGTCACACAAATGTTGCTTGGAAATTCTGAACGTCAAGAACGCCGTGACGTTCAACTCTACGACGAGCCGAGAAAGATGAAGTACAATGATTCCAAGCATGCGTAGAATTTTTGTGCGTCGGAATTGGATACACACGTTCGGAATTTCCGACAACAACTTATGTTGTCAGAAAAATTGAGAACCAGCTCTCAAACATTTGTTGTCGGAAATTCCGACAGCAAATGTCCGATGGCGCCTACACACGGTCGGAATATCCGACCAAAAGCTCACATCGAACATTTGTTGTCGGAAATTCCGATCGTGTGTACGCGGTATTGGTGTTCTTTATTGAACCATCCATTATATAGCTGCTTCCAGGATGTCCATGCCCAAGGATCACCTTGCCTTAACGCGTTTCTTTGAAACTGCTTGATCACAGCGTAACGCGTTTCACCAAAGCGGCTTGATCGCAAGTGTGATCCTTGTGGTCAAGCCATTTTGGTGAAACGCATTAAGGCAAGGGGATCCTTGTGAAGGGAAATTGTGGAAGCAGCTATATTCTGGATGGTTCTATAAAGCACACTTAAAAGGAAGAGATCTCGGGTCTATAGCTCCGGCCTATCTATATTTTTGAACAGCGAGCTGAGATGGGCTTTTTTGAGCCATCAGTCTAGATCAGGGCTCGACAAACCCCGGGCGCCAGATCGCCAATGCAACTAGAATTAGCGACCTGGCGCCTGGGGCAGCACAGCTGGGGTATCCTGTGTCTCTGTGCCCCCCCCTCTGCGCAGCGGGATCGCGTCGGGCCGCGCCAGCCGGTAATTGAGGCCACGGCTTTGCGGCCTTCTGCAGGCCTATGCTTCCTTTTGTGAACTAGCGCCATCTTGTGGTGGCAGTTGGTATGACAACCAGCAATGCTAATGGAGTTTCCCTGTCTGTTTTCCCTGCCATCTCCTGTTTTCCCTGCCATCTCCTTCCCTCTAATTAGAACCCCCAAACATTATATATATTTTTTATTCTAACACCCTAGAGAATAAAATGGCGGTCGTTGCAATACTTTCTGTCACACCGTATTTGCGCAGCGGTCTTACAAGCGCACTTTTTTGGGAAAAAATACACTTCTTTTTTTTAATAAAAAAATAAAACAACAGTAAAGTTAGCCTAATTTTTTTTTATATTGTGAAAGATAATGTTACGCTGAGTAAATTGATACCCAACATGTCACGCTTCAAAATTGCATCCGCTCGTGGAATGGCGACTAACTTTTACCCTTTAAAATCTCCATAGGCGACGTTTAAAAAATTCTACAGGTTGCATGTTTTGAGTTACAGAGGAGGTCTAGGGCTAGAATTATTGCTCTCGCTCTACCGATCGCGGCAATACCTCACGTGTGGTTTGAACACCGCTTTCATATGCGGGCGCTACTCACATATGCGTTCGCTTCTGCGCGCGAGCTCGGCGGGACAGGGCGCGTTTCTGGCTCCTAACTTTTTTAGCTGGCTCCTAGATTCCAAGCAAATTTGTCAAGCCCTGGTCTACATGCCCACTTAGATTGTATGAGGTGCAGGTCTGTAGCGGTGCTGTATGTGTGGAGGTTTAAATGATAGGAGAACTGGTACCATGTGTTGGCTGAAGCGCCCAGTTGATGGTCCTACAATGTGGTACAGTTTACAATGTGCAGATTCCAAAAATTTTAAAGAACAGACAAACTGGAAAGCAAACTCCCTCATATTTGTATCAATCAAAAGACATTAATACAAGTGATGGCATTTCAACCATTGTCAATAAATATGTCCATAAACAAATACATAAATTCCCACCAGCCTCCCCTTCACCCTCTCGTCAGACAAACTTTTCGCTCCCTGTCACAACCACCCTCCCACCCAAGCTCCGCCCATCATCCCTTAATGCATTAGCTGGAATAAAAAAAGAGACATCCAAGAAATTCTCACGCACCCCTCCCTCCCAACCGAGTCCTTCTTTCACCAATTGTATCTTTAGAAAAAGAAACTTTAAAAAAAAAAAAAAAAGCCATGGTCTTTCAACTTTGTTTTTTTTTTTTTACGTCTTCTTTACACTTATGATGGTCCAATTTATGAAATCCTTCTTGATCATGCCCACTTGGTCATGTAAATCCATATTTCCCAATCACTGAGGTTGGTGCGACGTTGGGAGTAGAATGGGTTCCCTCTTACATTACGCAGTAAGGCTCCCTAGGTAGCAAGGCTTTCGTCCTCCAAAAGGGGATGTGGAGCTGAAGGCAGCTCTTCAGGTCTTTATTAAGTAGGAAACACATGATAGGGTTTACCCCAGCCTGAGTAAAAGTCATCCACACGGCAGTGGACAAGTAGCGATGAGGGATGCTACAGGTTTTGACAAACACCCTCCAGTAACAGGCCACAATATAGGGTGACCAAAGCACCAAGAAGCTGAGGGTAATCCCGTAAAACATCCGCCCCAACCTCTTCTCGCTTTTAAACTCATCCATCCCCAAGAGACGCCTGTTGGCAGTATGGGTGTTTTGACGTATACCCAGCAAAGTTGGCGGCATCGGCCCCCTTCCGAATCCAGCAATCCAGTTGGCAGCAGCCTGCCCTGTAGCTCCAGGTCCATGGAATGTCCAGTTCTGGCTGATTGCCGGAACCATCTGCACTGGCTTCATTTTGCGGTGGCGGTACTCGAAGAGGAGTAGTTTGGCATAGACAATATGAGTGGCAACGATCAGCACCGCCAACATGAGCATAAATCCAAGGGTATCATTGGCTTTGAAGTAGCGATGTTCAAAAATACATTGGTCCTCCTCACGGATGAATTTGTAAGTTCCCACATCGAATACCGGCGGGAAGGCCATGGCGACCGAGAGTGTCCAGACCATGCAGATCACTGCAATGCACGTCCACAGCGTCATTCTCTTGGAGTAAAATCGATGGTGGGCGATGGCCATGTAGCGAGTAACACTGATACAGAAAAGCATAAATGAGGCATGGAAGCAAAACAGGACAGCCATGAATGCCACAACTTTACAGCTTAAGAGGCTGTACGCCCAGGCTGAGCCATTGCGGATGGAAAGCAGGACAAATGGAAAACAGGCGGATGATCTGACGGCATCGGCAAGACAGAGGTCCAACAGAAAATAGTAAGGGGCCTTGTGCAAGGAGCGGTCTTTCAACACGAGCAGGGAAACCAGTAAGTTGCCCGCTAAGCTGGCACATATGATGAAACCCAGAAGCACCAGCTTGAGGTGGGTAGAGACCGCTGTTGACTGGGTTAGAGAGCCAGACAGCTCCTCCGACTCGCTGCCATTAGCCATGTTGGAGGCTGGCTCCAACTAGCCTTTGGTCAGCGGCCCCTTCTCCTTCTGTGCTGCTCCATATCCCAGAACAGTGTTTTTTTCAGGGGGGCCGGGGGTGAGGGCTTGCAATGGGGAGGGGATGGAATCAAAGGGGAATGGGAGAAAATGAGAACAAATAGACAAGGGTTGTGTGGGAAGACCAAACTATGAGAATGACTGTGCGGCATATGGTTATTCAGTGACGGAATGGTGGAGGAGAAAATATGGGAGTGAGAAAGGAAAAAAAAACCAGAGGTTATTATTTAATCATCAACACATCTAAAAAAAGTAATACATTAGTCAAGAAAAGAGTCATGGTGAGAGTATTACAGAATGCAGATAAAATAACAGAAAAACACTTTTTTTTTTTTCTTCAAATTTTGCAATTTAAAGTACAACTAAAAGCAAAAATGTTTTTTTCTTTCATTTTGGATAGAGTAAGGAAGGGTTATAACCCCTGTAATTTTTTTGTTATATGTGTCTTATATGTGTCCTTTCTGCCCTTTCTGTTCCATAGACAAAACAAGAAGTGATAGAAAGTCCCACTAAAGTGAAGAAATCCCTGGTTGTCACCAGAAACACACCAATAAGCCATAACCTTAAAACCAGAGTTAAGCCCTGTACACACGGGCGGGAATCCTGTTAAAAAAAACGTCGGTTTTCTCGACGGGATTCCTGGCAAGCTTGTCTTGCCAAGCCCTGTGTACAGACGGCCACTTCAAAAAACCGCCATTCTTTTAAATGGCAAGAACGCGGTGACGTCATCGACTACGACGAGCCGGCGCTTGTCACATTCGATGCCGTTGCCGCCATCTTGCTACACCCCACACTAACCTTGTATGCTACCGCGCATGCGTCAAAGTCTTTTCGAGCATGCGCGGGTTTACCTGGAGACAGGTAAGCATACAGACGACCGGTTTTCTCGGCAGGAAACACTCTGCCGAGAATCACGACGAGAAAAATAGAGAGCAGGCTCTCTCTTTTTCTCGTCGAGATTCCCGGTAGTTTTCCTGTCGAGAAACCATACACACTAAGAGGGCTCTCCCAGGTGTTTTCTTGCAGAGAAAACCAGTCGTGTGTACGAGGCTTGAGAGTGGGAGCTGTTGTACCCACAGAGTTGTGGTGGTGGTGAGGGGACTCCATATTAATGGCCATGGTTTTAGAATGGGATACCCAACACGCTCAAAGCCCTGACCTCAACCCTACTGAACACCTTTGGGATAAAATTAAATGCCAATGGTAAACCAGGTCTTCTCATCCAACATCAGTACCTGACCTCAGAGATGGACACATATTCCCACAGACACCCTCCATAATCTTGTGGGAAGTCCTCCCAGAAGAGTGGAGGATGTTAAAGCCACATAGGAGCAACACCATGTTAATGGACATGGTTTTGGAATGGGATATCCAACAAGCTCCGAGCCCTGACCTTAACCCAACTGAACACGTTTGGGATGAATGAGAATGCCAATTGTGAGGTCTTATTATCCAACATTATTATCTGACCTCCCAAATGGGCACAGATTCCCACAATATCTTTTGGAAAGTTTTTCCAGAAGAGTGGAGGCTGCTATGGCCACAAAGAGGAGCCACACAAAATGATTAGCCAATAAATAAATAGCCATGGTGATGGCTGGGGGGGGGGGGGATTGGGGAGGGGGACTTCACATTAATGTCCATTGTTTTAAAATAGGATACCCAACAAGCTCAGAGCCCTGACCTCAACCCTACTAAACACCTTTGGGATGAAATAAAGGCCAATTGTGAACTCATCCAACACCAGTACCTGACCTAAAAGATGGGCACACTACAAAATTCTTGTGAAAATTCTTCCCAGAAGAGCGGAGGATGTTATGGCAACAAATAGGGGCAACACAATGTTAATGGCCATGGTTTTGGAATGGGATATCCAACAAGCTTTGAGCCCTGACCTCAACCCTACTGAACACCTAAGGGATAAATGGGAAGGCCAATTGTGAGGTCTTCTTATCCAACATCATTACCTGACCTCACAGATTCCCACAGAATGTTGTGGAAAGTCTTCCCAGAAGAGTGGAGGATGTTATAGCCACAAATGGGGTAAACACTATGGTAATAGCCGTGGTTTCGGAATGGGATATCCAACACGCTCTGGGTCCTGACCTCAACCTTACTAAACACCTTTGGGATGAATGAGAAGGCCAATCCTGAGGTCTTATCCAACATTATTATCTGACCTCACAAATGGGCACAGACGCCCACAGAATCCTGTAAATAGTCTTCCCAGAAGAGTGGAGGATGTTATAGTCACAAAGGGTACCTAACCTCACAAATGGGCACACATTCTCACAGACACCCTCCAAAATCTTGTAGAAAGTCTTCCCAGAAGAGTGGAGGCTACTATGGCCACAGAGAGGAGCAACACTGAATGAATAGCCATGGGGATGGCTGGGGGGGACTTTATATTAATGCCCATGGTTTTAGAATAGGATACCCAACAAGCTCAGAGTCCTGACCTTAACCCTACTGAACACCTTTGAGATAAAATGAAATGCCAACAGTAAACCAGGTCTTCTCATCCAACAACAGTACCTGACCTCAAATATGGACACACATTCCCACAGACACCCTCCGTAATCTTCAGGGAAGTCCTCCCAGAAGAGTGGAGGATGTTATAGCTACATAGGGGCAACACCATGTTAATGGACATGGTTTTGAAATGGGATATCCAACAAGCTTCAAGCCCTGACCTCAACCCAACTGAACACCTTTGGGATGAATGAGAAGGCCAATTGTGAGGTCTTCTTAGCCAACATCATTACCTGACCTCACAAATGAGCACAGATTCCCACAGAATGTTGTGGAAAGTCTTCCCAGAAGAGTGGAGGATGTTATAGCCACAAATAGGGGCAACACAATATTAATGGTCATGGTTTTGGAATGGGATATCCAACAAGCTTTGAGCCCTGACCTCAACCCTACTGAACACCTTTGGGATGAATGAGAAGGCCAATTGTGAGGTCTTCTTATCCAACATCATTTTCTGACCTCGCAAATGGGAACAGATTCCCACAGAATGTTGTGGAAAGGCTTCCCAGAAGAGTGGAAAGTCTTCCCAGAAGAGTGGAGGATGATATTGCCACAAATAGGGGCAACACCATGTTAATGGACATGGTTCTGGAATGGGATTTCCAACAAGCTCCGAGCCCTGACCTCAACCCAACTGAACACCTTTGGGATGAATGAGAAGGCCAATTGTGAGGTCTTCTTATCCAGCATCATTGTCTGACCTCACAAATGGGCACAGATTCCCACAGAATGTTGTGGGAAGTCTTCCCAGAAGA
Organism: Rana muscosa; assembly: GCA_029206835.1. Classification (NCBI taxonomy): domain Eukaryota; kingdom Metazoa; phylum Chordata; class Amphibia; order Anura; family Ranidae; genus Rana; species Rana muscosa. The sequence goes on along the minus strand of CM055125.1, from coordinate 314,378,018 downwards.
GTGGAGGATGTTATTGCCACAAATAGGGCCAACACCATGTTAATGGACATTGTTTTGGAATGGGATATCCAACAAGCTCCGAGCCCTGACCTCAACCCAACTGAACACCTTTGGTAAGAATGAGAAGACCAATTTTGAGGTCTTATCCAACATCATTATCTGACCTCACAAATGGGCACAGATTCCCACAGAATCTTGTGAAAAATCCCACAGAAGAGTGGAGGATGTTAAAGCCACAAAGGGGGCAACTCCATATTAATGGCCTACACAGATAGAGGTTATTCTTGGCCGTATTATTAATGGTTTTGTAATGGGGTGACCAACAAGCTCATATAGGTGTGATGGTCAGGTGATCACAAAAGTTTGGCCTTAAGCCTCGTACACACGTCCGGTTTTCTCAGCAAGAAAACTGCTGGGAGAGCTTTTTGCCGAGAAAACCGGCCGTATGTATGGTTTCTCGTCGGGAAAACTGCCGGGAATCTCGACGAGAAAAATTGAGAACCTGCTCTCTATTTTCTCGTCGGGATTCTCGTCGGCCTGTTTCCCGACGAGAAAACCGTGCGTGTGTATGCTTACCTGTCTCCAGGTAAACCCGCGCATGCTCGATGAGACTTCGACGCATGCCCGGTAGCTTACAAGGGTAGTGTAGGGTGAAGCAAGATGGCGGCGACGGCATAGAATGTGAAGAGCGCATGCTCGTCGTAGTCGATGACGTCACCGGGTTCTTGCCATTCAAAAGAACGGCGGTTCTTTTGAATGTGCCGTGTGTACAATCGGCGAGCAAGAAAAGCTTGCCAGGAATCCCGTCAGGAAAACCGACGTTTTTTTTCCTGACGGGATTCCCGGCCGTGTGTACAGGGCTTAATAGTGATTTTCTTCATGGCAATGTCCGCCTTTGTAACATTGCCTTGTGATTGTATAGTCTTTCCTTTTAGCTAATGCCCCCTCTCTATTCTTCCATTGTCATATTATTTTTAGAGTTTTGGACACAGAAACATTAACATCTAAAAAGTCTAAAACGTCACATATATAGGTGAAGCCTATAACCTCTCATTAGAAGTCACGCACCGTCTGCATAATCTTACAAAATGTTTCCTTTTTTGCTTCCCCGCCTGGTGATGCGATCAGACAACATGAAAATGGATGAGGTATGAATGGATGGAGATTTACATTCCCTGCAGACGCACGCACATACCTTGGCAGACTTGCAGAACAAATGAAAGTGTACCTGTCATCTCTGCATAAAATTCCACTCATGGGATTAAAATGGGAAATAAAAATTCCTACGGAGGGCTGTCCAAGCTTTTTCGGATCCTAAGGTGTAATTAGAATAAAAGGGATCGCACACTGAATACCAATATTTACAGAGGAACGTCAGGCAAACGGCTAAATACAAAACGTAAATACACTATATTGTCAAAAGTATTGGGACGCCTGCCTTTACACACACATAAACTTTAATGGCGTCCCAGTCTTAGTTCGTAGGGTTCAATATTGAGTTGGCCCACCCTTTGCAGCTATAACAGCTTCAACTCTTCTGGGAAGGCCGTCCATAAGGTTTAGGAGTGTGTCTATGTGTCTATGGGAATGTTAGACCATTCTTCCAGAAGTGCATTTGTGAGGCCAGGCACTGATGTTGGACGAGAAGGCCTGGCTCACAGTCTCCGCTCTAATTTCTCCCAAAGGTGTTCTATCGGGTTGAGGTCAAGACTCTGTGCAGGTCAGTCAAGTTCCTCCACCCCAAACTCACTCATTCATGTCTTTATGGACCTTGCTTTGTGCACTGGTCCAAATCATTTGGTGGAGGGGGGGATTATGGTGTGGGGGTTGTTTTTCAGGGGTTGGGCTTGGCCCCTTAGTTCCAGTGAAGGGAACTCTTAAGGCCTCAGCATACCAAGACATTTTGGACAATTTCATGCTCCCAACTTTGTGGGAACAGTTTGGGAATGACCCCTTCCTGTTCCAACATGACTGGCTACCAGTGCACAAAGCAAGATCCATAAAGACATGGATGAGTGAGTTTGGGGTGGAGGAACTTGACTGAGAGTCCTGACCTCAACCCGATAGAACACCTTTGGGACGAATTACAGCGGAGACCGCGAGCCAGGCCTTCTTGTCCAACATCAGTGCCTGACCTCACAAATGCACAAATGCGTTTCTGGAATAATGGTCAAACATTTCCATAGACACACTCCTAAACCTTGTGGACATCCTTCCCAGAAGGGTTGAAGCTGTTATAGCTGCAAAGGGTGGACTAACTCAATATTGAACCCTACGGACTAAGACTGGGATGACATTAAAGTTCATGGGTGTGTAAAGGCAGGTGTCCCAATACTTTTGACAATATAGTGTATGTATGTGGATTGTATGGCCTGCAAAAGGATTTAGTGCTATATTACTTAGCCCTGAATATGAATCCATTATCTCTTGCTTTAGCGTAAGACAGGGAATCAATTTTGCGCTGGATCATTGCCCGGTGAACAAGCTATAGGTAGTGAAGGGAAATGGCCAGCTGCAAGCGTGAAACAGCAAAGAAGTGGTGTCACCAATCTGGCTGTGCAGTGTGGATAAGGGCTCCTGGTTCAGATCCATAAAATGAAATTAGAAAAATTTGCATCCATGGGTCGTATTTAGAAATTTGCGGAACGGAAAAATGTATTTCCTTTTGAATAGATTTGCGGTGTTACTAATTTTGTTTCGCTAGTTTGTTTCGGAATTCGTTTTAGTTTAGTTTTGCTTAGTTTATTCATTTTCTAACAAATTCCACATTTTCGGAACGATTCGAATTCAGATCGGTCAAAAATATTATTCAAATTCTGTATGAAGAATAGCTGGTTGTAAAGGTAAAAGTTTTTTCACCTTAATGAATCCTATGCATTAAGGTGAAAAAACAGCCGACAATACCACCCCCCCCCTCCCGAGCCCCCGTTTTACTTACCTGAGCCCTTGAAAGTCCCACGCTCGCCCCCGTCATTCTCCTCGTTTCTGAGCCTGGCAGTTGATTGGCTACACTGGATAGATTGAAAGCAGCGCAGCCATAGGCTCGCGCTGCTGTCAATCACATCCAATGACGCGGCGCACCGGGGGGCGGGGCCGAGTGATACAGTGAGCGGCTATAGCCGCCAGCTGTATCACTGGAGCGCGCCCGTAATCACTCACCACCATGCGAGCTCGCATACAGGTGGTGAGTTCTTGCGGGGAGGAGCCGAGACAGCCACCAAGGGACCCCAGAAGACCAGGTTCGGGGCCACTCTGTGCAAAACGAGCTGCACAGTGGAGGTAAGTATAACATGTTTGTTATTTATGTAGCGGGGTGTCATATTTAGGGGGAGCATCTGAGTGGTAACCAGGCTCAGATGCACTAATTGTTAGGTTTCATGGACCATTTCTGTCCCTGGGAGATAGTACTGATGTGCAGTTCCCTGGGGCCTATGGGTGGCGCTGTTGCCATAAGCCCAGGTTGAACCGTGGTACAGGGTTGTGCCTTTTCTTGTCCCCTCTCGGCAGCAGTACAGCGGGGCGGGGAACTGCTGTGCCTGTCGGGAGGGGATATAAAAGGGGGCTGCCATCTTCCAGAGGGGTCGTCGTCGTTGGTTCCGCGCCCAGGCACCTTAGGCTTGGGCGTGTGTGTCGCCTCCGGGTGCCCTAGGCCCGGAGGCCTGGGCGAGCGTGTTGTCTCCGGGTGCCCTAGGCCCAGAGACGGAGCTGCTGTTTCCATCCCAGACTCCTTCAGTCTGGGGTAAGGTACTTTGGCGAGGGCCTGGAACCCAGCAGCCTTTGGCTGGGGTCCGCTAAGGATCGAGGCTCCCAGGGATCTGCCTTGCGAGGGGACCCGTATCCAGGATCGAGGAGGCCAGGGAGGTGACCCTTTCTGAAGACCCAGCGCAGAGTCGTGGTGACAAAGGGGGCCTCTGGTAACTCTCCGGAGGGATGTTCTTATCCTAAAAAGGGGCCAAGTTACTCAAAGAAGGAAGTGCGGGTTCTTTATGTCATAGTGGCAGTGACTCTACGCACACCAGGTCAGTGGCAGTGACTTGCAACTATTCACCAGGTCAGTGGCAGTGACCAACCTCATGGTCTGTGGCAGGGACCATGCGCCAAGCCTGTTCGTGCAAACCAGAACAGGAGAAACCCTAAATTCAGTTTGTGCCTGGACCTCCTCCCACCTTATCTGACCCGTGTTTGTCTCAACCTGTCTGCTCTCAAAGAGACTATTTATTGCCCTTAAGAATAAATAAGAGTTGGACTTTTCAGTTGGTGTGGACAGTTGCTTACTGGGGAGAACTAAGGACTTGTTTCTGGCTACCCCAGAAACGAGGTCAGCTCTGGAGGTTTTCAAACACTGGCTGCAGGCAGGCCCGAGAAACTAACACCGCTCAACCTCCCGATCCAGGAGGGTACGGGCTTGTGGTGCGGTGTGCCTCAGTCTTTTCCTGCGAAGGAGCCAACTATAAGAAAAGCAGGTAAAGGCTGGGGTGGGTGCGCTACATTTAAAAAAAAAAATTAAATTATTTACAACCCCTTTAAGGAGCGGGCCGGGAAGCCCTTGTTAAAGGGGGCTTCCAGATTCTGATAAGCCCCCCCTGCCCGAAGACGCCCACAACCATCGCCCAGGGTTGTGGGGAAGTGGCCCATGTCTCCATCAACATAGGGACAAGGTGCTTTGGGGTGGAGTGAGGGGCAAAGCCCCCCTGCCTTAAAGCAACCCCCTATGTTGTGGGCATGTGGCCTGGTATGGTTCAGGAGGGGGGTGCTTGCTCGTCCCCCCCTTTCCTGGCCTGCCATCCTGCATGCTCAGATAAGGGTCTGGTATTGATTTTGAGGGGACCCCACGCATGTTTTTTTTTTACATTTTGGAGCAGGGTTCCCCTTAAAATCCATACCAGACCCAAAGGGCCTGGTATGGATTGGGGAGGACCCCACGCAGTTTTATTTCTGGCTTTTCTATTGCCAGCATTCTTTTGTTTACATTTCAGCTCTCAGCAGGGAAGCCCGCTGACAGCTGATGAGTCGGCGGTCGGCTTCCTGCCCCGCTCCTTAACAACCAGCTATTCTTCACACAGAATTCAAATCGGTCGATCATTTTTTGACCAATCTAAATTCGTATTGTTACGAAAATTTGGAACTACAGTGGAACCTTGGGGGTTTACGAGTAAAGCGGTTAATGAGCGTTTTAAAAGCCAAGCAACTTTTTTTTTTTTTTAATCCTGAGCAGGATTCAAGCCAATGGGATGTGCAGTACCGTATTTGGCCAGAGGTGCGGGGGCGCCGGTGACACTGGGAACGGTTCGGAGCCGTTCGGAAATACTCTGCATCACTCGGAAATACTCGGAAACAGTCGGAAATACTCCATTTCCGGGGGTGCTTACGAGCCTTTCCGAGATCAGCCAAGCTGTCCCCGAGTATTTCCGAGGCTCTCCGGCGCCCCCCCACCTCTGGCCACATGCGGTATTGCATGCCATAGAAGTCAATGGTGAACAAATTATCTTCATTTTCCGTTGACTTCTATGGGGAAACTCGCTTTGATATGCGAGTGCTTTGGATTACAAGCATTCTCCTGGAACGGATTATGCTCGTAATCCAAGGTTCCACAGTAGTTGGAAAACATATAAACAAAACAAATTTATTACTATTCATTTGGAGATTTCGATACATCTTAATCTTTGAATCACCAAAAATTTGTCAGAATTTCTGTTCGGACTGAAACTAATTGCACATGTCTAGTTGTATTTTACCCTATATGCATGTAAATTCTGACATTTACATAATTATATGCAGAGGCTGCCTTCATCCTAGTAACAGAAGCCGTCTGCATCCTAGCAACGATGAACACTATGGAGGAGATGGCACCTGAGTCCTAGCAACAAAGGACGCTAGACAGCAGAAGCTGCCTGCGTTCTAGCAACAGAAGGACACTAAGTGGCCTCTGCCTCCTGTTTTCAAGCTATAAAGGTCGCTAGGTGGCAGAGGTCACCTGTGTCCTAGCAACAAAGGACACTAGACATAAGAAGTTACATGCAACAGAACAAGACTAGGTGGCAGAAGCCACCTGCATCCTAGCAATAAAGGATTCTAGGTGGCAGAGCTCCCTGCATCCTAAAAATGAAGGATACTGGGGGGGGGGGGGCAGAAGCCACCTTGGTCCTAGCAACAAAGGACACTAGGCAGCAGATGTCATCTGCAACCTAGCAATAAAGGACACAAGGTAGCAGAAGCTGTCTGCAATGTAGCAACTTACAGTGCAAATGTACTCCATTGAAGTACAAAGAGTTATCTGTGGCCAAGCAATGAAGGACGCCAAGTGATAGAAGCTGCCTTCACCCTAGTAACAGAAGCTGTCTGCATCCTAGCAATGATGAACACTATGGAGAAGATGGCACCTGAGTCCTAGCAATAAAACAAGGCTAGGTGGCACATTCCACCTAGCAATCCTAAGTAACAATGAAGGATGCTGGGTGACAGAGCTGCCTGCATCCTAAAAACAAAGGATATGGGGGGGGGGGGGCAGATTCCACCTGCATCCTAGCAATGACAGGAGCGCTAGGCAGCAGATGTCACCTGCGTCCTAGCAATGAAGAATACTAGGCAAGAGAAGCCACCTGCATCCTTGCAACAGAAGGAGGCTAGGTGGCAGAAGCCGCTTGCACCCTAGCAATGAAGGATGCTAGGCGGCAAAAGTTGCCTGCATCCTAGCAACAAAAAATACAAGGGGACAGAAGCCCATTAAGATGATCCGCACAGCCTGTGTTTGTCCTTAATAATCTTCATCTTGATTGAAAAACCACAGTGTACAAACGCAGATAAAACCAGTTGACGTTTTTCAGCCTTAGTCATAACTAGGGGACAGAAGCCACATGTGTCCTAGCAACATGGGACACTAGGCAGTAGATGTCATCTGTATCCAGGTACGTCGCTGTACCTGTACAGGCCGCCCATGAGGGCGGCGTTCCCGCAAGTGGTTAACTGTTCTGCAATAAAACTTTACAACAAAAAAAAGTGACTGGAGCCCCGTATTTTTTCTTGGTCCCCCGTTTTAGCTATGGACTCAGCCCTGGGGTGAATTGCTAACCTGCAACTGGCCTCTGGGGTTGCTATTCTGCCTTTCGGGTGTCAGAAGGGTGCTACATTATATATATATATATATATATATAGTGTTTGTTATATTTACATATTTACTTCTATACTTACAACTTACCGATCATGCTAACGTACCGCCATCTGTAGATAAGAAAATAATTTCAGGGGTTCCCCGAGATCTTAAAACGTTTTTAACCGAATGACGGATACAGCGTGGTCGGCCAGTTCTGGGAGGGCATCATATGATGTCCTTCCCTGATTGCGCCCGCTGCTGGGTGTGGGCGGCATGCTCTGTGATCGGTGTGTCCTGATCACGGATCAGGGTAAAAAGCCAATTGGCAGCTCTTCATCACGTGATTAGCTGTGTCCAATCACAGCTGATCACGATGTAAACACACTTTCCAGTTATCAGCATGAGAGCGTGAGGAGAAGAGAGAGCCGGTAACTGGCTAGCGTGAAAGGGGACATCTGCACTGATAATCAGGGCACTCATCATCAGTGTCCCGATGATCAGTGCAGCCCCAACAGTGCCCATCAGTGATGCCAATTAGTGCTGCAAATCAGTGCCCATTAGTGTTGCCAGTCAGTGCCTCCTCATCAGTACCCACCAGTGCCGCCTCATCAGTGCCCATCAGTGCAGCATATCAGTGCTGCCTATCAGTGCCCATCAGTGCTGCCTTAGCAGTGCCCACCAGTGCAGCCTATCAGTGCTGCCTCAACAGCGCACATCAGTGAAGGAGAAAAATTACCTGTTTTCAAAATTTTATAATAGAAACTAAGAAAAACATCTTTTTTTTTTTCAAAATCTTTGATCTTTGTGCCCTTTAGTGCTGCCTATTAGTGCCCATCAGTGCCTTATACAAGTGCAACCTCATCAGTGCCACCTCATCTGTGCCCATCAGTGCCTCCTTATCAGTGCTGCCTCATCTGTGCCCATCAGTAACGCATATCAGTGCCCACCAGTGCCGTCTCATCTGTGCCCATCAGTGCAGCCTATCAGTGCCCATCAATGCTGCCTCATTAGTGCCACCTATCAGTGCCTATCAATGCTGCCTCCTCAGTGCCCATCAGTGCTGCCTCATCAGTACCACCTATCAGTGCACATAAGTGCAGCCTATCCATGCCCATCAATGCTGCCTCATCAGTGCCCATCAGTGCAGCCTACAAGTGCCCATCAGTGCTGCCTCATCAGTACCACCTATCAGTGCGCATCAGTGCAGCCTATCAGTGCCCATCAGTGCTGCCTCATCAGTGCACATCAGTGCCCATCAATGCTGCCTCATCAGTGCCCATCAATGCTGCCTCATCAGTGCCCATCAGTGCAGCCTCATCAGTGCCCATCAATACAGCCTCATCAGTGCCCATCAATGCAGCCTCATCAGTGCAGCCTATCAGTGCTGCCTATTAGTGCTCTGCTCATCAATGCACATCAGTGAAGGAGAAAAATTACCTGTTTGCAAAATTTTATAACAGAAACTAAGGAAAAAAAATTTTTCCCCCAAAATGTTTTGATTTTTTTTTGTTTGTTTAGCAAAAAATAAAAACCCCAGTGGTGAATAAAAACCACCAAAAGAAAGCTCTATTTGTGTAAAAAAAAAAAAAAGTTGTGTACAGTGTTGCCTGACCGTACAATTGTCATTCAAAGTGTGACAGTGCTGAAAATTGGCCTGGGCAGGAAGTGGTTGGGGTGCCAGAGGGGGGTGGGGGGTTGGGGTGCCGGGGGGGGGGGGGTTGGGGTGCCTGGTAGGCAAGTGGTTAAGGGTTCCTTGAGGGTAGAAAGGCTGAGTAAGTCTGGTGTAGAGCCAGCTTTGTAGATATGCCCCTGTGCAAAGCCTACTACTAAGTTTTGGTTCATTGAATTCCATCGACGTGTGATCATTTCCTGTCTGCCTGATTTTGTATTCTTGTCTATTTTATCTTATTTTACATTCGTCTGATGCTTTAAAAAAAAAAAAAACCCAGAGCAATACATAATCCGGAGTGTAAAACACTTCACGGTGACATTTTCCACGGCTGCTTAGCGCCGCGCTTTTAAAATATCACATTTTTATGTAGCTGACATGTTGGTGTAGAATGGGATTACCTGACCTTTCTTGCAGTTAAATGTGTAACGGGGGTTGTTATTTTTGGAAAAAGGTTCTTCTTGCTTGAAAAGAGGTCAGATGTAGTCTGAATTCTTCGGCTGTTTTGGCTTATCTTTCTTTTTATTTTATTTTTTTATTTAGACTATTGTTAAAAATGTTCCTCGGCATCACTGCAGGTACAAAAGGCCATTTATTGACAGGAAGGGTGTGCAGACAGGCAAAGGATTGGATCTGCTGCAGAGCTTTGATTTCCTAAAACAAGATATTGAGATTTGTAGGACGGAAGCGTGTTAGAATTATGCCTGAAAAAAAAAGTGTAACTTGTCGCTTCGGTGGAATTTCATCACCACTGGGTTCTTATTTTTTTCTAAACTAACTAAAAAAAGACAGTTTTTTTTCTTTTCTGTTATTTATAATAATATATTTTTTTTCTGCTTTTACTCGTGTGCTGATGAGGCTGCACTGATATGCTGCACTGATATGCTGCACTGATGGGCACTAATGAGGCAGCTCATATGGGCACTGATGAGGCTGCACTGATAGGTGGCAATGATGGGCACTGATGAGATGACACTAATGAGGCTGCACTGATATGCGGCACTGATGGTCACTGATATGCGGCACTGATGGGTACTGATAGGCGGCAATGATAGGCGGCACTGATTGGGACAGATTGGCAGCACTGGTGGGCACTGTAGGGGCTGCACTGATAATCAGGACACCGATGATCAAAAAATGGCCAATCCACAGAGGGGACATCTACACTGTTAATCAGGGCACTGATCATCAGTGTCCCGATTATCAGTGCCCTGATTAACAGTGTAGATGTCCCCTCTGTGGATTGGCCATTTTTTTAGACGAGCACATGTGCATAAGAATGCGCGTGGGCGCGTGCTGACGAGATCCCACTGATGAGGCTGCACTGATATCGGCACTGATAGGTGGCAATGATGGGCACTGATGAGGCGGCACTGATATGCTGCACTGATAGGCAGCTCATATGGGCAATGATGAGGCTGCACTAATATGGGCACTAATAGGCGGCAATGATGGGCATTGATGAGGCGGCACTGATGGGCACTGATGAGGCGGCACTGATATGCGCACTGATGGGCACTGATTGGTGCCAATGATGGGCACTGATGGGCGACAGTGCTGACACTGATAGGCTGCACTGATGGGCACTAATGAGACAGCACTGATGGTGACTGATATGCGGGACTGATGGGCACTGATGGGCACTGATAGGTGGCACTGATGGGCACTGATAGGTGGCACTGATGGGCACTGATAGGCAGCAATGATAGGTGGCACTGATAGGCATCAAAAATTAAAATCCAGTGGTGATTAAATACCACCAATACCACTGATAGGCATCACTGGTATTGGTGGTATTTAATCACCACTGGATTTTTTCTTTTTTGCTAAACAAACGAAAAAAGACAGATTCTTTTGGTAGTTTCTGTTATTAATAATAATTAATTAATTTTTCTCCTTAACTCATGTGTACTGATGAGGCTGCACTGATATGCTGCACTGATGGGCACTGATGAGACAGCTCATATAGGCACGGATGAGGCTGCACTGTTATGCGCACCGATGGGCACTGATAGGCGGCAATGATGGACACTGATGAGGCGGTACTGATAGGCGGCAATGGTGGCACTGATAGGCTGCACTGATGGGCACTGAGGAGGCAGCGCTGATGGGCACTGATGAGGTGGCACTAATGGGGCTGCACTGATAGCTGGCACTGATGGGCACTGATAGCTGGCACTGATGGGCACTGGTAGGTGGCACTGATGCGCACTGAGAGGCGGTAATGATAGGTGGCACTGATAGGCATCACTGGTATTTGTATTGGTGGTATTTAATCACCACTGGATTTTTATTTTTTGCTAAACAAATTTAAAAAATACAGTTTTTTTTTTAAAATCGCTTTGGGTAGTTTCTGTTATTATTTAATTTTTCTCCTTCACTCATGTGTGCTGATGAGGCTGCACTGATATGCTGCACTGATGGGCACTGATGAGGCAGCTATCATGGGCACGGATGAGGCTGCACTGATATGTGCACTGATAGGCAGCAATGATGGGCACTGATGAGGTGGCACTGATGGCACCGATAGGCTGCACTGATGGGCACTGATGAGATGGCACTAATGAGGCTGCAACTGATATGCGGCACTGATGGTCACTGATATGCGGCACTGATAGGCGGCAATGATGGGTGGCACTGATAGGCGGCATTGATTGGGACAGATTGGCAGCACTGATGGGCACTGTAGGGGCTGCACTGATAATCGGGACACTGATGATCATTGCCCTGATTAACAGTGTAGATGTCCCCTCTGTGAATTGGCCGTTTTTTTAGACGAGCACATGTGCATAAGAATGTGTGTGAGCGCGCCCTGACGAGCACCCGGCACGCACTCAATGCATGTTGGAGCCAGACTGACTATTTAAAGGGGCTCCTGCTCATGCTACAGTGCTGACTGGTCTTTCAGTTGTTCCCTGTATCCTGCTATTTACTCTGCTTGCTCCCCTGTTGCTGACTCGGCTTGCTTTTGACCTGAACTTAGATTCTGCTTCTGCTCTGTTGCTAGTTCCTGACCCCGGCTCCGTTCTTGACCACGTCTCTGTCATATGTCTCGGTACCTCCTGCCCGCCGGCTGCTGACCTTGGCTATTCCTGAGGCCACGCTGCTGTTCCCAGCTCTGCTCTCACATCTGATTCAAGTGCCTATCCGGCTGTCATCTGTATCAGCTCTGCTCATCGCAGCTTGCTCTTGTTTCAAACCTGCTAGGAGCTCTGACAAGCCTTGCATCTGTAACCGCAGCCTGTGTGGAGTGTCCCTTTAACTTCGGCTGGATCAACTACCGTTTCTGACCCTATGTCCTGCCAGCCTGCCAGGGTCTGCAACTCCTATCAACACCTGCCAGCACTCGTGTTCCTCCTGTCTCTCAGTACCCTCTGTTCCACCTTCTGCAGGACCTGGCCTGTAGATACAAGAGAGGCCAACCTTGTCATTTCAGTCTCCGATGAGGTACGTTACACTGACAACCATATTCACCTGGCTACAGAGCGGAGAGTGAACTAATCGCTGTATGTGACCGGATGGTGAGCTGCAATATCAATGGGACTGGTGAGCTGCTGTTGTGGGAATCTACTATCTGCTATCAGAAAGACTGAACCCTTTAGGAACTGACCATATAGCCATCTAGTAGCCCTTTTGCTGCTGGCAGGCTTGACTGGGACTATTCTCATGTGCACCTGTGGTACCATTGGGCCCCAACTCTAGCCGGCTGAAGAGTTAGGACTAAAGAGTGTCCCTTTACAGTTACTACACAGCTACCATTACTTATTGCCTATGCCAAGAGGTACCTCTCAGGGCACCATATCCTAGCCATTCTCCTAGAGTGCACTCTAGACTAGGTATAGTAGTATTATTCACATTGCAGGTAAAAGCAAACATTTATACTCACCTAGGTTGATGCTGCATCTGTCCCTCGACACATCTACACTGAGAACTGAGCGATCAAAGACTGCTAATTGCTGTTCTTGGTCTTCAGTGAGCAGAGAACCTGTGACTGTCATTGCTCAGTCCCTCCAGCCCTCAGTGGAGCACCAAGCTGTGGAGGGGGCAGAAGAGGCAGGCCCAGACTCTCAGTGGCTCGATGAGAGGTTGACCCATCTGCCGGTCCAGACATTTGAGTGAATCCCAACATTAAAGTCGGGATCTTTCCAGAGTCTGGAGCGTCTGAGTGACGTCAGCTGACAGCAGGCTAAAGAAGAGTGAAATGTTGTATCTGAATGCAGAGAAATCCGAGAACCAACTGGGCAAACTGAAGGTAAAAAGTATCTTTAATTATTGACTCATCTGTAAGTATACTGGAAATTAAAGGGCCCACGCTGTGCCACTTCCCAATTCACGTGCATTGGTAATATTACGCCTACACACCAAATACTGCAGCACAAAAAAACAAAGCTACACTGCATGGTACACAATAATTACATGTTCAATGATTCAACAGTTGTCTGAACTATATATATTGCAAAAAGCTTTCTTTGACAGTAAGAACCTGAGAGGATCCTGATTAACTTTTATATATCCATAATGACTTAATGGGGGGTAACTAGTAGATGGATGCTGAGACTTAGTCAAAGTCAATACATCTCTTCCCTGCACTAGGGATGAGCCGAACACCCCCCGGTTCGGTTCGCACCAGAACCTTCGAACGGACCGAAAGTTCGCGCAAACGTTAGAACCCTATTAAATACAATGGACGCGAACGTTCGAAATCTAAAGTGCTAATTATAACGACTAATATGCATGTCATTGTCCTAAAAAGGGTTTGGGGACCCGGGTTCTGCCCCAGGGGACATGTATCAATGCAAAAAGACGTTTTTTAAAAACTGCAGTTTTTCGGGAGCAGTCATTTTAATGATGCATAAAGTGAAAAAAAAAAAGTGAAATATTCCTTTAAATATCGTACCTGGGGGGTGTCTAAAGTATGCCTGTGGAGTGGCCCTGCACAAAATTACATTTCTAAAGGAAAAAAAGCCATTTAAAACTGCTTGCGGCTTTAATGTCATGTCTGGTCCCGGTAATATGGATGAATATCTTTGAGAAAAATGGCATGGATGTTTGAAAGTAGGGGCCTGCCGTATATACTCTGCTGAAATTTGCCCCTTACATGTTGGTGTTGCCACAACACTGTGAGCCCTCACAGTTATTCTTGGTGGGCGCTGGAACGCCCTGCTGTGAACTATTATATCAGGAATTGTATTTACATGCCATTGTTGAACAGTGGTAGGAAAAATTGGGCCTTTGGTGGTGGTGCTGGTGCCACAACACTGTAAGCCCTCACAGTTACTCTTGGTGGGTGCATGAATGGGCCCTGCTGTGAATTATTAGATCAAGAATTGTAATTGCATGGCCCTGTTGAACAGGGGCTGAAAAATTGGGCTTTTGGTGGTGGTGGTGGTGTTGTCACAACACTGTAAGCCCTCACAGTTACTCTTGGTGGGCGCATGAATGGGCCCTGCTCTAAATTATTAGATCAAGAATTGTAATTACATGCCCCTGTTAAACAGGGGCAGAAAAATTGGGCCTTAGGCACTGGTGCCACAACAGTGCAACCCCTCACAGATACTGTACTTGGAGCACAGCAATGAGCCCTGTTGCAAAGTATTGCATCAAAATTGTAATTACACGCCCCTGTTAAACAGGGGCAGAAAAATTGGGCCTTAGGCACTGGTGCTGGTGCCACGACACTGCAACCTCTCCCAGATACTCTAGTTGGAGTGCAGGAATGAGCCCTGCTGCAAAGCATTGCATCAAAAATTGTAATTACATGCCCCTGTTAAACAGGGGCTGAAAAATTGGGCCTTAGCCACTGGTGGCGGCACCCAGAAACAAAAAAGTTCTTCCAAGCTATCATCAAGAAATCGGATCATTGAGGAGGAGGAGGATAGTCAGTCAACATAACAGGACAGTCACTCAGCATCAGCATCAGTCTTGAAGGGATGTGACATTTGAAAATAAATTATTCTGTTATATCAGCTTCAGGTGCTTGGTAGCTGGTGGTGATCCAAGACTGGTTCATCTTTATGAAGGTCAGACGATCAACCGAGTCGGTGGACAGGCGCACCCTGTGATCCGTGACAAAGCCTCCAGCAGCACTGAATGTGCGTTCCAAAAGAACGCTGGATGCAGGACAGGCCAGTAGCTCAATTGCATACTGTGCAAGCTCTGGCCAGTGATCCATCCTCAACACCCAGTAAGCCAGAGGATTTTCAGTGGGAAAGGTGTCCAAGTCTGACCTTGCCCCTAGGTATTCATGCACCATGTATATCAGACGCTGGCGTTGGTTGCTGGAACCGATCATACCTTTGGGGCTGCGGACTAAAAAATTGTCTGAACGCATCGGTCAGACGGCCACCTTCTCCACCGCTCCTTCTGCTACTGACCGAAGCCTCAGCAACTCGTTGTCCAGGACCAGGAGTTTGTAACCTCCCAGTCTCTGGGAACGCGTTGCACAGACCTTTCTGCAAGGCCTCGCGGAGCTGTCTCATCCTCTGCTCCCTCTGCGACGGCAAGATGAGGTCCGCAACCTTACCCTTGTACCGTGGATCAAGGAGAGTGGCCAGCCAGTAATGGTCCCTCTCCTTGATCCGAAGAATACGAGGATCCTTCTGCAGATTTTGCAGGACCAGGGAGGCCATGCAGCATAGGTTAGCTGAGGCATTCGGTCCGGAGTCCTCTGGGTCACTAAGGACGACATGATCCGCAGCCACCTCCTCCCAGCCACGTACAAGTCCACGGGTTTGTTGGGACTGTAAATCATCCCTAAAAGACTGCTGCTGTTGATGCTGAGTGCCATGCTCCACCTCCATGCTGACACAATCCTCCTCCTCCTCCTCCTCCTCGTCCTCTTCCTCTTCCTGTGTGATGGGTGGGACAGAAGGAACACTGTCTGGGTCCTCCTCTTCCTGCCTCTGTTCTGCCTCAAGTGCCCTGTCCATTATTCCACGCAGTGTATGCTCCAACAGGTGGACAAGAGGTACAGTGTCACTGATGCATGCACTGTCACTGCTCACCATCCTCGTGGCCTCCTCAAATGGTGCCAGGACAGTGCATGCATCCCTGATCATGCCCCACTGGCGTGGTGAAAAAAACCCGAGCTCCCCTGACCCTGTCCTGGTGCCGTAGTCGCACAGGTACTCATTGATGGCCCTCTGCTGCATGTGCAGCCGCTGCAGCATGGCCAACATTGAGTTCCACCTGGTGGGCATGTCACATATAAGGCGGTTCTTGGGCAGGTTCAACTCCTTTTGCAGCTCAGCCAGCCGAGCACTGGCATTATATGATCTGCGGAAATGCACACAGACTTTCCTGGCCTGCCTCAGGACATCCTGTAAGCCCGGGTACCTGCCCAAGAACCGCTGCACCACCAGGTTAAGGACGTGAGCCACACAGGGCACATGGGTCAGTTGTCCCTGTTGGAGGGCGGAGAGGAGGTTGGTGCCATTGTCGCAAACCACCATTCCTGGCTTAAGCTGGCGTGGCGTCAACCACCTCTCGGCCTGCCCCTGCAGAGCAGACAGAACCTCTGCCCCAGTGTGGCTCCTGTCCCCCAAACACACCAGCACAAGCACGGCATGGCATCTTTTTGCCTGCGTACTTGCGTAGCCCCTTGAACGCCTACGGAGCACCGCTGGTTCCGAGGACTAAGCACAGGAAGAGGCCATGGAGGAAGAAGAAGAGGAGGGGGTGGAGGAGAGAGGTGTGTCACAACAACCAGTAGTAGCATTTTGGAGGCGTGGCGGCGGAACAACCTCCAACACTACTGCACCTTGTCCTGCATCCTTCCCAGCTGCCAAAAGAGTGACCCAATGGGCCGTGAAAGAAAGGTAACGTCCTTGTCCATGCCTGCTGGACCATGAGTCAGTGGTAATATGCACCTTACCGCTGACCGCCCTGTCCAGCGAGGCATGGACATTGCCTTCCACATGCCGGTAGAGAGCCGGAATCGCCTTCCGTGAGAAAAAGTGGCGTTTGGGAACCTGCCACTGAGGAACCGCACATTGCACAAACTCACGGAAGGGGGCGGAGTCTACCAACTGAAAAGGCAGCAGTTGAAGTGCTAGCAATTTAGCCAAGCTAGCATTCAACCGCTGGGCATGTGGATGGCTGGGAGTGAACTTCTTTTGACGGTCCAGCAGCTGGGGCAGGGAAATTTGCCTGCTAGAATCGGACGTCTGTGTACTGCTAGAAGAGTGCCCGCAAGTACTTGGCTGTGACACACCTAATTCTACACCTTCATTCCTCTCAGTGCAGGTTTCAGAGGGAACTGAAGGTACAGTGGGGTTGGAGATCCCAGCTGATGAGGAGCAAGGAGAGGTCCGCTTTGTTCTTTGGTGTGGGTCTTTAAGATACGCTTGCCAACGAGCTGCATGGCAGGTCAACATATGTCTGGTCAAGTATGTGGTGCCCAAGCGGCTGATGTTTTGGCCACGCGAGATATGCTTCAGACATATGTTGCAACAGCAGCGGTGCGATCTGATGCACTCGACTCAAAAAAGGCCCACACCAAAGAACTTTTGGAATAACGGGCAGAGGCAGCGCCCTGCACAGGCGGAGCTCTGCGGTGTGATTCAGTCGGTGTGCTGCCCTTACGCTGGCCCCCCGAGGGCATCCTGCCTCGTTGGAGATGTGCCTCCTCCTCATCCTCCTCCTCACTCCTATCAGGCACCCACGTGGAGTCAGTGACCTCATCATCCCCTCCCTCCTCATCGCTGGAGCCAATCTGGCAGTATGCTGCAGCTGCTGGAACATGACTGCCAGATTGCTGTCCTTCTTGAGCATCCCCTCTTTCTGCTCTCGCGCTACTTCCTTCCTCTAGCTGGTGTGACAGCAGGAAGGTAAAGTCACCTGGTTGCATCCAGGGGGGTAGATATATTTCGCCCAGATTCAGGCTTTACGCCGACTTATACAACTAGGTGGAGAGTTGTATAAGCCCAGCTAAGGCTAGTGGGCTCATGGATGACTCATACCTCTAGGGAGAGTGCTGGGCGTCGTGCAGACAGGGAGTTGATGAGACCAGCTGAAGCTTGTCAGCTCATTTAGGCCTCTATAAAAACTCCCAGATTCATTAGATGTTAGCTCATGCCTGGACCCAGACCTGTGTGGACTGTCTAGGGAGAGTGAACCCCTGTGCGGTGAGACAAAGCCTGTGTGGCTATTTGCTTGGACATTTAAAACCAGGGACTTAGGGACTAGGACAGCACTAGGCTGATCCCAGTTGTTAGTTAGGAAACCTGTATGTTTAGTCAGAGGTCAAGTTGACCAGGATTTATTTTGTTTATGTTTCTTTTGGCTTTGCTGTGTTTTGTCACTGTAAATAGAAAATAAACCGCACCTTTTTTTTTTGAAAACCACAACCTCCGTTTGCTGGGCCTGTTTTTGTGTGGGGAGCCCATCCCGGGGGTCACACACACCCGCTGCCGAGCTAACCCCCTCACAGTTGGTGGAGAACCAGTGGCAGTTTTTTTTAAGCCAGCATGGAGGAGATACTGAAGCAGCTGGCTCTAGCAAATGCCAATCAACAGCAGACAAATGCAGGTTTGCAAAAGAGCCTTGCAGCTCAACAACAGAGCTTCGCAGCCCAGCAGCAAGCTCATCAACAGAGCCTTGCAGCCCAGCAGCAATCTGAGGCCCGCTTCATAGACCTGTTACAGAAGCAAGAGCAGAGACTACAACAAATGGAAGCAGTAATGCAGCAACGTCCGCAGACCAGTGAGGAAAGCCGTCCCACTAATACCGCGTCCTTTGGGGTGAGTCGTTTATTGACAAAAATGACTGGAGAGGATGATCCAGAGGTATTTTTGACCACATTTGAAAGGACTGCTGAAAGAGAAAAGTGGCCTGAGGAGCAGTGGGCTGGACTGGTGGCTCCTCTGTTAACTGGTGAATCGCAGAAGGCTTACTATGACCTAGAGCCTGACCAAGCAAAAGACTATGTGATGCTAAAAGCTGAAATATTGGCAAGGCTGGGTGTCACCCAGGCTGTCCGGGCTCAGCGTGTGCATAACTGGACTTTCCAGCTTGGAAAACCCCCCAGGTCTCAAATGTATGATCTCATTCACCTGAGCAGAAAGTGGCTACAGCCAGAGACTTTGTCCGCACCAAAGATTGAGGAACGTGTTGTAA
The DNA here is from genome assembly GCA_029206835.1 of Rana muscosa. Lineage (NCBI taxonomy): Eukaryota > Metazoa > Chordata > Amphibia > Anura > Ranidae > Rana > Rana muscosa. The sequence goes on along the minus strand of CM055125.1, from coordinate 314,359,143 downwards.
TGGATCGGTTTTTGAGAGCTCTTCCTACTGCCATCCAAAAGTGGGTAAGCCATGGAGACCCAGAGACAGCCGATGGTCTTGTGGATCGTGTGGAGAAATACTTGGCTACAGAGAACCTGACGGCCTCTTCCAGAGACACTCGGACTTTCCACCCTAAGACCAGACCATCCCCAGGGGCGGATAAGAGGATTCCAAGGGGTAAGGGTGGAGAGAGTGAGAGGGTGGGAGCTCTACCCCAAGTTTGGCGAGAACAGCCTGGGAAATCAGCGGCTCAAGAGGTCGGCCCCGATGCCACATTTCCGTAGCCCGCTGGTCCCTCTACCCATCATTGAGGTCCCGTTTGAGAGGATCGCCATGGATTTGGTAGGTCCTATAATCAAGTCCGCTAGGGGGCACCAGTACATATTAGTCATAATGGACTATGCCACCCGTTATCCAGAAGCGATCCCTCTCCGAAATACCTCGGCCAAAACCATAGCCAAAGAGCTATCTCTTGTATTTAGCCGGGTGGGTATTTGTAAAGAACTGCTTACGGACCAAGGTACACCCTTTATGTCCCGGGTTATGAAGGAGCTGTGTAAATTGTTCAAAGTGACGCAATTACGTACATCTGTGTATCACCCCCAAACCGATGGGCTGGTTGAAAGATTCAACAAAACCCTAAAACAAATGTTGAAGAAAGTGGTGGATAGAGATGGAAAGGATTGGGACCGTCTACTTCCTTATCTGATGTTTGCTATTAGGGAGGTGCCCCAATCCTCTACGGGATTCTCCCCCTTTGAGTTACTGTATGGGAGACACCCAAGAGGGCTGTTGGATATTGCCAAGGAAACTTGGGAAAGTGAGAGTTCTCCCCACAGGAGTGTGATTGAGCATGTGGCCCTGATGCAAGACCGAATTGCACAGGTAATGCCCATCGTGAAGGAACATTTGGCCCAAGCGCAGTTAGCACAGCAGAGAGTGTACAACCGTGGAGCCAAGACCCGTACCTTTTCCCCGGGGGATAGGATACTGGTACTTGTCCCTACGGTTGAAAGTAAATTCCTTGCCAAATGGCAAGGCCCCTACGAGATAATGGAAAAAGTGAGCGAAGTGAATTACAAGGTCAGACAACCAGGAAGGCGAAAGCCCGAACAGATCTATCACGTTAATCTGTTGAAAGCCTGGAGGGATAGAGAGTCCCTAGTCGCAGACACTTGGTCACCAGCTCAAACTGGTTGCGTGATTCCTGAGGTTGGAATAGCAGCCACCTTGTCACAACCCCAACAACAGGAGGTTAAGGAGTTTGTGCTTCGCAACAAGGAGGTATTCTCTGAGCTGCCGGGACAAACATCTGGGGTAGAGCATGACATCATTACCCCGCCCGGTGAAAGGGTGAAGTTAAAACCCTATCGGATCCCAGAGGCCCGACGGGAGGCAATACGGGAGGAAGTACAGAAAATGCTGAACTTAGGGGTGATAGAGGAGTCCCAAAGTGATTGGTCTAGTCCCATTGTGTTGGTGCCTAAACCGGATGGGAGCTGGCGATTTTGTAACGATTTTCGTCAGTTGAACAAAGTTACAAAATTTGACACCTACCCCATGCCACGTATAGATGAGTTGATCGACCGGCTGGGAACAGCCCGATACATGACGACTCTTGACCTCACAAAAGGGTATTGGCAAATCCCCCTGGCCAAATTGGCCAAAGAGAAAACCGCATTTGTAACCCCAGACGGGGCGTTCCAATATAAGAGAATGCCGTTCGGGTTACAGAATGCGCCGGCCACATTCCAGCGGAAAATGGACCAGATGCTGAGGCCCCATCGGAAGTATGCTGCGGCTTACCTGGATGACGTAATTATCCATAGCACAGATTGGGCCACACATCTGCCAAAAGTGCAAGCAGTCCTGGACTCTGTTCGGGAAGCGGGGTTTACGGCTAACCCCAAGAAGTGTACCATTGGGCAGGAGGAGGCCAAATATCTTGGGTACACCATTGGGAGGGGAGTAATAAAACCCCAACTCAACAAAGTCGAGGCCATCCAGAGTTGGCCACGTCCCAACAGCAAGAAGCAGGTACGAGCCTTTCTGGGAATCGCTGGGTATTATCGGCGATTCGTTCCCCACTTTGCTTCTAAGGCTGTGCCCCTAACCAACCTAACGAAGGGGAAAGGGTCGGTCATGATTAAATGGACCCCCGAGGCTGAGGCAGCATTCCAATTCTTGAAACAAGCCTTATGTAGCCAGCCAGTGTTGTACTCACCAGACTTCTCTAAAGACTTTGTCGTACAAAGTGATGCGTCAGATGTTGGGTTAGGAGCAGTATTGTCCCAGGTCTGGAACGGGGAAGAGCACCCAGTCATTTACCTCAGCAGGAAGTTGAAGTCCCATGAGGTAAATTACGCCACCGTTGAAAAGGAGTGTTTAGCGGTGAAGTGGGCTCTAGATTCCCTTCGGTACTATCTGCTAGGTAGGCACTTTGACATGGTTACGGATCACGCTCCGTTAAAGTGGATGGCTCAAAACAAGGAAACAAATAGAAGAGTGAATAGGTGGTTCCTGGCCCTCCAGGAATTCAACTTCACAGTAAAGCATCGCCCTGGCGTTCAAATGGGGAATGTGGATGCTTTGTCTCGAGTACATGAATGCCTGATTGCTGGTGTTCCAACCCCGAGGTTAAAACAAGAGGGGGGGGTATGTGACCGCAGGAAGGTAAAGTCACCTGGTTGCATCCAGGGGGGTAGATATATTTCGCCCAGATTCAGGCTTTACGCCGACTTATACAACTAGGTGGAGAGTTGTATAAGCCCAGCTAAGGCTAGTGGGCTCATGGATGACTCATACCTCTAGGGAGAGTGCTGGGCGTCGTGCAGACAGGGAGTTGATGAGACCAGCTGAAGCTTGTCAGCTCATTTAGGCCTCTATAAAAACTCCCAGATTCATTAGATGTTAGCTCATGCCTGGACCCAGACCTGTGTGGACTGTCTAGGGAGAGTGAACCCCTGTGCGGTGAGACAAAGCCTGTGTGGCTATTTGCTTGGACATTTAAAACCAGGGACTTAGGGACTAGGACAGCACTAGGCTGATCCCAGTTGTTAGTTAGGAAACCTGTATGTTTAGTCAGAGGTCAAGTTGACCAGGATTTATTTTGTTTGTTTCTTTTGGCTTTGCTGTGTTTTGTCACTGTAAATAGAAAATAAACCGCACCTTTTTTTTTTGAAAACCACAACCTCCGTTTGCTGGGCCTGTTTTTGTGTGGGGAGCCCATCCCGGGGGTCACACACACCCGCTGCCGAGCTAACCCCCTCACACTGGGTATCCTCATCAGACCCTTCGAAACGCTGGGCATCCTCCTGGAGCATGTACCCAACACTGTGCTCAAACAGTTCGGGGGACTCCTCAGGAGGACATGGTGGGTCTAGGGAAGGAGTGACTGATGATGACATTGATACGAGGGAAGAGGACGCTTTGGCAGCTGCTTTGCCAGTATCCTGGGCCTGGGTGAGAGAGGATGAGGAGGGATTGGTCATCCACTCTACCAAGTCTTCGGCATGATGCGGCTCAACACGTCTAGCTGCCGAAAATAAGGACAAGCGTGTCCCATGGCCACGTGCTGATGACGATGCACCGCGTCCATGACCAGCACTGTTGTCTCTAGACACAGAGCCTGCTTGCCCTCTTTTATTGGCTCCTGACTGTCTGCCTCTCCTTGTTTGCCTTCCAGACATTCTGATGGCCTGCATGGAGATGGGAAAACCAGCAATAAGGGGTAGCTTCAGGTGTATACTGTGCAGGAGGCACACTACGCCCGCTGTAAGTGCTGCAGATGCCTGTTAGTGTAACACAAAAGAAAAAACCCACGAGCAATAAGGGCTAGCTTCAGGTGTATAATGTGCAGGAGGCACACTACGCCCGCTGTAAGTGCTGCAGATGCCTGCCTGTGTTACACAACAGGAAAACACAGCAATAAGGGCTAGCTTCAGGTGTATAATGTGCAGGAGGCACACTACGCCCGTTGTAAGTGCTGCAGATGCCTGTCTGTGTTACAAAACAGGAAAACAGCAATAAGGGCTAGCTTCAGGTGTATACTGTGCAGGAGGCTTAGCAAAAATGACACTGACACTGTCCCCTGCCTATCCTTCTCTCTCCCTGCACACAAGGTTTAGCAAAGAATATCACTGACACTGTCCCTGCCTAACCTTCTCTCTCCCTGCACACAAGGTTTAGCAAAAAATTTCACAGACACTGTCCCTGCCTATCCTTCTCTCTCCCTGCACACAAGTTAAATGAACAAATAGCACTGACATTGTCCCTGCCTATCCTTCTCTCTCCCTGAACCGGAACACACATGGGAAGCCACAGGTGTAGCTGGGGTTGGGTCAGTGCCTACAGTGTCAGGGTAGGGCAGAGTGGGGAAAAGTCAAGAGTAGCTTAGATAGAGAGGAGGAAGTCAGATCAGAGCCCTTGTGGAAGAGTTAGGTCCTCAACAGTTTGTAAGGCCATATGGAAAGCCATGGGTGTAGCTGGAGTGGAGTCAGTGCCTACAGTTTCAGGGTAGGGTGGAGTGGGGAGAAGTCAAGAGTAGTTTGGATGAAGAGAAGGTCTGATTGGAGACCTAGTGGGAGTGTTAGGCCCTCAACAATTTGTAGGGCCACATGGGAAGCCATAGGTTTAGGTGGGAATGGTGCCTACAGTGTCCAGGTCGGGCAGAGTGAGGAAGAGTCAAGAGTAGTTTGGAGAGAGAAGTAGAGGTCTGAACATAGCCCTTGTTGGAGTATTGGGACATCTAAAGTTTGTAAAGCGACATGGGAAGCCATAAGTACAGCTCGGGTGGGGTTGGTGACTACAGGTTCAGGGTAGGACAGAGAGGGGAAGAGTCAAGGGTATTTTGGAGAGAGAAGAAGAGGACTAAACATAGCCCTTGTAGGAGAGTTAGGCCCTCGACAGTTTGTAAAGCTACATGGATATACAGTAGCTTGGGTGGGGTGTACATTTAGCTGACCGACTAAAGTTCTCCTTTAAAAGAGGGTTGGAATATGGGGAAATCTTGGAATTTTTTATTTCATTTCAAGTTCCATTTTAATTTCACCAGTGATAGCTCTGATTCATGCGCCTAGGTATGTTTTTGATGTTTTTTCAATGGTTAAAGTGGCCAGTGGGAAAAGTGTCCTTTACATTGGTGGTCAGTGGGAAAAGTGTCCCTTACATTGGTGGTCAGTGGGAATAATGTTCATTACATTGGTGGCCAGTGGGAAGAATGTCCCTTACAATTGTGGCCAGTGGGAAGAATGCCCCTTACATTGGTGGTCAGTGGGAAGAATGCTCCTTTTACTGGTGGCCAGTGGGAAGAATGGCCCTTACATTGGTGGTCAGTGGGAAGAATGCTCCTTTACATTAGTGGTCAGTGAGAAGAATGTTCCTTACATTGATGACCAGTAGAAAGAATGTCCCTTACATTCGTGGCCAGTGGGAAGAATGTCCCTTACATGGTGGTCAGTGGGAAGAATGTTCCTTACATTGGTGGCCAGTGGGAAGAATGCTCCTTTTACTGGTGGCCAGTGGGAAGAATGCCCCTTACATTGGTGATCAGTGAGAAGAATGTTTCTTACATTGGTGGTCAGTGGGAAGAATGTTCCTTACATTGGTGGCCAGTGGGAAGAATGCTCCTTTTACTGGTGACCAGTGGGAAGAATGCCCCTTACATTGGTGATCAGTGAGAAGAATGTTCCTTACATTGGTGATCAGTGGGAAGAATGTCCCTTACATTGGTGATCAGTGGGAAGAATGCTCCTTACATTGGTGATCAGTGGGAAGAATGCTCCTTACATTGGTGATCAGTGGGAAGAATGCTCCTTACATTGGTGATCAGTGGGAAGAATATCCCTTACATTGGTGGTCAGTGGGAAGAATGCCTCTTACATTGGTGGTTAGTGGGAAGAATGCCTCTTACATTGGCAGTCAGTGGGAAGAATGTCCCTTACATTGGTGGTCAGTGGGAAGAATAGCCTTTACATTGGTGGTCAGTGTTAAAAATGCCCCTTACAGTGGTGGTCAATGGGAAGAATGTTCCTTACATTGGTGATCAGTGGGAAGAATGCTCCCTACATTGGTGGTCAGTGGGAAGAATGCTGCAAGAGAAAGGAGCCACAGCAGTGGCAGCAGTCATAGCACCAGCCTTAAATGGAACATAGACAAGGAATAAAAGATAAGGGAGCTGCAGTGATCAAATCTGCTGGTTAAAATGCCTAAAAACTACGAGTTTGATACAATTTTAGGCTCTTTTTTGTGGTATATAATACTGAATTTTATATCTTGTTCTATTAGATGATTGGTTCAGATGTAGAGGGCAAATTAGGGACAAGATTGGTTACCGAGAAACCCAATAAGGTTCTTCATCTCCTCTCCCTAATTTATTCATCAATGGTGGAAGGGTTACCAGTGCACCTTTATATAAAGTTTTAATGAGCGCAGAACTTTCCTTTGAATTTCCCCTGGCGGGCCGCTGTGCTCACACTACCTTCGTCCGTCTTAATGATACGCCTTCCTATTGGCCTTTTGGGGAGACCTCCAGGCGGGCAAATATATAAAAAGCACCCCTCAGGGCAGTTATGATTAAAGCCCAGTTGAACTCTCAGGTTATATCAGCTAAAAACTTTTATTTTAGAGCGTTGAGAGCCTGAGGGTCAACCCTGAAACCCATTTAATGTCTATCTACTTGTCCACCTGGAAGACACCTATGGTTGCCTTCCAGGGTGTGAAAATTCGGTTGACCGCTATGAAGGTCAATGGTCCAGTATTCTTAAGGATTTACTCCCAAACTTTCACAAAGTCTGGGAGCCCTGGATAAGCTACCATTTCCCATCCTTACCTCCGACTAGTAAGAGTCCATTCACACAGGGGCAACTTTGGATCCGACCTTGAAGTCGCCCCAAGTCGCGCTGTTGAGAGAATCAATGAAAGTGAATGGAGCCGTCTTAATGCACACTACTGAAGTCGCTCCGACTTCAAAAAAGGTTCCTGTACTACTTCAATCCGACTTCTAGGCGACTTGTACCCATTGATTTCAATGGAAGCCGCCTCAGAAGTCAGATCCCTGTCTTAACTGAAGCAACAATACAGGAAGAGAACATACATTTCTCAGGCAAACCTCTCCCTTCCCCCTCCCTCCCACAGAGCTGATTGTACTTTGATTGGCCACTGGAAAGTTGCCTGTCCTGGAGGCGACTTGAAGTCGCCTTCTAAGTCGCCCCAAGTCGTGCTGTGGTGCACGGTTTTGGTCGCGTCCAGGTCGCCTTGCGGAGTCGCCACCCCAAGTCGTGCCGCCCCAGTGTGAACCGGCTCTCACTGTCCTTTATAGGGGTTGAAGGTCTCTCTCCATCTTTTTTCTTTATTTTTCCACCTTTTTTTTTACCAGCCTTCTCAATTCAACCAACACATAAATAAAATAAAAAATTGTATTTATATATTTATTTATTTTTACATTTTTAATTTTTTTTTTCACCATTAAGCTGGGAATACCAGCCTTTTCGATTTAATTAACACATTTTTTTTTCTCTCACTATTAGGCTGAAAATATTAGCCTTCTCAAATCAAATTTGAAATTAGTCGTTTTAGACTAGTACAAGTATTTAGGTGATCCCCTTATGTGTTTTTTTTTTCCTCTCTCTTCCTCCTTCTCTTTCCTCTCTCCCCCCGCCCCAGACCTTCTCTCTCTTCTTTCTCTTCTTCTCTCTCTTCTCTCTTCTTCTCTCTCTTCTTCTCTCTCTTCTCTCTCTTCTTCTCTCTCTTCTCTCTCTTCTCTCTCTCTCTCCTTCTTCCCTCTTCTTCCATCCCCTGGTACCCTCGTCCTTTCCTTCCTCTTTTCCGATTTTATGGATTGTCTAAAAACGACTGGACTAAGAACAGAGGGGATATATGCCATATAGATGAGTAGACTTCCCAGGATATCCATTAACAATGCTATGAATGGGTTTTTAGTTAGGGTTTAAATTGAGACCAAATAAGTGTTTAAGAGCCCATTCACACCGGGGCGGCACGACTTGTGCCGCGACTGTGCTGGGCGATCTGCAGACGACTTCAAAGGAGACTTCCAAAATGACTTCTGTATTGAAGTCAATGGAAGTCGTCTTGAAGTAGTACAGGAACCTTTTTCTAAGTCGGAGCGACTTCAGTCGCTCCGCTTAGAACGGTTCCATTGTACAGAATGGGACACGACTCGTCAGGCGGCTGAGACGCCTGACGAGTCGCCCCTGTGTGAATGGGGTCTTATGTTTATGTATGTAATTTTAATGTATTTGTATTGAAATGTAAGTATTGTTATGTTGGGAAAAAAACAATAAAGAAAGATAAAAAAAAAAAAAGAACATACATTTCTCAGGCAAACCCCTCCCTTCCCCCTCCCTCCCACAGAGCTGATTGTACTTTGATTGGCCACTGGAAAGTCGACTGTCCTGGAGGCGACTTGAAGTCGCCTTCTAAATCGCCCCAAGTCGCACTGTGGTGCGCGCTCAGGTCGAGTCCAGGTCGCCTTGCCGAGTCGCCACCCCAAGTCGTGCCGCCCCAGTGTGAAGCGGCTCTCACGGTCCTTTTAGAGGTGTTGTCCGTCCGGGTCCTGAGTCTGTGATACCTTTTTTCCCCTCTTGCTCCTCTCTCCTTTCTTGCTTTCCTCTCCCTTCCTTTCTTATTCTTTTGTTGTTCCTTTCTTTTACCAGATGAGACTTATCATTGGGGATTGTCCCCCCTTAGAGGACATCTTGGCAATAATAGCAATGTTTGCTTTGACTTTCCTACTGGTCCTCCTTTAGTTTTGGCTAGTCCTTTGCTGATATAATATTATACTTTGTCTATTTGTACTTGTTCTTAAATGTGACTGTTTAGCTCCGCCCCTGTGTGGGCAAACCGTGAGCTTGTTATGTTTACTCAAGAAAATTCAAGAAAAATATTGAAACAGAAAGTCTACACGCCTACACACCCTAACATATTTTCTCCCCTGGGGGCTTGAAGCGGAGGCCTTTTGGACAAGTTCAATCCTACCTTCAGTCTTGCACAGTTGTACCAGCTCCTCTGCTGGACTGAAATGACTTCCTTTGATTGCACTGCACACTGTGAGCTTCTCGCCGTGTACATTAGAAGCCCAGAAAGAAGCATTATCTAGGCCTTACATCCCCAGCCTGAGTGTCCTTGGCCTGCCCCTCTCATTTATTGGACTTTAGTTCAGAGGCACAACTAGAACCTTCAGCGCCCCAGTGCAAGAAACCATAAAGGGCCCCCCCCTTCAAAAAAGCATGATTAAGATACATTTTCTTTTCAGGGATCAGTCCACTGCGGTTCTTGGAGTAGTGGCGGAGGTGAGGGTGTGGGGGTGTGGGGGGAGAGGGTGGGATCAGTCCACTGCGGTTCTTGGAGTAGTGGCGGAGGTGAGGGTGTGGGGGTGTGGGGGGAGAGGGTGGGATCAGTCCACTGCGGTTGTTGGAGTAGTGGCGGAGGTGAGGGTGTGGGGGTAGAGGGTGGGATCAGTCCACTGCGGTTGTTGGAGTAGTGGCGGAGGTGAGGGGGTGAGGGTGTGGGGGGGGGGAAGAGTGGGATCAGTCCACTGCGGTTGTTGGAGTAGTGGCGGAGGTGAGGGGGTGGGGGGGGAGGGTGGGATCAGTCCACTGATGGTGGTGGGGGTAGGGAAGTGGGATCAGTGGCAGTGGTGGTTGCAGGGCTGGCCCAAGACATTGTGCTGCCTGGGTCCATAATGAAATGCTGCCCCCCCCCAAAAAAAATAATTATATGACATACCATTATGTTAAATTCCAAAAGGGCGGCTAGGGCAGTATAGGGACAGGCTAGGGTAGTATATGGACAGGCTAAGGCAGTAAAAGGGCAGGCTTGGGTAGTATATGGACAGGCTAGGGCAGTATAGGAGCAAGCTGGGGTAGTTTATTGACAGGCTAGGGCAGTATATGAATAAGCTAGGGCAGTATAGGGGCAGACTGGGGTAGTGTATAGACAGGCTAGGGTAGTATATGGACAAGCTTGGGCAGTATAGGGGCAGGCTGGGGTAGTATATAGACAGGTTGATATAGTATATAGACAGGCTAGGGCAGTATAGGGGCGGGCTAGGATAGTATAGGGGCAGGAGGGGGGGGGCATTTTTTTTTCAGGGATCAGTCCACTGCGGGTGTTGGAGTAGTGGTGGAGGTGGGGTGGTGGGGGGGAGGGCTTGGGGTGGGATCAGTCCACTGATGGTGATGGTGGTGTGGGTAGGGAAGTGGGATCAGTGGCAGTGGTGGTTGCAGGGCTGAACCAAGACATTGTGCTGCCTGGGTTTATAATGAAATCCTGAAATTATATGACATACCATTAAGTTCAATTCCATGGGGCGGGCTAGGGCAGTATAGGGACGGGCTAAGGCAGTATAGGGGCAGGATTGGGTAGTAAATGGACAGGCTAAGGCAGTGTAGGGACAGACTAGGGTAGTATATGGACAGGCTAAGGTAGTATATGGACAGGCTAAGGTAGTATATGGACAGGCTAAGGCAGTATAGGGACAGGCTAAGGCAGTATAGGGGCAGGCTTGGGTAGTATATAGACAGGCTAGGGCAGTATAGGGGCGGGCTAGGGTAATATATGGACAAGCTAGGGCAGTATAGGGGCAGGCTAGGGTAGTATATAGACAGGCTAGGGCAGTATAGGGACGGGCTAGGGTAGTATAGGGGCAGGCGGAGGGGCCCGGGAGGCAGTTGTCATCGTGACACACAAAACTGCGGCCGTAGTTTAATTTGCTGCCCCCCTCAAAGTGCTGCCTGGATCAGTGGCAGTGGGGATGGTGGTGTGGTTGGGGGGGGGGGGTTCTGAGATTTACACAGCTCCGCCACACAGCACACAACCCTGTTTGGCAGATATGGGGACCAGTGGCATAACAATAGCCATAGCAGCCCGTGTGGCTGCTATGGGACCTGGGATTGGAGAGGGGCCCCTTTAGGAAAAACAAATTGTGAAGCTTCCGGTATGGAACTGTCAAATCTTGGGGCCGTCTAGTCCAGTGGATCTCAACCTTAGTGGGACAACCTTCCAAAACCTTCCATGCCCCAACAGTTAAAAATAAAAAAGTTTATAACCATACAATAAAATATGAGAATGCAAGAGAATAGCCCCTAAAATGTTGGTGTCAGTGGGCTTGAGCCCCCCACCCAGTAGAGAAATAGCTCCCCAAATGAATGGTGTCAGGGGGTTGGTGACTCCAAAGAAAGAATATCTCCAAAATTATTGGTGTCAGTGGGCTTGGGGCCCCCCAGTAGAGAATAGTTCCCCAAACGAATGGTGTCAGTGGGCTTATGACCCCCAAGGAGAGAATAGCTCCCCAAATAAATGGCGTCAGTGGGATTGTGCCCCCATGAGAGAATAGTTCCCCAAATTGGTGGTGTCGGTGGGATTGTGGCCCCCTTAGGAGAGAATAGCTCCCCAAATGAATGGTGTCAGTGGGCTTGTGGCCCCCAGGGGAAAACAGACCCACAGTTGGGGCAAGAGAATAGCCCCAAATGAATGGTGTCAGTGGGCTTGTGGCCCCCGGTAAAGAATAGCACCCCAAATAAATGGTGTCAGTGGGCTTGTGGTCCCCAGTAGAGAAATAGCTCCCCAAATGAATGGTTTGTGGCCCCCAAGAGAGAATATCTCCCAAATTATTGGTGTCAGTGGGCTTGAGGCCCTCCAGTATAGAAAAACTTCCCAAATGAATGGTGTCAGTGGGCTTGTGGCCTCCGGTAAAGAATAGCTCCCCAAATGAATAGTGTCAGTGGGCTTGTGGCCCCCAAGAGAGAATATCTTCCAAATTATTGGTGTCGGTGGGATTGTGGCCCCCTAGGAGAGAATAGCTTCCCAAATGAATTGTGTCAGGGAGCTTGTGACCACCAGGAGAGAATAGCTTCCCAAAGAAATAGTGTCAGTGGGATTTTGGGCCCCAAGTAGAGAATAGTTCCCCAAATGAATGGTGCCAGTGGACTTGTGGCCCCCAGAAGAGAATATCTTCCCAAATTATTGGTGTCAGTGGGATTGTGCACCCCCCCCAGGAGTAAATAGCTCCCCAAACGAATGGTGTCAGTGGGCTTGTGTCATCGTCCCCCCCCCCCAGGAAAGAATAGTTCCCCAAATAAATGGTGTCCATGGGATTGTGGCCCCTCCATGAGAGAATAGCTCCCCAAATTGGTGGTGTCGGTGGGATTATGGCCCCCAGGAGAGAATAGCTCCCCAAATTAATGCTGTCAGTGGGCTTGTGGCCCCCAGGGGAAAACGGCCCCACAGTTCATTGGTGTCAGTGAGATTGTGGCTCCCAGGGGAGAATAGCTTCCAAAATCTATTATGTTAGTGGGATTATAGTTACCAGGGAAAAACAGACCCTAAATTCATTGGCGTTAGTGGGATTGTGGCCCCCAGGGGAAAACATTCCCTCAGTTCATTGGTGTCAGTGGGATTGTGGCCCCCAGGAGAAAACAGCCACTCTGTTCATTGATGACAGTGGGATTGTGGCCTCCGGGGGAGAATAGCTCCTCCAATTTTGGTGTCAGTGTAATAGTGGCCCCCAAGAGGAAAACAGACCCAAAATTCATTGGTGTCAGTGGGTTTGTGGTCCCCAGGGGAAAATAGGCCCTCATATCATTGGCATCAGAGGGATAGTGCCTCCCAGGAAAGACTGGCCCCTCATATCTTTGGTGTGAGTGGGATAGTGGCCCCCAAGGGCAGACTGGCCGAAAAATGGTGGTAGTTACCTTGGGACAGGAACCATCGCAGACCACAGATGAGGATAGTGCACTGCCTACCAGTACTCTTCTAATGGCATCTTTCCTGGCACAGCAGCACCACATTTATTTCGGATCCGGTCAGGTGCAGATCAATCCATCCACAGAGTGACCTCAGCCTGGGTACTCTCATTCATTAAAAGTAGTAGTAGTAGATTTTTAGGTGACTCCAGTCGACCTGTCTGTGCCTCCAATGACAGCAATAGGTGTCGGAACAGACAAGCAGTCACAGCATGGCTGGATGGGGGGGGGGAGGTTACCCAGTGGGCAATGGCCAGGTGGTTGAGTCAAAGATCACCGTCGGTGTGGGAAGATGCATCTTAGCGTATAGATTTGTCTGCTACAGACTGAAATTATCCTTGTATGTCTAATGCAGTCCCAATCCCAGAGTTTCTCCTCTGCTATATCCCTGTATGTCTAATGCAGTCCCAATCCCAGAGTTACTCCTCTGCTATAACCCTGTATGTCTAATGCAGTCCAAATCCCAGAGTTTCTCCTCTGCTATATCCCCGTATGTCTAATGCAGTCCCAATCCCAGAGTTTCTCCTCTGCTATATCTCTGTATGTCTAATGCAGTCTCAATCCCAGAGTTTATCCTCTGCTATATCTCTGTATGTCTAATGCAGTCCCAATCCCAGAGTTTCTCCTCTGCTATATCCCTGTATGTCTAATGCAGTTCCAATCCCAGAGTTTCTCCTCTGCTATAACCCTGTATGCCTAATGCAGTCCAAATCCCAGAGTTTCTCCTCTGCTATATCCCCGTATGTCTAATGCAGTCCCAATCCCAGAGTTTCTCCTCTGCTATATCTCTGTATGTCTAATGCAGTCTCAATCCCAGAGTTTATCCTCTGCTATATCCCTGTATGTCTAATGCAGTTCCAATCCCAGAGTTTCTCCTTTGCTATAACCCTGTATGTCTAATGCAGTCCAAATCCCAGATTTTCTCCTCTGCTATATCCCTGTATGTCTAATGCAGTCCCAATCCCCGAGTTTCTCCTCTGCTATATCTCTGTATGTCTAATGCAGTCTCAATCCCAGAGTTTATCCTCTGCTAAAACCCTGTATGTCTAATGCAGTCCCGATTCTGGAGTTTCTCTTCTGCTATATCCCTGTATGTCTAATGCAGTCCTAATCCCAGAGTTTATCCTCCGCTATATCCCTGTATGTCTAATGCAGCCCCAATCCAAGAGTTTCTCCTCTGCTATAACCCTGTATGTCTAATGCAGTCCTGATCCCAGAGTTTCTCCTCTGCTATAGCTCTGTATGCCTAATGCAGCTCCGATCCCAGAGTTTCTCCTCTGCTATAACTCTATATGTCTAATACAGTCCAGATCTCAGATTTTCTCCTCTGCTATATCGCTTTATCTCTAATGCAGTCCCAATCCCAGAGTTTCTTCTCTGCTATATCCCTGTATGTCTAATGCAGTCCCAATTCCAGAGTTTCCCTTCTGCTTCATCTCTGTATGTCTAATGCAGTCCCAATCCCAGAGTTTCTCCTCTGGTATAACCCTGTATGTCTAATGCAGTCCAAATCCCAGAGTTTCTCCTCTGCTATATCCCTGTATGTCTAATGCAGTCCCAATCCAAGAGTTTCTCCTCTGCTATAACTCTATATGTCTAATACAGTCCAGATCTCAGATTTTCTCCTCTGCTATATCGCTTTATCTCTAATGCAGTCCCAATCCCAGAGTTTCTTCTCTGCTATATCCCTGTATGTCTAATGCAGTCCAAATCCCAGCGTTTCTCCTCTGCTATATCCCTGTATGTTTAATGCAGTCCTGATCCCAGAGTTTCTCTTCTGCTATATCCCTGTATGCCTAATGCAGTCCTGATCCTGGAGTTTCTCTTCTGCTATAACCCTGTATGTCTAATGAGGTCCCAATCCCAGAGTATCCTTGTATGTCCAATGCAGTCCCAATCCCAGAGTTTCTCCTCTGCTATATCCCTGTATGTCTAATGCAGTTCCGATCCCAGAGTTTCTCCTCTGCTATAACCCTGTATGTCTAATGCAGTCCTGATCCCAGAACTTCTCCTCTGCTATAACCCTGTATGTCTAATGCAGTCCTGACTCAGAACTTCTCCTCTGCTATAACCCTGTATGTCTAATGCAGTCCCAATCCCAGAGTTTCTCCTCCGCTATATCCCTGTATGTTTAATGCAGTCCCAGTCCCAGAGTTTCTCCTCCGCTATATCCCTGTATGTCTAATGCAGTCCCAATCCCAGAGTTTTTCCTCTGCTATAACCCTATATGTCTAATGCAGTCCCGATCCCAATTTTTTTCCTATAATGTAGAATCAAAATAATAGGGAAGTGCGACTGTCCCAGAATTGTAGAGATACAGATTAGCACAGGAACATTTCAGCATTGTGTTTTCTGAATCAAATATAAGAAGTTGGCTCTTGTGTCGACCCACAGGTGCCCACCTGAAACTGGAATACCAGTTGGCATTAGATACTTTGATAGTGCTCCATTGATTTTTAACTTTCAACTTTTGTTGGGTCTGGTGGTTCGAATTCTGGCCAATTTAGCAGGTGTCGGATG
Organism: Rana muscosa; assembly: GCA_029206835.1. NCBI lineage: Eukaryota > Metazoa > Chordata > Amphibia > Anura > Ranidae > Rana > Rana muscosa. The sequence continues at coordinate 314,343,841 of CM055125.1, read as the reverse complement.
AAATTTGATCCATCTATGGGGGTCTCTAGAGACTGAGGCCTTCTTACATCAGACTGGTGGAAATAAGTGCTAACTCAGATCCTTTACAATGCTCCCGGTACTGGTTGTTAGGTCCATAAGTACCAAATGGCCACATGCTGCCCCAGGCCACAAGTTGAACAAGAGGGCTGTATGTACTGCTTGCCTTCTCTTGGTTCTCCTGCAACATGCCTGGCACACATATACACACCAGCTGTCAGTGCCATGTCCCCTTTATAATAGGATCTTAATGTTTTTCATGGATAAGCCCCTCAGATACCCACTCCTGGCCTGGCTGTGATCTCAGAGGCCTTGGCATTCCAATTGGGCAAGAGAGTCATGGCCAGCTTCTCTCATAGAAGGGTCATTCCAGAGCACAGGAGGTTATATCTATGCAGGGGGAGCTGTATGTGATGCTTGCCTTTGTTGCTGGTGACAGGCCATAACGGTGGGTGCCTACCTCTGTATATGCTACTTGCCTTCGTTGGCGGTGACAAAGGCCATAATAGTGAATGCTTACCTCTGCCAAGGGCTGTATGTTCTGCTTGCCTTGAAATTTGGTGACAAAGGCTGTAATGGTGAATGCCTATTTCTGCCAAGTGTTGTACGTTCTGCTTACCTTCAATGTTGGTGACAAAGGCCATAGCAGTGGGTGTCTACCCCTGCCAAGGGCTGTATGTGCTGTTTGCCTTCAAAGTTGGTGACAAAGTCTATAATGGTGGATGTCTACCTCTGCCATGGGCTGTATATGTTGCTGCCTTCAATGTCAGTGACAAAGGCAATAATGGTGAATGCCTATCTCTGCCAAGGGCTGTGTGTGCTGATTGACTTCAATTTCGGTAACAAAGGCCTCTCAACCAATGGCTGTATATGCTGCTGCTGCCTTCAATGTCGGTGACAAAGGCCCTAATGGTGGATGCCTATCTCTGTCAAGGGCAATATGTACTGCTTGCCTTCAATGTTGGTGCCAAAGACTGTAATAGTGGATGCCTGTCTCTACCAAAGTCTGTACAGAATGCTTGCCGTCATTGTTGGTGACAAAGGCCATAACGGTGGATGCCTATCTCTGCCAAGGGCTGTACATGCTGCTTGCCTTCAGTGTTGCTGACAAAAGCCATAGCAGTGGATGTTTTCCTCTACCAAGGACTACACATGCTGCTTGCCTTCAATATTGGTGACAAAGGCCTTAACGTTGGATGCCTACCTCTGCCAAGGCCTCTATGAGCTTCAATGTTGGTGACAAAGGCCATAACGGTGGATTCCTACCTCTGCCAAGTGCTGTAGTGATGCTTGCCTTCAGTGTCTGTGGCAAAGGCCGTAGCAGTGGATGCCTACCTCTGCCAAGGGCTGCACATGCTGCTTGCCCTCAGTGTTGGTGACAACAGCCATAATGTTGAATGCCTATCTCTGCCAAGGGCTGTATGTGCTGCTTGCCTTTAATGTTGGTGACAAAGGCCATAACGTTGGATGCCTACCTTTGCCAGGGGCTGTACATGCTGCATGCTTTCAATGTTGGTGACAGTGAAAAAGGCCATAACGGTGGATCCTTATCTCTGCCAAGGGCTGTACGTGCTGCTTGCCTTTAATTTGGTAACAAAGACCATAACGTTAGATGGCTATCTCTGCCAAGGGCTGTACGTGCTGCTTGCCTTCACTGTCAGTGACAAAGGCCATAGCAGTGAATGCCTACCCCTTGGTTCTCATGCAGCATGCTTGGCACCCACACCAGCTGTCAGTGCCACGTCCCCTTTATTATACGATCTGGATGCCTTTCTCGGAGAAGCATGTTAGATACCCCCCTGGCCTGGCTGAGATCTCCAAGGCCTTGGCATGCCAGGTGGGCATTACAGCCAAAACCCAGCAGCCCCCATAGGGGGAGGGGGGTCACTGTAGCACACAGGGGGCTATGTCCGTGCAGAGGTGGGGGGGTTAACAAGCCGAGCAGAAGCTGCAGTAACACATTTGATAGAAAGGCCTGTGTCTCAAAGGAAGCTTTTATGTACCTGCAACAACAATACTGCCTAGACAATGGCCAGGCATAGGACCGTCATCGCACACAAAGGAGGCCTGAAGCCTCTTCTGGGTTCAATAGCCTCACAATCTGCCTCCTTACACAAAGGTGCAGTAACCCTTTCACAGCTAGAAAGCCTGGACCACCACCAAGGCCCTTCTGGTGGAGAAAGGGTGAAGGCTAGGGGCAGCGGACAGAAGCGCCCCCCCCCTCCCCCAAGCTACCATTAGAGGTGTTTGATGAGGTGGAGAATAAGATGGTGTTCAACCTGAATTCCCCATTACTGTATGGCTACACCACCCCTCCTGTCATTTGTGGAGTGACAGACGGAATACAGGATGGTAGACATGACTGCCTGGAGATACGGAGAGTGCAGGGTAGATGGAGAAAACGATGGAGATTGGGGGGGGGAGGGGTGCCTGGGCATACACATCATAGGTAGATACGGTAACCATCACTATAGGAGAGGTGGTCTATGAGGAACGAGAGATGTCATTAGGCAGGAGAGAGGGGGGGGAGACGGACGGACACACAGATTGGAAGAAACTGTCCCTCTTGACCCATCCAGGTATGTGACAAAGAACGCAGGAAATGATCCCAGCCTTACCTGCTCGGCTGCTGGGCGTTAGCGGTGACCCAGCTGGAGATGGCACCAGGAAACGGTCTGTCAGGGGTGCCTGTCTGATTTTTCCTTCCAGGCCACTCCAGCAAAAGGGAACCAGCCATCTTCTACATGGTGGGGAGGGGGAGGCAGGGAGCGAAGGATAGAGATGGAGAAGGGAGGGAGGGTGGTGGTGGTGGTGGTGGGGGGGATGCTGATGGTGGGGAGGTATCCGCCTCTAGTTGCCATGGATACAGGAGCCGGATGACTTGTCGGCTCCGGATGTTCGCAGGGATAGGGCTCCATCCCTCCCCTGTTCCCAGCTGACATCATTCAGAAAGCTGCGCTGGGTCTGGGCACAGAGGACGCTCCATTAATCTGTCTCCTTCTCAGCCTCGCCGGCCTGGACGTATCGGCTTTGGAAGCGGAAGGCTTTGATTCCACAGATTCATCATCCGCACGTCGCCTTCCTAACGAGAGAAATGTCATTCATTACCTCCGAGTCCCCGCAGAGCATCACCAGGAGTCCTGCAGAGCATCCCAGCTAATCTTGAATCCATTGAGTCCTCTCTGCCCGGGCCAGAGAGCGACAATTATTGGTGTAGAGCACTTTTGATCGCTCCTGCCGGACGGCCAGATAGAATATTCAACCTGGGACGTCGGATAGGTGTCCTTCAGGCTATAAGATATAGCATGGGATATAGCATGGGATATCAGGCTATAGAATGGGATATCAGGACATGGCGTGGGATATCAGGACATGGCGTGGGATATCAGGACATGGCATGGGATATCAAGATATAATATGGGATATCAGAATATATCATTGGATATCAGGCTATAGCATGGAATATAAGAATATAGCATGGGATATCAGGACATAGCATGGGATATGAGGATATAATATGGGATATCAGGATATAAGGATATAGCATGGAATATAAGGATATAGCATGGGATATCAGGATAAAGCATGGGGTATCAGGATATAATATGGGATATCAGAATATATAATTGGATATGAGGCAATAGCATGAGATATAAAGATATCGCATGGGATATGAGGATATAGCATCGGATATCGGGATATAATAAGGGATATCAGAATATATCATTGGATACTAGGCGATAGCATGGGATATCAGGACATAGCAAGGGTTTTGAGGATATGCCATGTGATATCAGGATATAATATGGGATATCAGAATATATAATTGGATATCAGGATATAATATGGCATATCAGGATATAGCATGGGATATCAGGATCTTAGCTTGGAATAAATCTGTGGCTGGACCATTGCATTTTTAATGGGGCGTTTGCATCTCGCCGGGTGACCACCATGGCTGCTTCCATGAATACAGCGGAGAAATGAGCGTAGACAGGAATGGACCGAGGAGACAGTGGAGAACCTTTAGGGGTGGAGAAGCTGCCACATGATCCCCCCCCCCTGCTGGTCCCAATCGGCTGCAGGCGGGAGTTTCCCCATCCGAGAGCTGCACATAACCAAAAGGGGCGGGGCTGCTGGTGACATCATCGTCCTAATATGGTCACATGTATAATGTAGTCCTGTAACTGTTCATGTGACCATTATTAGGACGATGATGTCACCAGCAGCCCCGCCCCTTTGTTATGTGCAGCTCTGGGGTGGGGAATGTCATTTGGCCAGCAGGTAATGAATCATGTGACAGCTTCCCGTGCGTCCCGGCCATGGGGGGCCCCCCAGGGCTGCACCACCCCAGCTCCACGGGGCCCCTGGAACCTTCAGTTGGGCACCAGGGCTCTACGGGCAAGGAGGAGAGGATGACCATATTCTATACAATCTGATTGTACGATCTCCGTAAAGATGACCAGACACTATACAATCTCCTTATGGTGGCCATACAAGAAATGATCTGATCATCAGGCTGGGTTTCTCCGCAACCAATTCGCATGTCAGGAGATTGTGACCGGCTCTCTATGGAGCCCGTTCACAAATCTTCGCTGCGGCTCCGATGCAAATTGCGGGTCCAGGTCCGGATTCAGCCCAAAATTCTGTCTGAAATCGGACCTGAAACGGTGAATGGAGATGCATCGGACTCCTGCCTCAAACCAATCGATTTCATTGAAAGTTATCCTGATCTGGACGGCAAATTGAATTGTTAGAAAGTTGATAATACGTTGAATGTTGTGTGCATCGAACGATCTTTTTGATATTCCAGTTATAATTCTGAATGGACAGTAACTCGATCAACGTTACCATTGTACATAAAATTGTTCACCGATAGGATGACCATGCACCATACAATCTGATTGTACAATTTTCTTTAGGTTCACCATCAACTATACAGTGCAAAGGCCTTTCTGATTTGATAATAATGTGACCTGTTCAGCGTTGTCCTCGTATTACATTGTTTTTCTAACGCTAAATGAGATTGTACAATCAGATTGTATAGTGTATGGTCAGCTTTACATTACATGGCTGCTGGTAGATCTACAAGAGATTGTACAATCAGATTGTATAGTCTATGCTTCAATCTGCATCATGCATGCTGTATGTTTGCTGTGTGTGTGTGTGGGGAGGGGGGGGGGGGACAGGGGTGAAGATTACATTCTGTAGAATACCCGTAAGGTTCACTTACACCGGCCCGGTGTGTGCACGGTCCATGATGGTCACTTTTACATTTCTTCAGTTACTTCCTGGTTTCATGGAAGTCTTCATGGGAGGAGGGGCTTTCTCAGTTAAGCACACCCTCCTGCCTGCATGCCTGAGCTAAGGGCAGATGGATTCCAGGAAGTAAATGCTACATGAATCATCTGCCCTGGATGGAAACATAGATGGATGGGGGAGTGGAAGGATGGATGGAGACATAGATGGATGGAGGAGTGGAAGGATGGATGGAGACATGGATAGATGGAGGAGTGGAAGGATGGATGGAGACATGGATGGATGGGGGAGTGGAAGGATGGATGGAGACATGGATGGAGGAGTGGAAGGGTGGATGGAGACATGGATGGATGGGGGAGTGGAAGGATGGATGGAGACATGGATGGATGGGGGAGTGGAAGGATGGATGGAGGAGTGGAAGGATGGATGGGGACATGGATGGAGGAGTGGAAGGACGGATGGAGACATAGATGGGGGTGGAAGGATGGATGGAGACATGGATGGATGGGGGAATGGAAGGATGGATGGAGACATGGATGGATGGGGGAGTGGAAGGATGGATGGAGACATGGATGGATGGAGGAGTGGAAGGATAGATGGAGACATGGATGGATGGAGGAGTGGAAGGATGGATGGAGACATGGATGGATGGGGGAGTGGAAGGATGGATGGAGACATGGATGGATGGGGGAGTGGAAGGATGGATGGAGACATAGATGGATGGATGGAGACATAAATGGATTGGGGAGTGGAAGGATGGATGGAGACATGGATGGATGGATGGAGGAGTGGAAGGACGGATGGAGACATGGATGGATGGAGGAGTGGAAGGATGGATGGAGACATGGATGGATAGGGGAGTGGAAGGATGGATGGAGACATAGATGGATGGGGGAGTGAAAGGATGGATGGGGGAGTGGATGGATGGATGGAGACATGGATGGATGGAGAAGTGGAAGGATGGATGGAGACATGGATGGGGAGGAAAAGGATGGATGGAGACATGGATGGGTGGGAGAGTGGATGGATGGATGGAGACATGGATGGATGGAGGAGTGGAAGGATGGATGGAGGAGTGGAAGGATGGATGGAGACATGGATGGATGGGGGAGTGGAAGGATGGATGGAGACATGGATGGATGGGGGGGTGGATGGATGGATGGAGACATGGATGGATGGAGAAGTGGAAGGATGGACGGATGGGGGAGTGGAAGGATGGATGGAGACATGGATGGATGGGGGGTGGATGGATGGAGACATGGATGGATGGAGGAGTGGAAGGATGGATGGAGACATGGATGGATGGGGGAGTGAAAGGATGGATGGAGACATGGATAGATGGGGGAGTGAAAGGATGGATGGAGACATGGATAGATGGGGGAGTGGAAGGATGGATGGATGGGGGGGATGGATGGATGGAGACATGGATGGATGGGGGAGTGGAAGGATGGATGGAGACATGGATGGATGGATGGAGGAGTGGAAGGACGGATGGAGACATGGATGGAGGAGTGGAAGGATGGATGGAGACATGGATGGATGGGGGAGTGGAAGGATGGATAGAGACATGGATGGATGGGGGAGTGGAAGGATGGATGGAGACATGGATGGATGGGGGAGTGGAAGGATGGATGGAGACATGGATGGATGGGGGAGTGGATGGATGGAGACATGGATGGATGGAGAAGTGGAAGGATGGATGGAGACATGGATGGATGGGGGAGTAGAAGGATGGATGGAGACATGGATGGATGGGAGAGTGAATGGATGGAGGAGTGGAAGGATGGATGGAGACATGGATAGATGGAGGAGTGGAAGGATGGATGGAGACATGGATGGATGGGGGAGTGGAAGGATGGATGGATGGGGGGGTGGATGGATGGATGGAGACATGGATGGATGGAGGAGTGGAAGGATGGACGGATGGGGGAGTGGAAGGATGGATGGAGACATGGATGGATGGAGGAGTGGAAGGATGGGTGGAGACATGGATGGATGGGGGAGTGAAAGGATGGAGGGAGACATGGATGGAGGAGTGGAAGGACGGATGGAGGAGTGGAAGGATGGATGGAGACATGGATGGATGGGGGAGTGGAAGGATGTATGGAGACATGGATGGATGGGGGAGTGGAAGGATGGATAAGGACATGGATGGATGGAGGAGTGGAAGGATGGATGGAGACATGGATGGGGAATGGAAGGATGGATGGACACACGGATGGATGGGAGGATGGATGGATGGAGACATGGATGGATGGAGGAGTGGAAGGTTCAATTTAGACATGGATGGGAGAGTGGATGGATGGAGAAGTGTAAGGATGGATGGAGACATGGATGGATGGATGCGGGGTGGAAGGATGGATGGAGACATGGATGAATGGGGGAGTGGAAGGATGGATGGAAACATGGATGGATGGGGGAGTGGAAGGATGGATGGAGACATGGATGAATGGGGGAGTGGAAGGATGGATGGCAGAGTGGATGGATGGATGGGAGAGTGGATGGATGGATGGAGGAGTGGAAGGATGGATGGAGACATGGATGGATGGAGACATGGATGGATGGGGGAGTGGAAGGATGGATGGAGACATGGATGGATGGGTGGATAGATGGATGGAGACATGGATGGATGGAGGAGTGGACGGATGGGGGAGTGGAAGGATGGATGGAGACATGGATGGATGGGGGGTGGATGGATGGATGGAGACATGGATGGATGGAGGAGTGGAAGGATGGATGGAGACATGGATGGATGGGGGAGTGGAAGGATGGATGGAGACATGGATGGATGGGGGAGTGGAAGGATGGATGGAGACATGGATGGATAGAGGAGCGGAAGGATGGATGGAGACATGGATGGATGGAGGAGTGGAAGGATGGATGGAGACATGGATGGATGGGGGAGTGGAAGGATGGATGGAGACATGGATGGATGGGGGAGTGGAAGGATGGATGGAGAGGGATGAATGGATGGATGGGGGAGTGGAAGGATGGATGGAGACATGGATGGATGGAGGAGTGGAAGGATGGATGGAGACATGGATGGATAGGGGAGTGGAAGGATGGATGGAGACATGGATAGATGGGGGAGTGGAAGGATGGATGGAGACATGGATGGATGGGGGAGTGGAAGGATGGATGGAGACATGGATTGATGGAGGAGTAGAAGGATGGATGGAGACATGGATGGATGGATGGAGACATGGATGGATGGGGGAGTGGAAGGATGGATGGAGGCATGGATGGAGACATGGATGAATGGGGGAGTGGAAGGATGGATGGGAGAGTGGATGGATGGAGGAGTGGATGGATGGAGGAGTGGAAGAATGGATGGAGACATGGATGGATGGAGGAGAGGAAGGATGGATGGAGACATGGATGGATGGGGGAGTGGAAGGATGGATGGAGACATGGATGGATGGATGGAGGAGTGGAAGGACGGATGGAGACATGAATGGATGGGGGAGTGGAATGATGGATGGAGACATGAATGGATGGGGGAGTGGAATGATGGATGGAGACATGAATGGATGGGGGAGTGGAAGGATGGAAGGAGACATGGATGGGGGAGTGGAAGGATGGATGGAGACATGGATGGATGTAGGAGTGGAAAGATGGATGGAGACATGGATGGATAGAGGAGTGGCAGGATGGATGGAGACATGGATGGGGGAGTGGAAGAATGGATGGAGACATGGATGGATGGAGGAGTGGAAGGATGGATGGAGACATGGATGGAGGAGTGGAAGGATGGATGGAGACATGGATGGATGGGTGAGTGGAAGGATGGATGGAGACATGGATGGATGGAGGTGTGGAAGGGTGGATGGAGACATGGATGGATGGGGGAGTGAAAGGATGGATGGAGACATGGATGGATGGGGGAGTGGAAGGAGAGATGAAGGAGTGGAAGGATGGATGGAGACATGAATGGAGGAGTGGAAGGACGGATGGAGACATGGATGAATGGATGGAGACATGGATGGATGGGGGGTGGAAGGATGGATGGAGACATGGATGGATGGGGGAGTGGAAAGGATGGATGGAGACATGGATGGATGGAGAAGTGGAAGGATGGATGGAGACATGGATGGATGGAGGAGTGGAAGGATGGATGGAGACATGGATGGATGGGGGAGTGGAAGGATGGATGGAGACATGGATGGATGGAGGAGTGGAAGGATGGATGGAGACATGGATGGATGGGGGAGTGGAAGGATGGTTGGAGACATGGATGGATGGAGGAGTGGAAGGACGGATGGAGACATGGATGGATGGATGGAGGAGTGGAAGGATGGATGGAGACATGGATGGATGGGGGAGTGGAAGGATGGATGAAGACATGGATGGATGGGGGAGTGGAAGGATGGATGGAGACATGGATGGATGGAGGAGTGGAAGGACGGATGGAGACATGGATGGATGGATGGAGGAGTGGAAGGATGGATGGAGACATGGATGGATGGGGGAGTGGAAGGATGGATGGAGACATGGATGGATGGGGGGGTGGAAGGATGGATGGAGACATTGATGGATGGAGGAGTGGAAGGATGGATGGAGACATGGATGGATGGAGGAGTGGAAGGTTGGATGGAGACATGGATGGATGGGGGAGTGGAAGGATGGATGGAGACATGGATGGATGGGGGAGTGGAAGGATGGATGGAGACATGGATGGGGGAGTGGAAGGATGGATGGAGACATGGATGGATGGAGGAGTGGAAGGATGGATGGAGACATGGATGGATGGGGGAGTGGAAGGATGGATGGAGACATGGATGGATGGGGGAGTGGAAGGATGGATGGAGATATGGATGGATGGGGGAGTGGTAGGATGGATGGAGACATGGATGGATGGGGGAGTGGAAGGATGGATGGAGACATGGATTGATGGAGGAGTAGAAGGATGGATGGAGTCATGGATGGATGGAGGAGTGGAAGGATGGATGGAGACATGGATGGATGGGGGAGTTGAAGGATGGATGGAGACATGCATGGAGACATGGATGGATGGGAGAGTGGATGGATGGATGGAGGAGTGGATGGATGGAGGAGTGGAAGGATGGATGGAGACATGGATGGATGGATGGAGGAGAGGAAGGATGGATGGAGACATGGATGGATGGGGGAGTGGAAGGATGGATGGAGACATGGATGGATGGATGGATGGAGGAGTGGAAGGACGGATGGAGACATGAATGGATGGGGGAGTGGAATGATGGATGGAGACATGAATGGATGGGGGAGTGGAATGATGGATGGAGACATGAATGGATGGGGGAGTGGAAGGATGGATGGAGACATGGATGGATGGGGAGTAGAAGGATGGATGGAGACATGAATGGGTGGGAGAGTGGATGGATGGATACATGGATGGATGGAGGAGTGGAAGGATGGATGGAGACATGGATGGATGGAGTAGTGGAAGGATGGATGGAGACATGGATGGATGGGGGAGTGGAAGGATGGATGGAGACATGGATGGGGGGGTGGATGGATGGATGGAGACATGGATGGATGGAGGAGTGGAAGGATGGACGGATGGGGGAGTGGAAAGATGGATGGAGACATGCATGGATGGGGGGTGGATGGATGGAGACATGGATGGATGGAGGAGTGGAAGGATGGATGGAGACATGGATGGGGGAGTGAAAGGATGGATGAAGACATGGATAAATGGGGGCGTGGAAGGATGGATGGAAACATGGATGGATGGGGGGAGGGTGGATGGATGGGGGTGTGGTAGGATGGATGGAGACATGGATGGATGGATGGAGGAGTGGAGGATGGAGGGAGACATGGATGGATGGGGGAGTGGAAGGATGGATGGAGACATGGATGGATGGGGGAGTGGAAAGATGGATGGAGACATGGATGGATGGGGGAGTGGAAGGATGGATGGAGACATGGATGGATGGATGGGGGAGTGGAAGGATGGATGGATAGGGGAGTGGATGGATGGATGGAGACATGGATGGATGGAGAAGTGGAAGGATGGATGGAGACATGGATGGATGGGGGAGTAGAAGGATGGATGGAGACATGGATGGATGGGAGAGTGGATGGATGGAGACATGGATGGATGGAGGAGTGGAAGGATGGATGGAGACATGGATGGATGGAGGAGTGAAAGGATGGATGGAGACATGGATGGATGGGGGAGTGGAAGGATGGATGGAGACATGGATGGATGGGGGGGTGGATGGATGGATGGAGGAGTGGAAGGATGGATGGAGAGAAATGGATGGATGGGGGGTGGATAGATGGATGGAGACATGGATGGATGGAGGAGTGGAAGGATGGGTGGAGACATGGATGGACGGGGGAGTGAAAGGATGGATGGAGACATGGATGGATGGGGGGGTGGATGGATGGATGGAGACATGGAAGGACGGATGGAGACATGGATGGATGGATGGAGGAGTGGAAGGATGAGAAGAGACATGGATGGATGGGGGAGTGGAAGGATGGATGGATGGGGGAGTGGAAGGATGGATGGAGACATAGATGGATGGATGGAGACATGGATGGATGGGGGAGTGGAAGGATGGATGGAGACATGGATGAATGGATGGCGGAGTGTAAGGATGGATGGAGACATGGATGGATAGGGGGAGTGGAAGGATGGATGGAGACATGAATGAATGGGGGAGTGGAAGGATGGATGGAGACATGGATGGATGGAGGAGTGGAAGGATGGATGGAGACATGGATGGGGAGTGGAAGGATGGATGGAGACACGGATGGATGGGAGGATGGATGGAGACATGGATGGATGGAGGAGTGGAAAGTTGGATTTAGACATGGATGGATGGGAGAGGGGATGAATGGATGGATGGAGACATGGATGGATGGATGGATGGGGGGTGGAAGGATGGATGGAAACATGGATGGATGGGGGGAGTGGAAGGATGGATGTAGACATGGATGGATGGTGAGTAGAAGGATGCATGGAGACATGGATGAATGGGGGAGTGGAAGGATGGATGGGAGAGTGGATGGATGGATGGAGACATGGATGGATGGGGGAGTGGAAGGATGGATGGAGACATGGATGGGGTGGATGGATGGAAACATGGATGGATGGAGGAGTGGAAGGATGGATGGAGACATGGATGGATGGAGGAGTGGAAGGATGGACGGATGGGGGAGTGGAAGAATGGATGGAGACATGGATGGATGGAGGAGTGGAAGGATGGATGGAGACATGGATAGATGGAGGAGTGGAAGGACGGATGGAGACATGGATGGATGGGGGAGTGGAAGGATGGATGGAGACATGGATGGAGGAGTGGAAGGGTGGATGGAGACATGGATGGATGGGGGAGTGGAAGGATGGATGGAGACATGAATGGATGGGGGAGTGGAAGGATGGATGGAGGAGTGGAAGGATGGATGGGGACATGGATGGAGGAGTGGAAGGATGGATGGAGACATGGATGGATGGATGGAGACATAGATGGGGGGTGGAAGGATGGATGGAGACATGGTTGGATGGGGGAATGGAAGGATGGATGGAGACTAGGCTTGTGCAATTCGTTTCGTAACGAATTGAAATTCGTCCGAATTTAGCAACTTTCGGACATTCGGAAGCATTCGAATTTCCGAACAAAGCAATTACGAATAAGACCGAATCCGAAATAAATTATACCGCAAATAGCGAATGCCCGAATGTCTTCGGCATAATTCGTTATGAAAAAGTTACGAATGTACGAATCCATACGAAGCACAATAACACTCACTCTGCTCTGCTCTCTGCTTCTCCCACACCGTGCTGAACTCCCTCTCAAAATGGTGTACAGGGGCGGAGGTTATAGCCGCATGTAAAAAACGAAAGTAAAATACGAGATTTCTAATCCATTCGAAGCACAATAACACTCTTCTCTGCTCTCTGCTTCTCCCTCACCGTGCTGAACCCTCTCAAAATGGTGTACAGGGGCAGAGGCTATAGCCGCATGTAAAAAACGAAAGTAAAATACGAGACTTCGAATCCATTCGAAGCACAATAACACTCTGCTCTGCTCTCTGCTTCTCCCTCACCGTGCTGAACCCTCTCAAAATGGTGTACAGGGGCAGAGGCTATAGCCGCATGTAAAAAACGAAAGTAAAATACGAGATTTCGAATCGTTACAAATAACCGCAATGTATTTAGAAAAGTACAAATCCATTCGAAGCACATTAGGCATAATAGGCAGCGTCGTTGTGAGAGAGACACGGAAAATTACGAATCAACGAACCCAAAAAAAGTTACGAAAGTAGGAGTTGTGTCCAGAATCAACGAAAAACAACGTACTCTACCGAAAGTACGAACCCAAAAAAAGTTACGAAAGTAGGAGTTGTGTCCAGAATCAACGAAAAACAACGTACTCTACCGAAAGTACGAATTATAAAGCAACAAAAAATTCAACGAAAAATGTCGCTTGCAAAAATACGAATGAGTCCGAACACGAAAAATCCCGTCTAGCAAAATTACGAATGATTACGAATCAACAGGACCGGAAAGAAACGAACCGAAACGGAACGAATTTTTCCGTTGTGCACAAGTCTAATGGAGACATGGATGGATGGGGGAGTGGAAGGATGGATGGAGACATGGATGGATGGAGGAGTGGAAGGATAGATGGAGACATGGATGGATGGAGGAGTGGAAGGATGGATGGAGACATGGATGGATGGGGGGGTGGAAGGATGGATGGAGACATGGATGGATGGATGGAGGAGTGGAAGGACGGATGGAGACATGAATGGATGGGGGAGTGGAATGATGGATGGAGACATGAATGGATGGGGGAGTGGAATGATGGATGGAGACATGAATGGATGGGGGAGTGGAAGGATGGATGGAGACATGGATGGATGGGGAGTAGAAGGATGGATGGAGACATGAATGGGTGGGAGAGTGGATGGATGGATACATGGATGGATGGAGGAGTGGAAGGATGGATGGAGACATGGATGGATGGAGTAGTGAAAGGATGGATGGAGACATGGATAGATGGGGGAGTGGAAGGATGGATGGAGACATGGATGGATGGATGGAGGAGTGGAAGGACGGATGGAGACATGGATGGAGGAGTGGAAGGATGGATGGAGACATGGATGGATGGGGGAGTGGAAGGATGGATAGAGACATAGATGGATGGATGAAGACATGGATGGATGGGGGAGTGGAAGGATGGATGGAGACATGGATGGATGGGGGAGTGGAAGGATGGATGGAGACATGGATGGATGGGGGAGTGGATGGATGGAGACATGGATGGATGGAGAAGTGGAAGGATGGATGGAGACATGGATGGATGGGGGAGTAGAAGGATGGATGGAGACATGGATGGATGGGAGAGTGAATGGATGGAGGAGTGGAAGGATGGATGGAGACATGGATAGATGGAGGAGTGGAAGGATGGATGGAGACATAGATGGATGGGGGAGTGGAAGGATGGATGGATGGGGGGGTGGATGGATGGATGGAGACATGGATGGATGGAGGAGTGGAAGGATGGACGGATGGGGGAGTGGAAGGATGGATGGAGAGGGATGAATGGATGGAAACATGGATGGATGGAGGAGTGGAAGGATGGGTGGAGACATGGATGGATGGGGGAGTGAAAGGATGGATGGAGACATGGATGGAGGAGTGGAAGGACGGATGGAGGAGTGGAAGGATGGATGGAGACATGGATGGATGGGGGAGTGGAAGGATGGATGGAGACATGGATGGATGGGGGAGTGGAAGGATGGATAGAGACATAGATGGATGTATGGAGACATGGATGGATGGGGGAGTGGAAGGATGGATAAGGACATGGATGGATGGGGGGAGTGGAAGGATGGATGGAGACATGAATGAATGGAGGAGTGGAAGGATGGATGGAGATATGGATGGATGGAGGAGTGGATGGATGGAGGAGTGGAAGGATGGATGGAGACATGGATGGGGAATGGAAGGATGGATGGACACACGGATGGATGGATGGAGACATGGATGGATGGAGGAGTGGAAGGTTCAATTTAGACATGGATGGGAGAGTGGATGGATGGAGAAGTGTAAGGATGGATGGAGACATGGATGGATGGATGCGGGGTGGAAGGATGGATGGAGACATGGATGAATGGGGGAGTGGAAGGATGGATGGAAACATGGATGGATGGGGAAGTGGAAGGATGGATGGAGACATGGATGAATGGGGGAGTGGAAGGATCGATGGCAGAGTGGATGGATGGATGGGAGAGTGGATGGATGGATGGAGGAGTGGAAGGATGGATGGAGACATGGATGGATGGGGGAGTGGAAGGATGGATGGAGACATGGATGGATGGGTGGATAGATGGATGGAGACATGGATGGATGGAGGAGTGGAAGGATGGACGGATGGGGGAGTGGAAGGATGGATGGAGACATGGATGGATGGGGGGTGGATGGATGGATGGAGACATGGATGGATGGAGGAGTGGAAGGATGGGTGGAGACATGGATGGACGGGGGAGTGAAAGGATGGATGGAGACATGGATGGATGGGGGGGTGGATGGATGGATGGAGACATGGAAGGACGGATGGAGACATGGATGGATGGAGGAGTGGAAGGATGAGAAGAGACATGGATGGATAGGGGAGTGGAAGGATGGATGGATGGGGGAGTGGAAGGATGGATGGAGACATAGATGGATGGATGGAGACATGGATGGATGGGGGAGTGGAAGGATGGATGGAGACATGGATGGATAGAGGAGCGGAAGGATGGATGGAGACATGGATGGATGGAGGAGTGGAAGGATGGATGGAGACATGGATGGATGGGGGAGTGGAAGGATGGATGGAGACATGGATGGATGGGGGAGTGGAAGGATGGATGGAGACATGGATGGATGGGGGAGTGGAAGGATGGATGGAGACATGGATGGATGGAGGAGTGGAAGGATGGATGGAGACATGGATGGATAGGGGAGTGGAAGGATGGATGGAGACATGGATAGATGGGGGAGTGGAAGGATGGATGGAGATATGGATGGATGGGGGAGTAGAAGGATGGATGGAGACATGGATGGATGGAGACATGGATGGATGGGGGAGTGGAAGGATGGATGGAGACATGGATTGATGGAGGAGTAGAAGGATGGATGGAGACATGGATGGATGGATGGAGACATGGATGGATGGGGGAGTGGAAGGATGGATGGAGGCATGGATGGAGACATGGATGAATGGGGGAGTGGAAGGATGGATGGGAGAGTGGATGGATGGAGGAGTGGATGGATGGAGGAGTGGAAGAATGGATGGAGACATGGATGGATGGAGGAGAGGAAGGATGGATGGAGACATGGATGGATGGGGGAGTGGAAGGATGGATGGAGACATGGATGGATGGATGGAGGAGTGGAAGGACGGATGGAGACATGAATGGATGGGGGAGTGGAATGATGGATGGAGAGGGATGAATGGATGGAAACATGGATGGATGGAGGAGTGGAAGGATGGGTGGAGACATGGATGGATGGGGGAGTGAAAGGATGGATGGAGACATGGATGGAGGAGTGGAAGGACGGATGGAGGAGTGGAAGGATGGATGGAGAGGGATGAATGGATGGAAACATGGATGGAGGAGTGGAAGGATGGACGGATGGGGGAGTGGAAGGATGGATGGAGAGGGATGAATGGATGGAAACATGGATGGATGGAGGAGTGGAAGGATGGGTGGAGACATGGATGGATGGGGGAGTGAAAGGATGGATGGAGACATGGATGAGGAGTGGAAGGACGGATGGAGGAGTGGAAGGATGGATGGAGACATGGATGGATGGGGGAGTGGAAGGATGGATGGAGACATGGATGGATGGGGGAGTGGAAGGATGGATAGAGACATAGATGGATGTATGGAGACATGGATGGATGGGGGAGTGGAAGGATGGATAAGGACATGGATGGATGGGGGGAGTGGAAGGATGGATGGAGACATGAATGAATGGAGGAGTGGAAGGATGGATGGAGATATGGATGGATGGAGGAGTGGATGGATGGAGGAGTGGAAGGATGGATGGAGACATGGATGGGGAATGGAAGGATGGATGGACACACGGATGGATGGATGGAGACATGGATGGATGGAGGAGTGGAAGGTTCAATTTAGACATGGATGGGAGAGTGGATGGATGGAGAAGTGTAAGGATGGATGGAGACATGGATGGATGGATGCGGGGTGGAAGGATGGATGGAGACATGGATGAATGGGGGAGTGGAAGGATGGATGGAAACATGGATGGATGGGGGAGTGGAAGGATGGATGGAGACATGGATGAATGGGGGAGTGGAAGGATCGATGGCAGAGTGGATGGATGGATGGGAGAGTGGATGGATGGATGGAGGAGTGGAAGGATGGATGGAGACATGGATGGATGGAGACATGGATGGATGGGGGAGTGGAAGGATGGATGGAGACATGGATGGATGGGTGGATAGATGGATGGAGACATGGATGGATGGAGGAGTGGAAGGATGGACGGATGGGGGAGTGGAAGGATGGATGGAGACATGGATGGATGGGGGGTGGATGGATGGATGGAGACATGGATGGATGGAGGAGTGGAAGGATGGGTGGAGACATGGATGGACGGGGGAGTGAAAGGATGGATGGAGACATGGATGGATGGGGGGGTGGATGGATGGATGGAGACATGGAAGGACGGATGGAGACATGGATGGATGGAGGAGTGGAAGGATGAGAAGAGACATGGATGGATAGGGGAGTGGAAGGATGGATGGATGGGGGAGTGGAAGGATGGATGGAGACATAGATGGATGGATGGAGACATGGATGGATGGGGGAGTGGAAGGATGGATGGAGACATGGATGGATAGAGGAGCGGAAGGATGGATGGAGACATGGATGGATGGAGGAGTGGAAGGATGGATGGAGACATGGATGGATGGGGGAGTGGAAGGATGGATGGAGACATGGATGGATGGGAGAGTGGATGGATGGATGGAGGAGTGGAAGGATGGATGGAGACATGGATGGATGGAGACATGGATGGATGGGGGAGTGGAAGGATGGATGGAGACATGGATGGATGGGTGGATAGATGGATGGAGACATGGATGGATGGAGGAGTGGAAGGATGGATGGATGGGGGAGTGGAAGGATGGATGGAGACATGGATGGATGGGGGAGTGGAAGGATGGATGGAGACATGGATGGATGGAGGAGTGGAAGGATGGATGGAGACATGGATGGATAGGGGAGTGGAAGGATGGATGGAGACATGGATAGATGGGGGAGTGGAAGGATGGATGGAGATATGGATGGATGGGGGAGTAGAAGGATGGATGGAGACATGGATGGATGGAGACATGGATGGATGGGGGAGTGGAAGGATGGATGGAGACATGGATTGATGGAGGAGTAGAAGGATGGATGGAGACATGGATGGATGGATGGAGACATGGATGGATGGGGGAGTGGAAGGATGGATGGAGGCATGGATGGAGACATGGATGAATGGGGGAGTGGAAGGATGGATGGGAGAGTGGATGGATGGAGGAGTGGATGGATGGAGGAGTGGAAGAATGGATGGAGACATGGATGGATGGAGGAGAGGAAGGATGGATGGAGACATGGATGGATGGGGGAGTGGAAGGATGGATGGAGACATGGATGGATGGATGGAGGAGTGGAAGGATGGATGGAGACATGAATGGATGGGGGAGTGGAATGATGGATGGAGACATGAATGGATGGGGGAGTGGAATGATGGATGGAGACATGAATGGATGGGGGAGTGGAAGGATGGAAGGAGACATGGATGGGGGAGTGGAAGGATGGATGGAGACATGGATGGATGTAGGAGTGGAAAGATGGATGGAGACATGGATGGATAGAGGAGTGGCAGGATGGATGGAGACATGGATGGGGAAGTGGAAGAATGGATGGAGACATGGATGGATGGAGGAGTGGAAGGATGGATGGAGACATGGATGGAGGAGTGGAAGGATGGATGGAGACATGGATGGATGGGGGAGGGGAAGGATGGATGGAGACATGGATGGATGGAGGAGTGGAAGGGTGGATGGAGACATGGATGGATGGGGGAGTGAAAGGATGGATGGAGACATGGATGGATGGGGGAGTGGAAGGAGAGATGAAGGAGTGGAAGGATGGATGGAGACATGAATGGAGGAGTGGAAGGACGGATGGAGACATGGATGGATGGATGGAGACATGGATGGATGGGGGAGTGGAAAGGATGGATGGAGACATGGATGGATGGAGAAGTGGAAGGATGGATGGAGACATGGATGGATGGAGGAGTGGAAGGATGGATGGAGACATGGATGGATGGGGGAGTGGAAGGATGGATGGAGACATGGATGGATGGAGGAGTGGAAGGATGGATGGAGACATGGATGGATGGGGGAGTGGAAGGATGGTTGGAGACATGGATGGATGGGGGAGTGGAAGGACGGATGGAGACATGGATGGATGGATGGAGGAGTGGAAGGATGGATGGAGACATGGATGGATGGGGGAGTGGAAGGATGGATGAAGACATGGATGGATGGGGGAGTGGAAGGATGGATGGAGACATGGATGGATGGAGGAGTGGAAGGACGGATGGAGACATGGATGGATGGATGGAGGAGTGGAAGGATGGATGGAGACATGGATGGATGGGGGAGTGGAAGGATGGATGGAGACATGGATGGATGGGGGAGTGGAAGGATGGATGGAGACATTGATGGATGGAGGAGTGGAAGGATGGATGGAGACATGGATGGATGGAGGGGTGGAAGGTTGGATGGAGACATGGATGGATGGGGGAGTGGAAGGATGGATGGAGACATGGATGGATGGGGGAGTGGAAGGATGGATGGAGACATGGATGGGGGAGTGGAAGGATGGATGGAGACATGGATGGATGGAGGAGTGGAAGGATGGATGGAGACATGGATGGATGGGGGAGTGGAAGGATGGATGGAGACATGGATGGATGGGGGAGTGGAAGGATGGATGGAGATATGGATGGATGGGGGAGTGGTAGGATGGATGGAGACATGGATGGATGGGGGAGTGGAAGGATGGATGGAGACATGGATTGATGGAGGAGTAGAAGGATGGATGGAGTCATGGATGGATGGAGGAGTGGAAGGATGGATGGAGACATGGATGGATGGGGGAGTGGAAGGATGGATGGAGACATGCATGGAGACATGGATGAATGGGGGAGTGGAAGGATGGATGGGAGAGTGGATGGATGGATGGAGGAGTGGAAGGATGGATGGAGACATGGATGGATGGATGGAGGAGAGGAAGGATGGATGGAGACATGGATGGATGGGGGAGTGGAAGGATGGATGGAGACATGGATGGATGGATGGAGGAGTGGAAGGACGGATGGAGACATGGATGGATAGGGGGAGTGGAAGGATGGATGGAGACATGAATGAATGGGGGAGTGGAAGGATGGATGGAGACATGGATGGATGGAGGAGTGGAAGGATGGATGGAGACATGGATGGGGAGTGGAAGGATGGATGGAGACACGGATGGATGGGAGGATGGATGGAGACATGGATGGATGGAGGAGTGGAAAGTTGGATTTAGACATGGATGGATGGGAGAGTGGATGAATGGATGGATGGAGACATGGATGGATGGATGGATGGGGGGTGGAAGGATGGATGGAAACATGGATGGATGGGGGGAGTGGAAGGATGGATGTAGACATGGATGGATGGTGAGTAGAAGGATGCATGGAGACATGGATGAATGGGGGAGTGGAAGGATGGATGGGAGAGTGGATGGATGGATGGAGACATGGATGGATGGGGGAGTGGAAGGATGGATGGAGACATGGATGGGGTGGATGGATGGAAACATGGATGGATGGAGGAGTAGAAGGATGGATGGAGACATGGATAGATGGAGGAGTGGAAGGATGGACGGATGGGGGAGTGGAAGAATGGATGGAGACATGGATGGATGGAGGAGTGGAAGGATGGATGGAGACATGGATAGATGGAGGAGTGGAAGGATGGATGGAGACATGGATGGATGGGGGAGTGGAAGGATGGATGGAGACATGGATGGAGGAGTGGAAGGGTGGATGGAGACATGGATGGATGGGGGAGTGGAAGGATGGATGGAGACATGGATGGATGGGGGAGTGGAAGGATGGATGGAGGAGTGGAAGGATGGATGGGGACATGGATGGAGGAGTGGAAGGATGGATGGAGACATGGATGGATGGATGGAGACATAGATGGGGGGTGGAAGGATGGATGGAGACATGGATGGATGGGGGAATGGAAGGATGGATGGAGACATGGATGGATGGGGGAGTGGAAGGATGGATGGAGACATGGATGGATGGAGGAGTGGAAGGATAGATGGAGACATGGATGGATGGAGGAGTGGAAGGATGGATGGAGACATGGATGGATGGGGGAGTGGAAGGATGGATGGAGACATGGATGGATGGATGGAGGAGTGGAAGGACGGATGGAGACATGAATGGATGGGGGAGTGGAATGATGGATGGAGACATGAATGGATGGGGGAGTGGAATGATGGATGGAGACATGAATGGATGGGGGAGTGGAAGGATGGATGGAGACATGGATGGATGGGGAGTAGAAGGATGGATGGAGACATGAATGGGTGGGAGAGTGGATGGATGGATACATGGATGGATGGAGGAGTGGAAGGATGGATGGAGACATGGATGGATGGAGTAGTGGAAGGATGGATGGAGACATGGATGGATGGGGGAGTGGAAGGATGGATGGAGACATGGATGGGGGGGTGGATGGATGGATGGAGACATGGATGGATGGAGGAGTGGAAGGATGGACGGATGGGGGAGTGGAAGGATGGATGGAGACATGCATGGATGGGGGGTGGATGGATGGATGGAGACATGGATGGATGGAGGAGTGGAAGGATGGATGGAGACATGGATGGATGGGGTAGTGAGGGGATGGATGAAGACATGGATAGATGGGGGCGTGGAAGGATGGATGGAAACATGGATGGATGGGGGGAGGGTGGATGGATGGGGGTGTGGTAGGATGGATGGAGACATGGATGGATGGATGGAGGAGTGGAAGGATGGAGGGAGACATGGATGGATGGGGGAGTGGAAGGATGGATGGAGACATGGATGGATGGGGGAGTGGAAAGATGGATGGAGACATGGATGGATGGGGGAGTGGAAGGATGGATGGAGACATGGATGGATGGATGGGGGAGTGGAAGGATGGATGGATAGGGGAGTGGATGGATGGATGGAGACATGGATGGATGGAGAAGTGGAAGGATGGATGGAGACATGGATGGATGGGGGAGTAGAAGGATGGATGGAGACATGGATGGATGGGAGAGTGGATGGATGGAGACATGGATGGATGGAGGAGTGGAAGGATGGATGGAGACATGGATGGATGGAGGAGTGAAAGGATGGATGGAGACATGGATGGATGGGGGAGTGGAAGGATGGATGGAGAAATGGATGGATGGGGGGGTGGATGGATGGATGGAGGAGTGGAAGGATGGATGGAGAGAAATGGATGGATGGATGGGGGGTGGATAGATGGATGGAGACATGGATGGATGGAGGAGTGGAAGGATGGGTGGAGACATGGATGGACGGGGGAGTGAAAGGATGGATGGAGACATGGGTGGATGGGGGGGTGGATGGATGGATGGAGACATGGAAGGACGGATGGATACATGGATGGATGGATGGAGGAGTGGAAGGATGAGAAGAGACATGGATGGATAGGGGAGTGGAAGGATGGATGGATGGGGGAGTGGAAGGATGGATGGAGACATAGATGGATGGATGGAGACATGGATGGATGGGGGAGTGGAAGGATGGATGGAGACATGGATGAATGGATGGCGGAGTGTAAGGATGGATGGAGACATGGATGGATAGGGGGAGTGGAAGGATGGATGGAGACATGAATGAATGGGGGAGTGGAAGGATGGATGGAGACATGGATGGAGGAGTGGAAGGATGGATGGAGACATGGATGGGGAGTGGAAGGATGGATGGAGACACGGATGGATGGGAGGATGGATGGAGACATGGATGGATGGAGGAGTGGAAAGTTGGATTTAGACATGGATGGATGGGAGGGTGGATGGATGGAGACATGGATGGATGGATGGATGGGGGGTGGAAGGATGGATGGAGACATGGATGAATGGGGGAGTGGAAGGATGGATGGAAACATGGATGGATGGGGGAGTGGAAGGATGGATGTAGACATGGATGGATGGGGAGTAGAAGGATGCATGGAGACATGGATGAATGGGGGAGTGGAAGGATGGATGGGAGAGTGGATGGATGGATGGAGACATGGATGGATGGGGGAGTGGAAGGATGGATGGAGACATGGATGGATGGGGGAGTGGAAGGATGGATGGAGAAATGGATGGATGGGGGGGTGGATGGATGGATGGAGGAGTGGAAGGATGGATGGAGACATGGATGGATGGAGGAGTGGAAGGATGGACGGATGGGGGAGTGGAGGAATGGATGGAGACATGGATGGATGGAGGAGTGGAAGGATGGATGGAGACATGGATAGATGGAGGAGTGGAAGGATGGATGGAGACATGGATGGATGGGGGAGTGGAAGGATGGATGGAGACATGGATGGAGGAGTGGAAGGGTGGATGGAGACATGGATGGATGGGGGAGTGGAAGGATGGATAGAGACATGGATGGATGGATGGAGGAGTGGAAGGACGGATGGAGACATGGATGGAGGAGTGGAAGGATGGATGGAGACATGGATGGATGGGGGAGTGGAAGGATGGATAGAGACATAGATGGATGGATGGAGACATGGATGGATGGGGGAGTGGAAGGATGGATGGAGACATGGATGGATGGGGGAGTGGAAGGATGGATGGAGACATGGATGGATGGGGGAGTGGATGGATGGATGGAGACATGGATGGATGGAGAAGTGGAAGGATGGATGGAGACATGGATGGATGGGGGAGTAGAAGGATGGATGGAGACATGGATGGATGGGTGAGTGAATGGATGGAGGAGTGGAAGGATGGATGGAGACATGGATAGATGGAGGAGTGGAAGGATGGATGGAGACATGGATGGATGGGGGAGTGGAAGGATGGATGGAGACATGGATGGATGGGGGGGGTGGATGGATGGATGGAGACATGGATGGATGGAGGAGTGGAAGGATGGACGGATGGGGGAGTGGAAGGATGGATGGAGAGGGATGAATGGATGGAGACATGGATGGATGGAGGAGTGGAAGGATGGGTGGAGACATGGATGGATGGGGGAGTGAAAGGATGGATGTAGGAGTGGAAGGACGGATGGAGGAGTGGAAGGATGGATGGAGACATGGATGGATGGGGGAGTGGAAGGATGGATGGAGACATGGATGGATGGGGGAGTGGAAGGATCGATAGAGACATAGATGGATGTATGGAGACATGGATGGATGGGGGAGTGGAAGGATGGATAAGGCCATGGATGGATGGGGGGAGTGGAAGGATGGATGGAGACATGAATGAATGGAGGAGTGGAAGGATGGATGGAGATATGGATGGATGGAGGAGTGGATGGATGGAGGAGTGGAAGGATGGATGGAGACATGGATGGGGAGTGGAAGGATGGATGGAGACACGGATGGATGGGAGGATGGATGGATGGAGACATGGATGGATGGAGGAGTGGAAGGTTCAATTTAGACATGGATGGGAGAGTGGATGGATGGAGAAGTGTAAGGATGGATGGAGACATGGATGGATGGATGCGGGGTGGAAGGATGGATGGAGACATGGATGAATGGGGGAGTGGAAGGATGGATGGAAACATGGATGGAAGGGGGAGTGGAAGGATGGATGGAGACATGGATGAATGGGGGAGTGTAAGGATGGATGGGAGAGTGGATGGATGGATGGGAGAGTGGATGGATGGATGGATGGAGGAGTGGAAGGATGGATGGAGACATGGATGGATGGAGACATGGATGGATGGGGGAGTGGAAGGATGGATGGAGACATGGATGGATGGGTGGATAGATGGATGGAGACATGGATGGATGGAGGAGTGGAAGGATGGACAGATGGGGGAGTGGAAGGATGGATGGAGACATGGATGGATGGGGGGTGGATGGATGGATGGAGACATGGATGGATGGAGGAGTGGAAGGATGGATGGAGACATGGATGGATGGGGGAGTGGAAGGATGGATGGAGACATGGATGGATGGGGGAGTGGAAGGATGGATGGAGACATGGATGGATGGATGGAGGAGTGGAAGGACGGATGGAGACATGAATGGATGGGGGAGTGGAATGATGGATGGAGACCTGAATGGATGGGGGAGTGGAATGATGGATGGGAGAGTGGATGGATGGAGGAGTGGATGGATGGAGGAGTGGAAGAATGGATGGAGACATGGATGGATGGAGGAGAGGAAGGACGGATGGAGACATGAATGGATGGGGGAGTGGAATGATGGATGGAGACCTGAATGGATGGGGGAGTGGAATGATGGATGGAGACATGAATGGATGGGGGAGTGGAAGGATGGAAGGAGACATGGATGGGGGAGTGGAAGGAAGGATGGATGGAGACATGGATGGATGTAGGAGTGGAAAGATGGATGGAGACATGGATGGATAGAGGAGTGGAAGGATGGATGGAGACATGGATGGGGGAGTGGAAGGATGGATGGAGACATGGATGGATGGGGGAGTGGAAGGATGGATGGAGACATGGATGGAGGAGTGGAAGGATGGATGGAGACATGGATGGATGGGGGAGTGGAAGGATGGATGGAGACATGGATGGATGGAGGAGTGGAAGGGTGGATGGAGACATGGATGGATGGGGGAGTGAAAGGATGGATGGAGACATGGATGGATGGGGGAGTGGAAGGAGGGATGAAGGAGTGGAAGGATGGATGGAGACATGAATGGAGGAGTGGAAGGACGGATGGAGACATGGATGGATGGATGGAGACATGGATGGATGGGGGGTGGAAGGATGGATGGAGACATGGATGGATGGGGGAGTGGAAAGGATGGATGGAGACATGGATGGATGGAGGAGTGGAAGGATGGATGGAGACATGGATGGATGGAGGAGTGGAAGGATGGATGGAGACATGGATGGATGGGGGAGTGGAAGGATGGATGGAGACATGGATGGATGGAGGAGAGGAAGGATGGATGGAGACATGGATGGATGGGGGAGTGGAAGGATGGTTGGAGACATGGATGGATGGAGGAGTGGAAGGACGGATGGAGACATGGATGGATGGATGGAGGAGTGGAAGGATGGATGGAGACATGGATGGATGGGGGAGTGGAAGGATGGATGAAGACATGGATGGATGGGGGAGTGGAAGGATGGATGGAGACATGGATGGATGGAGGAGTGGAAGGACGGATGGAGACATGGATGGATGGATGGAGGAGTGGAAGGATGGATGGAGACATGGATGGATGGGGGAGTGGAAGGATGGATGGAGACATGGATGGATGGAGGCGTGGAAGGATGGATGGAGACATGGATGGATGGGGGAGTGGAAGGATGGATGGAGACATGGATGGATGGGGAAGTGGAAGGATGGATGGAGATATGGATGGATGGGGGAGTGGTAGGATGGATGGAGACATGGATGGATGGGGGAGTGGAAGGATGGATGGAGACATGGATTGATGGAGGAGTAGAAGGATGGATGGAGTCATGGATGGATGGAGGAGTGGAAGGATGGATGGAGACATGGATGGATGGGGGAGTGGAAGGATGGATGGAGACATGCATGGAGACATGGATGAATGGGGGAGTGGAAGGATGGATGGGAGAGTGGATGGATGGATGGGAGAGTGGATGGATGGAGGAGTGGAAGGATGGATGGAGACATGGATGGAGGAGAGGAAGGATGGATGGAGACATGGATGGATGGGGGAGTGGAAGGATGGATGGAGACATGGATGATGGATGGAGGAGTGGAAGGACGGATGGAGACATGAATGGATGGGGGAGTGGAATGATGGATGGAGACATGAATGGATGGGGGAGTGGAATGATGGATGGAGACATGAATGGATGGGGGAGTGTAAGGATGGATGGAGACATGGATGGATGGGGAGTAGAAGGATGGATGGAGACATGAATGGGTGGGAGAGTGGATGGATGGATACATGGATGGATGGAGGAGTGGAAGGATGGATGGAGACATGGATGGATGGAGTAGTGGAAGGATGGATGGAGACATAGATGGATGGGGAGTGGAAGGATGGATGGAGACATGGATGGGGGGGTGGATGGATGGATGGAGACATGGATGGATGGAGGAGTGGAAGGATGGACGGATGGGGGAGTGGAAGGATGGATGGAGACATGCATGGATGGGGGTGGATGGATGGATGGAGACATGGATGGATGGAGGAGTGGAAGGATGGATGGAGACATGGATGGGGGAGTGAAAGGATGGATGAAGACATGGATAGATGGGGGCGTGGAAGGATGGATGGAAACATGGATGGATGGGGGGAGGGTGGATGGATGGGGGTGTGGTAGGATGGATGGAGACATGGATGGATGTATGGATGGAGGAGTGGAAGGATGGAGGGAGACATGGATGGATGGGGGAGTGGAAGGATGGATGGAGACATGGATGGATGGGGGAGTGGAAAGATGGATGGAGACATGGATGGATGGGGGAGTGGAAGGATGGATGGAGACATGGATGGATGGGGGAGTGGAAGGATGGATGGATAGGGGAGTGGATGGATGGATGGAGACATGGATGGATGGAGAAGTGGAAGGATGGATGGAGACATGGATGGATGGGGGAGTAGAAGGATGGATGGAGACATGGATGGATGGGAGAGTGGATGGATGGAGACATGGATGGATGGAGGAGTGGAAGGATGGATGGAGACATGGATGGATGGAGGAGTGAAAGGATGGATGGAGATATGGATGGATGGGGGAGTGGAAGGATGGATGGAGACATGGATGGATGGGGGGGTGGATGGATGGATGGAGGAGTGGAAGGATGGATGGAGAGAAATGGATGGATGGGGGGTGGATAGATGGATGGAGACATGGATGGATGGAGGAGTGGAAGGATGGGTGGAGACATGGATGGACGGGGGAGTGAAAGGATGGATGGAGACATGGATGGATGGGGGGGTGGATGGATGGATGGAGACATGGAAGGACGGATGGAGACATGGATGGATGGATGGAGGAGTGGAAGGATGAGAAGAGACATGGATGTATGGGGGAGTGGAAGGATGGATGGATGGGGGAGTGGAAGGATGGATGGAGACATAGATGGATGGATGGAGACATGGATGGATAGGGGAGTGGAAGGATGGATGGAGACAAGGATGAATGGATGGCGGAGTGTAAGGATGGATGGAGACATGGATGGATAGGGGGAGTGGAAGGATGGATGGAGACATGAATGAATGGGGGAGTGGAAGGATGGATGGAGACATGGATGGATGGAGGAGTTTAAGGATGGATGGAGACATGGATGGGGAGTGGAAGGATGGATGGAGACACGGATGGATGGGAGGATGGATGGAGACATGGATGGATGGAGGAGTGGAAAGTTGGATTTAGACATGGATGGATGGGAGAGTGGATGAATGGATGGATGGAGACATGGATGGATGGATGGATGGGGGGTGGAAGGATGGATGGAGACATGGATGGATGGGGGGAGTGGAAGGATGGATGTAGACATGGATGGATGGGGAGTAGATGGATGCATGGAGACATGGATGAATGGGGGAGTGGAAGGATGGATGGGAGAGTGGATGGATGGATGGAGACATGGATGGATGGGGGAGTGGAAGGATGGATGGAGACATGGATGGAGGTGGATGGATGGAAACATGGATGGATGGAGGAGTGGAAGGATGGATGGAGACATGGATGGATGGAGGAGTGGAAGGATGGACGGATGGGGGAGTGGAAGAATGGATGGAGACATGGATGGATGGAGGAGTGGAAGGATGGGTGGAGACATGGATGGATGGGGGAGTGGAAGGATGGATGGAGACATGGATGGAGGAGTGGAAGGGTGGATGGAGACATGGATGGATGGGGGAGTGGAAGGATGGATGGAGACATGGATGGATGGGGGAGTGGAAGGATGGATGGAGGAGTGGAAGGATGAATGGGGACATGGATGGAGGAGTGGAAGGATGGATGGAGACATGGATGGGGGGTGGAAGGATGGATGGAGACATGGATGGATGGGGGAGTGGAAGGATGGATGGAGACATGGATGGATGGAGACATGGATGGATGGAGGAGTGGAAGGATAGATAGAGACATGGATGGATGGAGGAGTGGAAGGATGGATGGAGACATGGATGGATGGGGGAGTGGAAGGATGGATGGAGACATGGATGGATGGATGGATGGAGGAGTGGAAGGATGGATGGAGACATGAATGGATGGGGGAGTGGAATGATGGATGGAGACAT
Organism: Rana muscosa; assembly: GCA_029206835.1. NCBI lineage: Eukaryota > Metazoa > Chordata > Amphibia > Anura > Ranidae > Rana > Rana muscosa. The sequence goes on along the minus strand of CM055125.1, from coordinate 314,314,060 downwards.
GAATGGATGGGGGAGTGGAATGATGGATGGAGACATGAATGGATGGGGGAGTGGAAGGATGGATGGAGACATGGATGGATGGGGAGTAGAAGGATGGATGGAGACATGAATGGGTGGGAGAGTGGATGGATGGATGGAGACATGGATGGGGGGGTGGATGGATGGATGGAGACATGGATGGATGGAGGAGTGGAAGGATGGACGGATGGGGGACTGGAAGGATGGATGGAGACATGCATGGATGGGGAGTGGAAGGATGGATGGAGACATGGATGGATGGGGGAGTGGAAGGATGGATGGAGACATGGATGGATGGGGGAGTGGAAGGATGGATGGAGACATGGATGGATGGGGGAGTGGAAGGATGGATGGAGACATGGATGGATGGGGGAGTGGAAGGATGGATGGAGACATAGATGGATGGATGGAGACATAAATGGATTGGGGAGTGGAAGGATGGATGGAGACATGGATGGATGGATGGAGGAGTGGAAGGACGGATGGAGACATGGATGGATGGAGGAGTGGAAGGATGGATGGAGACATGGATGGATGGGGGAGTGGAAGGATGGATGGAGACATAGATGGATGGGGGAGTGAAAGGATGGATGGGGGGAGTGGATGGATGGATGGAGACATGGATGGATGGAGAAGTGGAAGGATGGATGGAGACATGGATGGGGAGGAAAAGGATGGATGGAGACATGGATGGGTGGGAGAGTGGATGGATGGATGGAGACATGGATGGATGGATGGAGGAGTGAAATGATGGATGGAGGAGTGGAAGGATGGATGGAGACATGGATGGATGGGGGAGTGGAAGGATGGATGGAGACATGGATGGATGGGGGGGTGGATGGATGGATGGAGACATGGATGGATGGAGAAGTGGAAGGATGGACGGATGGGGGAGTGGAAGGATGGATGGAGACATGGATGGATGGGGGGGTGGATGAATGGAGACATGGATGGATGGAGGAGTGGAAGGATGGATAGAGACATGGATGGATGGGGGAGTGAAAGGATGGATGGAGACATGGATAGATGGGGGAGTGAAAGGATGGATGGAGACATGGATAGATGGGGGAGTGGAAGGATGGATGGATAAGGGGGTGGATGGATGGATGGAGACATGGATGGATGGGGGAGTGGAAGGATGGATGGAGACATGGATGGATGGATGGAGGAGTGGAAGGACAGATGGAGACATGGATGGAGGAGTGGAAGGATGGATGGAGACATGGATGGATGGGGGAGTGGAAGGATGGATAGAGACATAGATGGATGGATGGAGACATGGATGGATAGGGGAGTGGAAGGATGGATGGAGACATGGATGGATGGGGGAGTGGAAGGATGGATGGAGACATGGATGGATGGGGGAGTGGATGGATGGATGGAGACATGGATGGATGGAGAAGTGGAAGGATGGATGGAGACATGGATGGATGGGGGAGTAGAAGGATGGATAGAGACATGGATAGATGGGAGAGTGAATGGATGGAGGAGTGGAAGGATGGATGGAGACATGGATAGATGGAGGAGTGGAAGGATGGATGGAGACATGGATGGATGGGGGAGTGGAAGGATGGATGGAGACATGGATGGATGGGGGGGTGGATGGATGGAGGAGTGGAAGGATGGACGGATGGGGGAGTGGAAGGATGGATGGAGAGGGATGAATGGATGGAGACATGGATGGATGGAGGAGTGGAAGGATGGGTGGAGACATGGATGGATGGGGGAGTGAAAGGATGGATGGAGACATGGATGGAGGAGTGGAAGGACGGATGGAGGAGTGGAAGGGTGGATGGAGACATGGATGGATGGGGGAGTGGAAGGATGGATGGAGACATGGATGGATGGGGGAGTGGAAGGATGGATAGAGACATAGATGGATGTATGGAGACATGGATGGATGGGGGAGTGGAAGGATGGATGGAGACATGGATGGATGGGGGGAGTGGAAGGATGGATGGAGACATGAATGAATGGAGGAGTGGAAGGATGGATGGAGATATGGATGGATGGAGGAGTGGATGGATGGAGGAGTGGAAGGATGGATGGAGACATGGATGGGGAGTGGAAGGATGGATGGAGACACGGATGGATGGGAGGATGGATGGAGACATGGATGGATGGAGGAGTGGAAGGTTCAATTTAGACATGGATGGGAGAGTGGATGGATGGAGAAGTGTAAGGATGGATGGAGACATGGATGGATGGATGGGGGATGGAAGGATGGATGGAGACATGGATGAATGGGGGAGTGGAAGGATGGATGGAGACATGGATGAATGGGAGAGTGGATGGATGGATGGAGGAGTGGAAGGATGGATGGAGACATGGATGGATGGAGACATGGATGGATGGGGGAGTGGAAGGATGGATGGAGACATGGATGGATGGGTGGATAGATGGATGGAGACATGGATGGATGGAGGAGTGGAAGGATGGATGGATGGGGGAGTGGAAGGATGGATGGAGACATGGATGGATGGGGGGTGGATGGATGGATGGAGACATGGATGGATGGAGGAGTGGAAGGATGGATGGAGACATGGATGGATGGGGGAGTGGAAGGATGGATGGAGACATGGATGGATGGGGGAGTGGAAGGATGGATGGAGACATGGATGGATAGAGGAGCGGAAGGATGGATGGAGACATGGATGGATGGAGGAGTGGAAGGATGGATGGAGACATGGATGGATGGGGGAGTGGAAGGATGGATGGAGACATGGATGGATGGGGGAGTGGAAGGATGGATGGAGACATGGATGGATGGGGGAGTGGAAGGATGGATGGAGACATGGGTGGATGGAGGAGTGGAAGGATGGATGGAGACATGGATGGATAGGGGAGTGGAAGGATGGATGGAGACATGGATAGATGGGGGAGTGGAAGGATGGATGGAGATATGGATGGATGGGGGAGTGGAAGGATGGATGGAGACATGGATGGATGGAGACGTGGATGGATGGGGGAGTGGAAGGATGGATGGAGACATGGATTGATGGAGGAGTAGAAGGATGGATGGAGACATGGATGGATGGATGGAGACATGGATGGATGGGGGAGTGGAAGGATGGATGGAGGCATGGATGGAGACATGGATGAATGGGGGAGTGGAAGGATGGATGGGAGAGTGGATGGATGGAGGAGTGGAAGAATGGATGGAGACATGGATGGAGGAGAGGAAGGATGGATGGGGAGTGGAAGGATGGATGGAGACATGGATGGATGGAGGAGTGGAAGGACGGATGGAGACATGAATGGATGGGGGAGTGGAATGATGGATGGAGACATGAATGGATGGGGGAGTGGAATGATGGATGGAGACATGAATGGATGGGGGAGTGGAAGGATGGAAGGAGACATGGATGGGGGAGTGGAAGGATGGATGGAGACATGGATGGATGTAGGAGTGGAAAGATGGATGGAGACATGGATGGATAGAGGAGTGGAAGGATGGATGGAGACATGGATGGGGGAGTGGAAGGATGGATGGAGACATGGATGGATGGGGGAGTGGAAGGATGGATGGAGACATGGATGGAGGAGTGGAAGGATGGATGGAGACATGGATGGATGGGGGAGTGGAAGGATGGATGGAGACATGGATGGATGGAGGAGTGGAAGGGTGGATGGAGACATGGATGGATGGGGGAGTGAAAGGATGGATGGAGACATGGATGGATGGGGGAGTGGAAGGAGGGATGAAGGAGTGGAAGGGTGGATGGAGACATGAATGGAGGAGTGGAAGGACAGATGGAGACATGGATGGATGGATGGAGACATGGATGGATGGGGGGTGGAAGGATGGATGGAGACATGGATGGATGGGGGAGTGGAAAGGATGGATGGAGACATGGATGGATGGATGGAGGAGTGGAAGGATGGATGGAGACATGGATGGATGGAGGAGTGGAAGGATGGATGGAGACATGGATGGATGGGGGAGTGGAAGGATGGATGGAGGAGTGGAAGGATGGATGGAGACATGGATGGATGGGGGAGTGGAAGGATGGTTGGAGACATGGATGGATGGAGGAGTGGAAGGACGGATGGAGACATGGATGGATGGATGGAGGAGTGGAAGTATGGATGGAGACATGGATGGATGGGGGAGTGGAAGGATGGATGAAGACATGGATGGATGGGGGAGTGGAAGGATGGATGGAGACATGGATGGATGGAGGAGTGGAAGGACGGATGGAGGAGAGGAAGGATGGATGGAGACATGGATGGATGGGGGAGTGGAAGGATGGATGGAGACATGGATGGATGGGGGAGTGGAAGGATGGATGGAGACATTGATGGATGGAGGAGTGGAAGGATGGATGGAGACATGGATGGATGGAGGAGTGGAAGGTTGGATGGAGACATGGATGGATGGGGGAGTGGAAGGATGGATGGAGACATGGATGGATGGGGGAGTGGAAGGATGGATGGAGACATGGATGGGGGAGTGGAAGGATGGATGGAGACATGGATGGATGGGGGAGTGGAAGGATAGATGGAGATATGGATGGATGGGGGAGTGGTAGGATGGATGGAGACATGGATGGATGGGGGAGTGGAAGGATGGATGGAGACATGGATTGATCGAGGAGTAGAAGGATGGATGGAGACATGGATGGATGGAGGAGTGGAAGGATGGATGGAGACATGGATGGATGGGGGAGTGGAAGGATGGATGGAGACATGCATGGCGACATGGATGAATGGGGGAGTGGAAGGATGGATGGGAGAGTGGATGGATGGATGGAGGAGTGGATGGATGGAGGAGTGGAAGGATGGATGGAGACATGAATGAATGGAGGAGTGGAAGGATGGATGGAGATATGGATGGATGGAGGAGTGGATGGATGGAGGAGTGGAAGGATGGATGGAGACAAGGATGGATGGGAGGATGGATGGAGACATGGATGGATGGAGGAGTGGAAGGTTCAATTTAGACATGGATGGGAGAGTGGATGGATGGAGAAGTGTAAGGATGGATGGAGACATGGATGGATGGATGGGGGGTGGAAGGATGGATGGAGACATGGATGAATGGGGGAGTGGAAGGATGGATGGAAACATGGATGGATGGGGGAGTGGAAGGATGGATGGAGACATGGATGAATGGGGGAGTGGAAGGATGGATGGGAGAGTGGATGGATGGATGGAGGAGTGGAAGGATGGATGGAGACATAGATGGATGGAGACATGGATGGATGGGGGAGTGGAAGGATGGATGGAGACATGGATGGATGGGTGGATAGATGGATGGAGACATGGATGGATGGAGGAGTGGAAGGATGGACGGATGGGGGAGTGGAAGGATGGATGGAGACATGGATGGATGGGGGGTGGATGGATGGAGACATGGATGGATGGAGGAGTGGAAGGATGGATGGAGACATGGATGGATGGGGGAGTGGAAGGATGGATGGAGACATGGATGGATGGGGGAGTGGAAGGATGGATGGAGACATGGATGGATAGAGGAGCGGAAGGATGGATGGAGACATGGATGGATGGAGGAGTGGAAGGATGGATGGAGACATGGATGGATGGGGGAGTGGAAGGATGGATGGAGACATGGATGGATGGGGGAGTGGAAGGATGGATGGAGACATGGATGGATGGGGGAGTGGAAGGATGGATGGAGACATGGATGGATGGAGGAGTGGAAGGATGGATGGAGACATGGATGGATAGGGGAGTGGAAGGATGGATGGAGACATGGATAGATGGGGGAGTGGAAGGATGGATGGAGATATGGATGGATGGGGGAGTGGAAGGATGGATGGAGACATGGATGGATGGATGGAGACATGGATGGATGGGGGAGTGGAAGGATGGATGGAGACATGGATTGATGGAGGAGTAGAAGGATGGATGGAGACATGGATGGATGGGGGAGTGGAAGGATGGATGGAGGCATGGATGGAGACATGGATGAATGGGGGAGTGGAAGGATGGATGGGAGAGTGGATGGATGGAGGATTGGAAGAATGGATGGAGACATGGATGGATGGAGGAGAGGAAGGATGGATGGGGGAGTGGAAGGATGGATGGAGACATGGATGGATGGAGGAGTGGAAGGACGGATGGAGACATGAATGGATGGGGGAGTGGAATGATGGATGGAGACATGAATGGATGGGGGAGTGGAATGATGGATGGAGACATGAATGGATGGGGGAGTGGAAGGATGGAAGGAGACATGGATGGGGGAGTGGAAGGATGGATGGAGACATGGATGGATGTAGGAGTGGAAAGATTAATGGAGACATGGATGGATAGAGGAGTGGAAGGATGGATGGAGACATGGATGGGGGAGTGGAAGGATGGATGGAGACATGGATGGATGGGGGAGTGGAAGGATGGATGGAGACATGGATGGGGGAGTGGAAGGATGGATGGAGACATGGATGGATGGGGGAGTGGAAGGATGGATGGAGACATGGATGGAGGAGTGGAAGGATGGATGGAGACATGGATGGATGGGGGAGTGGAAGGATGGATAGAGACATGGATGGATGGAGGAGTGGAAGGGTGAATGGAGACATGGATGGATGGGGGAGTGAAAGGATGGATGGAGACATGGATGGATGGGGGAGTGGAAGGAGGGATGAAGGAGTGGAAGGATGGATGGAGACATGAATGGAGGAGTGGAAGGACAGATGGAGACATGGATGGATGGAGACATGGATGGATGGGGGGTGGAAGGATGGATGGAGACATGGATCGATGGGGGAGTGGAAAGGATGGATGGAGACATGGATGGATGGATGGAGGAGTGGAAGGATGGATGGAGACATGGATGGATGGAGGAGTGGAAGGATGGATGGAGACATGGATGGATGGGGGAGTGGAAGGATGGATGGAGGAGTGGAAGGATGGATGGAGACATGGATGGATGGGGGAGTGGAAGGATGGTTGGAGACATGGATGGATGGAGGAGTGGAAGGACGGATGGGAGACATGGATGGAAGGATGGAGGAGTGGAAGGATGGATGGAGACATGGATGGATGGGGGAGTGGAAGGATGGATGAAGACTTGGATGGATGGGGGAGTGGAAGGATGGATGGAGACATGGATGGATGGAGGAGTGGAAGGACGGATGGAGACATGGATGGATGGGGGAGTGGAAGGATGGATGGAGACATTGATGGATGGAGGAGTGGAAGGATGGATGGAGACATGGATGGATGGAGGAGTGGAAGGTTGGATGGAGTCATGGATGGATGGGGGAGTGGAAGGATGGATGGAGACATGGATGGATGGGGGAGTGGAAGGATGGATGGAGACATGGATGGGGGAGTGGAAGGATGGATGGAGACATGGATGGATGGAGGAGTGGAAGGATGGATGGAGACATGGATGGATGGGGGAGTGGAAGGATGGATGGAGACATGGATGGATGGGGGAGTGGAAGGATGGATGGAGATATGGATGGATGGGGGAGTGGTAGGATGGATGGAGACATGGATGGATGGGGAGTGGAAGGATGGATGGAGACATGGATTGATCGAGGAGTAGAAGGATGGATGGAGGAGTGGAAGGATGGATGGAGACATGGATGGATGGGGGAGTGGAAGGATGGATGGAGACATGCATGGAGACATGGATGAATGGGGGAGTGGAAGGATGGATGGGAGAGTGGATGGATGGATGGAGGAGTGGATGGATGGAGGAGTGGAAGGATGGATGGAGACATGGATGGATGGATGGAGGAGAGGAAGGATGGATGGAGACATGGATGGATGGGGGAGTGGAAGGATGGATGGAGACATGGATGGATGGATGGAGGAGTGGAAGGACGGATGGAGACATGAATGGATGGGGGAGTGGAATGATGGATGGAGACATGAATGGATGGGGGAGTGGAATGATGGATGGAGACATGAATGGATGGGGGAGTGGAAGGATGGATGGAGACATGGATGGATGGGGAGTAGAAGGATGGATGGAGACATGAATGGGTGGGAGAGTGGATGGATGGATACATGGATGGATGGAGGAGTGGAAGGATGGATGGAGACATGGATGGATGGAGTAGTGGAAGGATGGATGGAGACATGGATGGATGGGGGAGTGGAAGGATGGATGGAGACATGGATGGGGGGTTGGATGGATGGATGGAGACATGGATGGATGGAGGAGTGGAAGGATGGACAGATGGGGGAGTGGAAGGATGGATGGAGACATGCATGGATGGGGGGTGGATGGATGGAGGAGTGGAAGGATGGATGGAGACATGGATGGATGGGGGAGTGAAAGGATGGATGAAGACATGGATAGATGGGGGCGTGGAAGGATGGATGGAAACATGGATGGATGGGGGGAGGGTGGATGGATGGGGGTGTGGTAGGATGGATGGATGGATGGAGGAGTGGAAGGATGGAGGGAGACATGGATGGATGGGGGAGTGGAAGGATGGATGGAGACATGGATGGATGGAGACATGGATGGATGGGGGGAGGGTGGATGGATGGGGGTGTGGTAGGATGGATGGATGGAGGAGTGGAAGGTTGAAGTGAGACATGGATGGATGGGGGAGTGGAAAGATGGATGGAGACATGGATGGATGGAGACATGGATGGATGGGGGAGTGGAAGGATGGATGGAGACATGGATGGATGGATGGGGGAGTGGAAGGATGGATGGATAGGGGAGTGGATGGATGGATGGAGACATGGATGGATGGAGAAGTGGAAGGATGGATGGAGACATGGATGGATGGGGGAGTAGAAGGATGGATGGAGACATGGATGGATGGGAGAGTGGATGGATGGAGACATGGATGGATGGAGGAGTGGAAGGATGGATGGAGACATGGATGGATGGAGGAGTGAAAGGATGGATGGAGACATGGATGGATGGGGGAGTGGAAGGATGGATGGAGACATGGATGGATGGGGGGGTGGATGGATGGATGGAGGAGTGGAAGGATGGATGGAGAGAAATGGATGGATGGGGGGTGGATAGATGGATGGAGACATGGATGGATGGAGGAGTGGAAGGATGGGTGGAGACATGGATGGACGGGGGAGTGAAAGGATGGATGGAGACATGGATGGATGGGGGGTGGATGGATGGATGGAGACATGGAAGGACGGATGGAGACAAGGATGGATGGAGGAGTGGAAGGATGAGAAGAGACATGGATGGATGGGGGAGTGGAAGGATGGATGGATGGGGGAGTGGAAGGATGGATGGAGACATAGATGGATGGATGGAGACATGGATGGATGGGGGAGTGGAAGGATGGATGGAGACATGGATGAATGGATGGCGGAGTGTAAGGATGGATGGAGACATGGATGGATAGGGGGAGTGGAAGGATGGATGGAGACATGAATGAATGGGGGAGTGGAAGGATGGATGGAGACATGGATGGATGGAGGAGTGGAAGGATGGATGGAGACATGGATGGGGAGTGGAAGGATGGATGGAGACACGGATGGATGGGAGGATGGATGGAGACATGGATGGATGGAGGAGTGGAAAGTTGGATTTAGACATGGATGGATGGGAGAGTGGATGAATGGATGGATGGAGACATGGATGGATGGATGGGGGGTGGAAGGATGGATGGAGACATGGATGAATGGGGGAGTGGAAGGATGGATGGAAACATGGATGGGGGAGTGGAAGGATGGATGTAGACATGGATGGATGGGGAGTAGAAGGATGCATGGAGACATGGATGAATGGGGGAGTGGAAGGATGGATGGGAGAGTGGATGGATGGAGACATGGATGAATGGGGGAGTGGAAGGATGGATGGAGACATGGATGGGGGTGGATGGATAGATGGAAACATGGATGGATGGAGGAGTGGAAGGATGGATGGAGACATGGATGGATGGAGGAGTGGAAGGATGGACGGATGGGGGAGTGGAAGAATGGATGGAGACATGGATGGATGGAGGAGTGGAAGGATGGATGGAGACATGGATGGATGGGGGAGTGGATGGATGGATGGATACATGGATGGATGGAGGAGTGGAAGGATGGATGAAGACATGGATGGGGGAGTGGAAGGATGGATGGAGACATGGATGGATGGGGGAGTTGAAGGATGGATGGAGACATGGATGGGGGAGTGGATGGACGGATGGAGTTGATGGATGGATGGAGGAGTGGAAGGATGGATGGAGACATGGATGGATGGGGGAGTGGAAGGATGGATGGAGACATGGATGGATGGGGAAGTAGAAGGATGGATGGAGATATGGATGGATGGGGGAGTGGAAGGATGGATGGAGACATGGCTGGATGGATGGCGACATGGATGGATGGGGGAGTGGAAGGATGGATGGAGACATGGATGGATGGATGGAGACATGGATGGATGGAGGAGTGGAAGGATGGATGGAGACATGGATGGATGGGGGAGTGGATGGATGGATGAAGACATGGATGGATGGAGACATGGATGGATGGGGGAGTGGAAGGATGGATGGAGACATGGATGGGGGGGTGGATGGATGGATGGAGACATGGATGGAGGAGTGGAAGCATGGACGGATGGGGGAGTGGATGGATGGAGACATGGATGGATGGGGGGTGGATGGATGGATGGAGACATGGATGGATGGAGGAGTGGAAGGATGGATGGAGACATGGATGGATGGGGGAGTGGAAGGATGGATGGATACATGGATGGATGGGGGAGTGGAAGGATGGATGGAGACATGGATGGATGGGGGAGTGGAAGGATGGATGGAGACATGGATGGATGGGGGAGTGAAAGGATGGATGGAGACATGGATAGATGGGGGACTGGAAGGATGGATGGAAACATGGATGGATGGGGGGGGTGGATGGATGGGGGAGTGGAAGGATGGATGGAGACATGGATGGATGGATGGAGGAGTGGAAGGACGGATGGAGACATGGATGGATGGATGATTGAGTGGAAGGATGGATGGAGACATGGATGGATGGGGGAGTGGAAAGATGGATGGAGACATGGATGGATGGGGGAGTGGAAGGATGGATAGAGACATAGATAGATGGATGGATGGGGGAGTGGAAGGATGGATGGAGACATGGATGGGGGAGTGGAAGGATGGATGGAGACATGGATGGATGGGGGAGTAGAAGGATGGATGGAGACATGGATGGATGGGAGAGTGGATGGATGGAGACATGGATGGAGGAGTGGAAGGATGGATGGAGACATGGATGGAGGAGTGGAAGGATGGATGGAGACATGGATGGATGGGGGGGGGGGTGGATGGATGAATGGAGACATGATGGACGGAGGAGTGGAAGGATGGATGGAGACATGGATGGATGGGGGGGTGGATAGATGGATGGAGGAGTGGAAGGATGGGTGGAGACATGGATGGACGGGGGAGTGAAAGGATGGATGGAGACATGGATGGATGGGGGGGTGGATGGATGAATGGAGACATGGAAGGACGGATGGAGACATGGATGGATGGATGGAGGAGTGGAAGGATGGATGGAGACATGGATGGATGGGGGAGTGGAAGGATGGATAGAGACATAGATGGATGGATGGAGACATGGATGGATGGGGGAGTGGAAGGATGGATGGAGACATGGATGGATGGATGGCGGAGTGTAAGGATGGATGGAGACATGGATGGATGGGGGGAGTGGAAGGATGGATGGAGACATGGATGGATGGAGGAGTGGAAGGATGGATGGAGACATGGATGGGGAGTGGAAGGATGGATGGAGACACGGATGGATGGGAGGATGGATGGATGGAGACATGGATGGATGGAGGAGTGGAAGGTTGAATTTAGACATGGATGGATGGGAGAGTGGATGGATGGATGGATGGATGGGGGGTGAAAGGATGGATGGAGACATGGATGAATGGGAGAGTGGAAGGATGGATGGAAACATGGATGGATGGGGGAGTGGAAGGATGGATGGAGACATGGATGGATGAGGGAGTGAAAGGATGGATGGAGACATGGATAGATGGGGGGGTGGATGGATGGAAACATGGATGGATGGGGTGGTGGATGGATGGGGGAGTGGAAGGATGGATGGAGACATGGATGGGTGGATGGAGGAGTGGAAGGACGGATGGAGACATGGATGGATGAAGGAGTGGAAGGATGGATGGATGGGGGAGTGGAAGGATGGATGGAGACATGGATGGATGGGGGAGTGGAAGGGTGGATGGAGACATGGATGGATGGGGGAGTGAAAGGATGGATGGAGACATGGATAGATGGGGGACTGGAAGGATGGATGGAAACATGGATGGATGGGGGGGGTGGATGGATGGGGGAGTGGAAGGATGGATGGAGACATGGATGGATGGATGGAGGAGTGGAAGGACGGATGGAGACATGGATGGATGGATGATTGAGTGGAAGGATGGATGGAGACATGGATGGATGGGGGAGTGGAAGGATGGATGGAGACATGGATGGATGGGGGAGTGGAAGGATGGATAGAGACATAGATAGATGGATGGATGGGGGAGTGGAAGGATGGATGGAGACATGGATGGGGGAGTGGAAGGATGGATGGAGACATGGATGGATGGGGGAGTAGAAGGATGGATGGAGACATGGATGGATGGGAGAGTGGATGGATGGAGACATGGATGGAGGAGTGGAAGGATGGATGGAGACATGGATGGATGGAGGAGTGGAAGGATGGATGGAGACATGGATGGATGGGGGGGGGTGGATGGATGAATGGAGACATGATGGACGGAGGAGTGGAAGGATGGATGGAGACATGGATGGATGGGGGGGTGGATAGATGGATGGAGGAGTGGAAGGATGGGTGGAGACATGGATGGACGGGGGAGTGAAAGGATGGATGGAGACATGGATGGATGGGGGGGTGGATGGATGAATGGAGACATGGAAGGACGGATGGAGACATGGATGGATGGATGGAGGAGTGGAAGGATGGATGGAGACATGGATGGATGGGGGAGTGGAAGGATGGATAGAGACATAGATGGATGGATGGAGACATGGATGGATGGGGGAGTGGAAGGATGGATGGAGACATGGATGGATGGATGGCGGAGTGTAAGGATGGATGGAGACATGGATGGATGGGGGGAGTGGAAGGATGGATGGAGACATGGATGGATGGAGGAGTGGAAGGATGGATGGAGACATGGATGGGGAGTGGAAGGATGGATGGAGACACGGATGGATGGGAGGATGGATGGATGGAGACATGGATGGATGGAGGAGTGGAAGGTTGAATTTAGACATGGATGGATGGGAGAGTGGATGGATGGATGGATGGGGGGTGAAAGGATGGATGGAGACATGGATGAATGGGAGAGTGGAAGGATGGATGGAAACATGGATGGATGGGGGAGTGGAAGGATGGATGGAGACATGGATGGATGAGGGAGTGAAAGGATGGATGGAGACATGGATAGATGGGGGGGTGGATGGATGGAAACATGGATGGATGGGGTGGTGGATGGATGGGGGAGTGGAAGGATGGATGGAGACATGGATGGGTGGATGGAGGAGTGGAAGGACGGATGGAGACATGGATGGATGAAGGAGTGGAAGGATGGATGGAGACATGGATGGATGGGGGAGTGGAAGGATGGATGGAGACATGGATGGATGGGGGAGTGGAAGGATGGATAGAGACATAGATGGATGGATGGAGACATGGATGGATGGGGGAGTGGAAGGATGGATGGAGAAGTGGAAGGATGGATGGAGACATGGATGGATGGGGGAGTAGAAGGATGGATGGAGACATTGATGGATGGGAGAGTGGATGGATGGAGACATGGATGCATGGAGGAGTGGAAGGATGGATAGAGACATGGATGGATGGGGGGGATGGATGGATGGAGACATGGATGGATGGAGGAGTGGAAGGATGGATGGAGAGACATGGATGGATGGATGGGGGGGTGGAAGGAGGGATGGAGACATGGATGAATGGGGGAGTGGAAGGATGGATGGAAACATGGATGGATGGATGGGGGGAGTGGAAGGATGGATGGAGACATGGATGGATGGGGAGTAGAAGGATGAATGGAGGAGTGTAAGGATGGATGGAGGAGTAGAAGGATGGATGGAGACCTGGATGGGGGGGGTGGATAGATGGAGACATGGATGGATGGGGGGTGGATGGATGGATGGAGACATGGATGGATGGAGGAGTGGAAGGATGGATGGAGGCATGGATGGATGGATGGGGGAGTTGAAGGATGGATGTAGACATGGATGGGGGAGTGGAAGGATGGATGGAGACATGGATGGATGGATGTAGACATGGATGGATGGAGGAGTGGAAGGATGGATGGAGACATGGATGGATGGGGGATTGGAAGGATGGATGGAGACATGGATAGATGGGGGATTGGAAGGATGGATGGAGATATGGATGGATGGGGGAGTGGAAGGATGGATGGAGACATGGCTGGATGGATGGCGACATGGATGGATGGGGGAGTGGAAGGATGGATGGAGACATGGATGGATGGAGGAGTAGAAGGATGGATGGAGACATGGATGGATGGGGGAGTGGAAGGATGGATGATGACATGGATGGATGGGGAGTAGAAGGATGGATGGAGACATGGATGAATGGGGGAGTGGAAGGATGGATGTGAGAGTGGATGGATGGATGGAGGAGTGGAAGGATGGATGAAGACATGGATGGATGGGGGGAGTGGAAGGATGGATGGAGACATGAATGAATGGGGGAGTGGAAGGATGGATGGAGACATGGATGGATGGAGACATGGATGGGGAGTGGAAGGATGGATGGAGACACGGATGGATGGGAGGATGGATGGATGGAGACATGGATGGATGGAGGAGTGGAAGGTTGGATTTAGACATGGATGGATGGGAGAGTGGATGAATGGATGGAGAAGTGTAAGGATGGATGGAGACATGGATGGATGGATGGATGGGGGGTGGAAGGATGGATGGAGACATGGATGAATGGAGGAGTGGATGGATGGAAACATGGATGGATGGGGGGAGTGGAAGGATGGATGTAGACATGGATGGATGGGGAGTAGAAGGATGGATGGAGACATGGATGAATGGGGGAGTGGAAGGATGGATGGGAGAGTGGATGGATGGATGGAGACATGGATGGATGGAGACATGGATGGATGGGGGAGTGGAAGGATGGATGGAGACATGGATGGGGGGGTGGATGGATGGATGGAAACATGGATGGAGGAGTGGAAGGATGGATGGAGACATGGATGGATGGGGGAGTGGAAGGATGGATGGAGACATGGATGGATGGGGAAGTAGAAGGATGGATGGAGACATGGATGGATGGAGGAGTGGAAGGATGGATGGAGACATGGATGGATGGGGGAGTGGAAGGATGGATGAAGACATGGATGGATGGAGACATGGATGGATGGGGGAGTGGAAGGATGGATGGAGACATGGATGGGGGGATGGATGGATGGAGACATGGATGGATGGAGGAGTGGAAGCATGGACGGATGGGGGAGTGGATGGATGGATGGAGACATGGATGGATGGGGGGTGGATGGATGGATGGAGACATGGATGGATGGGGGAGTGGAAGGATGGATGGATGGAGACATGGATGGATGGGGGAGTGGAAGGATGGATGGATACATGGATGGATGGGGGATTGGAAGGATGGATGGAGACATGGATGGATGAGTGGAAGGATGGATGGAGACATGGATGGATGGGGGAGTGAAAGGATGGATGGAGACATGGATAGATGGGGGAGTGGAAGGATGGATGGAAACATGGATGGATGGGGGGGGTGGATGGATGGGGGAGTGGAAGGATGGATGGAGACATGGATGGATGGATGGAGGAGAGGAAGGACGGATGGAGACATGGATGGATAGATGAAGGAGTGGAAGGATGGATGGAGACATGGATGGATGGGGGAGTGGAAGGATGGATGGAGACATGGATGGATGGGGGAGTGGAAGGATGGATAGAGACATAGATAGATGGATGGATAGAGACATGGATGGATGGGGGAGTGGAAGGATGGATGGAGACATGGGTGGGGGAGTGGAAGGATGGATGGAGACATGGATGGATGGGGGAGTAGAAGGATGGATGGAGACATGGATGGATGGGAGAGTGGATGGATGGAGACATGGATGGAGGAGTGGAAGGATGGATGGAGACATGGATGGATGGAGGAGTGGAAGGATGGATGGAGACATGGATGGATGGGGGGGTGGATGGATGGATGGAGACATGGATGGACGGAGGAGTGGAAGGATGGATGGAGAGACATGGATGGAGGAGTGGAAGGATGGGTGGAGACATGGATGGATGGGGGAGTGAAAGGATGGATGGAGACATGGATGGATGGGGGGGTGGATGGATGAATGGAGACATGGAAGGACGGATGGAGACATGGATGGTTGGATGGAGGAGTGGAAGGATGGATGGAGACATGGATGGATGGGGGAGTGGAAGGATGGATGGAGACATGGATGGATGGCGGAGTGTAAGGATGGATGGAGACATGGATGGATGGGGGGAGTGGAAGGATGGATGGAGACATGAATGAATGGAGGAGTGGAAGGATGGATGGAGACATGGATGGATGGAGGAGTGGAAGGATGGATGGAGACATGGATGGGGAGTGGAAGGATGGATGGAGACACGGATGGATGGGAGGATGGATGGATGGAGACATGGATGGATGGAGGAGTGGAAGGTTGAATTTAGACATGGATGGATGGGAGAGTGGATGGATGGATGGATGGAGACATGGATGGATGGAGAAGTGTAAAAATGGATGGAGACATGGATGGATGGATGAGGGGTGAAAGGGTGGATGTAGACATGGATGAATGGGGGAGTGGAAGGATGGATGGAAACATGGATGGATGGATGGGGGAGTGGAAGGATGGATGGAGACATGGATGGATGGAGGAGTGGAAGGATGGATGGAGACATGGATGGATGGGGGAGTGAAAGGATGGATGGAGACATGGATAGATGGGGGAGTGGATGGATGTAAACATGGATGGATGGGGGGGTGGATGGATGGGGGAGTGGAAGGATGGATGGAGACATGGATGGATGGATGGAGGAGTGGAAGGAAGGATGGAGACATGGATGGATGGGGGAGTGGAAGGATGGATGGAGACATGGATGGATGGGGGAGTGGAAGGATGGATAGAGACATGGATGGATGGAGACATGGATGGATAGGGGAGTGGAAGGATGGGGGAATGGAAGGATGAATGGAGACATGGATGGATGGGGGAGTGGATGGATGGATGGAGAAGTGGAAGGATGGATGGAGACATGGATGGATGGGGGAGTAGAAGGATGGATGGAGACATGGATGGATGGGAGAGTGGATGGATGGAGACATGGATGGAGGAGTGGAAGGATGAATGGAGACATGGATGGATGGAGGAGTGGAAGGATGGATGGAGACATGGATGGATGGGGGGGATGGATGGAGACATAATTGGATGGAGGAGTGGAAGGATGGATGGAGAGACATGGATGGATGGATGGGGGGTGGAAGGATGGATGGAGACATGGATGAATGGGGGAGTGGAAGGATGGTTGGAAACATGGATGGATGGGGGGAGTGGAAGGATGGATGGAGACATGGATGGATGGGGAGTAGAAGGATGGATGGAGACATGGATGAATGGAGGAGTGGAAGGATGGATGGAGGAGTGGAAGGGTGGATGGAGACATGGATGGATGGAGACCTGGATGGGGGGGTGGATGGATGGATGGAGACATGGATGGATGGGGGGTGGATGGATGGATGGAGACATGGATGGATGGAGGAGTGGAAGGATGGACGGATGGGGGAGTGGAGGATGGATGGATACATGGATGGATGGAGGAGTGGAAGGATGGATGGAGACATGGATGGATAGGGGAGTGGATGGATGGGGGAGTTGAAGGATGGATGTAGACATGGATGGATGGGGGAGTGGAAGGATGGATGGGGGATTGGAAGGATGGATGGAGACATGGATGGATGGAGGAGTGGAAGGATGGATGGAGACATGGATGGATGGGGGATTGGAAGGATGGATGGAGACATGGATGGATGGGGGAGTGGAAGGATGGATGGAGACATGACTGGATGGATGGCGACATGGATGGATGGGGGAGTGGAAGGATGGATGGAGACATGGATGGATGGAGGAGTAGAAGGATGGATGGAGACATGGATGGATGGCGGAGTGGAAGGATGGATGATGACATGGATGGATGGGGAGTAGAAGGATGGATGGAGACATGGGGATGGAGACATGGATGGATGGGGGAGTGGAAGGATGGATGGAGACATGGATGGGGGGATGGATGGAGATATGGATGGATGGAGGAGTAGAAGGATGGACAGATGGGGGAGTGGAAGTATGGATGGAGACATGGATGGATGGGGGGTGGATAGATGGATGGAGACATGGATGGATGGAGGAGTAGAAGGATGGAGACATGGATGGATGGGGGAGTGGAAGGATGGATGGATACATGGATGGATGGAGGAGTGGAAGGATGGATGGAGACATGGATGGATGGGGGTGGATGGATGGAGACATGGATGGATGGAGGAGTGGAAGGATGGATGGAGACATGGATGGATGGGGGAGTGGAAGGATGGATGGAGACATGGATGGATGGGGGAGTGGAAGGATGGATGGAGACATGGATGGATGGAGGAGTGGAAGGATGGATGGAGACATGGATGGATGGGGGAGTGAAAGGATGGATGGAGACATGGATAGATGGGGGAGTGGAAGGATGGGTGGAAACATGGATGGATGGGGGGTGGATGGATGGGGGAGTGGAAGGATGGATGGAGGAGTGGAAGGACGGATGGAGACATGGATGGATGGATAGAGGAGTGGAAGGATGGATGGAGACATGGATGGATGGGGGAGTGGAAGGATGGATAGAGACATGGATGGATGGGGGAGTGGAAGGATGGATAGAGACATAGATGGATGGATGGAGCCATGGATGGATGGGGGAGTAGAAGGATGGATGGAGACACGGATGGATGGGAGAGTGGATGGATGGAGACATGGATGGAGGAGTGGAAGGATGGATGGAGACATGGATGGATGGGAGAGTGGATGGATGGAGACATGGATGGAGGAGTGGAAGGATGGATGGAGACATGGATGGATGGAGGAGTGGAAGGATGGATGGAGACATGGATGGATGGGGGGGGGGTGGATGGATGAATGGAGACATGATGGACGGAGGAGTGGAAGGATGGATGGAGACATGGATGGATGGGGGGGTGGATAGATGGATGGAGGAGTGGAAGGATGGGTGGAGACATGGATGGACGGGGGAGTGAAAGGATGGATGGAGACATGGATGGATGGGGGGGTGGATGGATGAATGGAGACATGGAAGGACGGATGGAGACATGGATGGATGGATGGAGGAGTGGAAGGATGGATGGAGACATGGATGGATGGGGGAGTGGAAGGATGGATAGAGACATAGATGGATGGATGGAGACATGGATGGATGGGGGAGTGGAAGGATGGATGGAGACATGGATGGATGGATGGCGGAGTGTAAGGATGGATGGAGACATGGATGGATGGGGGGAGTGGAAGGATGGATGGAGACATGGATGGATGGAGGAGTGGAAGGATGGATGGAGACATGGATGGGGAGTGGAAGGATGGATGGAGACACGGATGGATGGGAGGATGGATGGATGGAGACATGGATGGATGGAGGAGTGGAAGGTTGAATTTAGACATGGATGGATGGGAGAGTGGATGGATGGATGGATGGATGGGGGGTGAAAGGATGGATGGAGACATGGATGAATGGGAGAGTGGAAGGATGGATGGAAACATGGATGGATGGGGGAGTGGAAGGATGGATGGAGACATGGATGGATGAGGGAGTGAAAGGATGGATGGAGACATGGATAGATGGGGGGGTGGATGGATGGAAACATGGATGGATGGGGTGGTGGATGGATGGGGGAGTGGAAGGATGGATGGAGACATGGATGGGTGGATGGAGGAGTGGAAGGACGGATGGAGACATGGATGGATGAAGGAGTGGAAGGATGGATGGATGGGGGAGTGGAAGGATGGATGGAGACATGGATGGATGGGGGAGTGGAAGGGTGGATGGAGACATGGATGGATGGGGGAGTGAAAGGATGGATGGAGACATGGATAGATGGGGGACTGGAAGGATGGATGGAAACATGGATGGATGGGGGGGGTGGATGGATGGGGGAGTGGAAGGATGGATGGAGACATGGATGGATGGATGGAGGAGTGGAAGGACGGATGGAGACATGGATGGATGGATGATTGAGTGGAAGGATGGATGGAGACATGGATGGATGGGGGAGTGGAAGGATGGATGGAGACATGGATGGATGGGGGAGTGGAAGGATGGATAGAGACATAGATAGATGGATGGATGGGGGAGTGGAAGGATGGATGGAGACATGGATGGGGGAGTGGAAGGATGGATGGAGACATGGATGGATGGGGGAGTAGAAGGATGGATGGAGACATGGATGGATGGGAGAGTGGATGGATGGAGACATGGATGGAGGAGTGGAAGGATGGATGGAGACATGGATGGATGGAGGAGTGGAAGGATGGATGGAGACATGGATGGATGGGGGGGGGTGGATGGATGAATGGAGACATGATGGACGGAGGAGTGGAAGGATGGATGGAGACATGGATGGATGGGGGGGTGGATAGATGGATGGAGGAGTGGAAGGATGGGTGGAGACATGGATGGACGGGGGAGTGAAAGGATGGATGGAGACATGGATGGATGGGGGGGTGGATGAATGGAGACATGGAAGGACGGATGGAGACATGGATGGATGGATGGAGGAGTGGAAGGATGGATGGAGACATGGATGGATGGGGGAGTGGAAGGATGGATAGAGACATAGATGGATGGATGGAGACATGGATGGATGGGGGAGTGGAAGGATGGATGGAGACATGGATGGATGGATGGCGGAGTGTAAGGATGGATGGAGACATGGATGGATGGGGGGAGTGGAAGGATGGATGGAGACATGGATGGATGGAGGAGTGGAAGGATGGATGGAGACATGGATGGGGAGTGGAAGGATGGATGGAGACACGGATGGATGGGAGGATGGATGGATGGAGACATGGATGGATGGAGGAGTGGAAGGTTGAATTTAGACATGGATGGATGGGAGAGTGGATGGATGGATGGATGGGGGGTGAAAGGATGGATGGAGACATGGATGAATGGGAGAGTGGAAGGATGGATGGAAACATGGATGGATGGGGGAGTGGAAGGATGGATGGAGACATGGATGGATGAGGGAGTGAAAGGATGGATGGAGACATGGATAGATGGGGGGGTGGATGGATGGAAACATGGATGGATGGGGTGGTGGATGGATGGGGGAGTGGAAGGATGGATGGAGACATGGATGGGTGGATGGAGGAGTGGAAGGACGGATGGAGACATGGATGGATGAAGGAGTGGAAGGATGGATGGAGACATGGATGGATGGGGGAGTGGAAGGATGGATGGAGACATGGATGGATGGGGGAGTGGAAGGATGGATAGAGACATAGATGGATGGATGGAGACATGGATGGATGGGGGAGTGGAAGGATGGATGGAGAAGTGGAAGGATGGATGGAGACATGGATGGATGGGGGAGTAGAAGGATGGATGGAGACATTGATGGATGGGAGAGTGGATGGATGGAGACATGGATGCATGGAGGAGTGGAAGGATGGATAGAGACATGGATGGATGGGGGGGATGGATGGATGGAGACATGGATGGATGGAGGAGTGGAAGGATGGATGGAGAGACATGGATGGATGGATGGGGGGGTGGAAGGAGGGATGGAGACATGGATGAATGGGGGAGTGGAAGGATGGATGGAAACATGGATGGATGGATGGGGGGAGTGGAAGGATGGATGGAGACATGGATGGATGGGGAGTAGAAGGATGAATGGAGGAGTGTAAGGATGGATGGAGGAGTAGAAGGATGGATGGAGACATGGATGGATGGAGACCTGGATGGGGGGGGTGGATAGATGGAGACATGGATGGATGGGGGGTGGATGGATGGATGGAGACATGGATGGATGGAGGAGTGGAAGGATGGATGGAGGCATGGATGGATGGATGGGGGAGTTGAAGGATGGATGTAGACATGGATGGGGGAGTGGAAGGATGGATGGAGACATGGATGGATGGATGTAGACATGGATGGATGGAGGAGTGGAAGGATGGATGGAGACATGGATGGATGGGGGATTGGAAGGATGGATGGAGACATGGATAGATGGGGGATTGGAAGGATGGATGGAGATATGGATGGATGGGGGAGTGGAAGGATGGATGGAGACATGGCTGGATGGATGGCGACATGGATGGATGGGGGAGTGGAAGGATGGATGGAGACATGGATGGATGGAGGAGTAGAAGGATGGATGGAGACATGGATGGATGGGGGAGTGGAAGGATGGATGATGACATGGATGGATGGGGAGTAGAAGGATGGATGGAGACATGGATGAATGGGGGAGTGGAAGGATGGATGTGAGAGTGGATGGATGGATGGAGGAGTGGAAGGATGGATGAAGACATGGATGGATGGGGGGAGTGGAAGGATGGATGGAGACATGAATGAATGGGGGAGTGGAAGGATGGATGGAGACATGGATGGATGGAGACATGGATGGGGAGTGGAAGGATGGATGGAGACACGGATGGATGGGAGGATGGATGGATGGAGACATGGATGGATGGAGGAGTGGAAGGTTGGATTTAGACATGGATGGATGGGAGAGTGGATGAATGGATGGAGAAGTGTAAGGATGGATGGAGACATGGATGGATGGATGGATGGGGGGTGGAAGGATGGATGGAGACATGGATGAATGGAGGAGTGGATGGATGGAAACATGGATGGATGGGGGGAGTGGAAGGATGGATGTAGACATGGATGGATGGGGAGTAGAAGGATGGATGGAGACATGGATGAATGGGGGAGTGGAAGGATGGATGGGAGAGTGGATGGATGGATGGAGACATGGATGGATGGAGACATGGATGGATGGGGGAGTGGAAGGATGGATGGAGACATGGATGGGGGGGTGGATGGATGGATGGAAACATGGATGGAGGAGTGGAAGGATGGATGGAGACATGGATGGATGGGGGAGTGGAAGGATGGATGGAGACATGGATGGATGGGGAAGTAGAAGGATGGATGGAGACATGGATGGATGGAGGAGTGGAAGGATGGATGGAGACATGGATGGATGGGGGAGTGGAAGGATGGATGAAGACATGGATGGATGGATGGAGACATGGATGGATGGGGGAGTGGAAGGATGGATGGAGACATGGATGGGGGGATGGATGGATGGAGACATGGATGGATGGAGGAGTGGAAGCATGGACGGATGGGGGAGTGGATGGATGGATGGAGACATGGATGGATGGGGGGTGGATGGATGGATGGAGACATGGATGGATGGGGGAGTGGAAGGATGGATGGATGGAGACATGGATGGATGGGGGAGTGGAAGGATGGATGGATACATGGATGGATGGGGGATTGGAAGGATGGATGGAGACATGGATGGATGAGTGGAAGGATGGATGGAGACATGGATGGATGGGGGAGTGAAAGGATGGATGGAGACATGGATAGATGGGGGAGTGGAAGGATGGATGGAAACATGGATGGATGGGGGGGGTGGATGGATGGGGGAGTGGAAGGATGGATGGAGACATGGATGGATGGATGGAGGAGAGGAAGGACGGATGGAGACATGGATGGATAGATGAAGGAGTGGAAGGATGGATGGAGACATGGATGGATGGGGGAGTGGAAGGATGGATGGAGACATGGATGGATGGGGGAGTGGAAGGATGGATAGAGACATAGATAGATGGATGGATAGAGACATGGATGGATGGGGGAGTGGAAGGATGGATGGAGACATGGGTGGGGGAGTGGAAGGATGGATGGAGACATGGATGGATGGGGGAGTAGAAGGATGGATGGAGACATGGATGGATGGGAGAGTGGATGGATGGAGACATGGATGGAGGAGTGGAAGGATGGATGGAGACATGGATGGATGGAGGAGTGGAAGGATGGATGGAGACATGGATGGATGGGGGGGTGGATGGATGGATGGAGACATGGATGGACGGAGGAGTGGAAGGATGGATGGAGAGACATGGATGGAGGAGTGGAAGGATGGGTGGAGACATGGATGGATGGGGGAGTGAAAGGATGGATGGAGACATGGATGGATGGGGGGGTGGATGGATGAATGGAGACATGGAAGCATGGATGGTTGGATGGAGGAGTGGAAGGATGGATGGAGACATGGATGGATGGGGGAGTGGAAGGATGGATGGAGACATGGATGGATGGCGGAGTGTAAGGATGGATGGAGACATGGATGGATGGGGGGAGTGGAAGGATGGATGGAGACATGAATGAATGGAGGAGTGGAAGGATGGATGGAGACATGGATGGATGGAGGAGTGGAAGGATGGATGGAGACATGGATGGGGAGTGGAAGGAT
The DNA here is from genome assembly GCA_029206835.1 of Rana muscosa. Lineage (NCBI taxonomy): Eukaryota > Metazoa > Chordata > Amphibia > Anura > Ranidae > Rana > Rana muscosa. Next base: position 314,289,493 of record CM055125.1, on the reverse strand, counting down.
GGATGGAGACACGGATGGATGGGAGGATGGATGGATGGAGACATGGATGGATGGAGGAGTGGAAGGTTGAATTTAGACATGGATGGATGGGAGAGTGGATGGATGGATGGATGGAGACATGGATGGATGGAGAAGTGTAAAAATGGATGGAGACATGGATGGATGGATGAGGGGTGAAAGGGTGGATGTAGACATGGATGAATGGGGGAGTGGAAGGATGGATGGAAACATGGATGGATGGATGGGGGAGTGGAAGGATGGATGGAGACATGGATGGATGGAGGAGTGGAAGGATGGATGGAGACATGGATGGATGGGGGAGTGAAAGGATGGATGGAGACATGGATAGATGGGGGAGTGGATGGATGTAAACATGGATGGATGGGGGGGTGGATGGATGGGGGAGTGGAAGGATGGATGGAGACATGGATGGATGGATGGAGGAGTGGAAGGAAGGATGGAGACATGGATGGATGGGGGAGTGGAAGGATGGATGGAGACATGGATGGATGGGGGAGTGGAAGGATGGATAGAGACATGGATGGATGGAGACATGGATGGATAGGGGAGTGGAAGGATGGGGGAATGGAAGGATGAATGGAGACATGGATGGATGGGGGAGTGGATGGATGGATGGAGAAGTGGAAGGATGGATGGAGACATGGATGGATGGGGGAGTAGAAGGATGGATGGAGACATGGATGGATGGGAGAGTGGATGGATGGAGACATGGATGGAGGAGTGGAAGGATGAATGGAGACATGGATGGATGGAGGAGTGGAAGGATGGATGGAGACATGGATGGATGGGGGGGATGGATGGAGACATAATTGGATGGAGGAGTGGAAGGATGGATGGAGAGACATGGATGGATGGATGGGGGGTGGAAGGATGGATGGAGACATGGATGAATGGGGGAGTGGAAGGATGGTTGGAAACATGGATGGATGGGGGGAGTGGAAGGATGGATGGAGACATGGATGGATGGGGAGTAGAAGGATGGATGGAGACATGGATGAATGGAGGAGTGGAAGGATGGATGGAGGAGTGGAAGGGTGGATGGAGACATGGATGGATGGAGACCTGGATGGGGGGGTGGATGGATGGATGGAGACATGGATGGATGGGGGGTGGATGGATGGATGGAGACATGGATGGATGGAGGAGTGGAAGGATGGACGGATGGGGGAGTGGAGGATGGATGGATACATGGATGGATGGAGGAGTGGAAGGATGGATGGAGACATGGATGGATAGGGGAGTGGATGGATGGGGGAGTTGAAGGATGGATGTAGACATGGATGGATGGGGGAGTGGAAGGATGGATGGGGGATTGGAAGGATGGATGGAGACATGGATGGATGGAGGAGTGGAAGGATGGATGGAGACATGGATGGATGGGGGATTGGAAGGATGGATGGAGACATGGATGGATGGGGGAGTGGAAGGATGGATGGAGACATGACTGGATGGATGGCGACATGGATGGATGGGGGAGTGGAAGGATGGATGGAGACATGGATGGATGGAGGAGTAGAAGGATGGATGGAGACATGGATGGATGGCGGAGTGGAAGGATGGATGATGACATGGATGGATGGGGAGTAGAAGGATGGATGGAGACATGGGGATGGAGACATGGATGGATGGGGGAGTGGAAGGATGGATGGAGACATGGATGGGGGGATGGATGGAGATATGGATGGATGGAGGAGTAGAAGGATGGACAGATGGGGGAGTGGAAGTATGGATGGAGACATGGATGGATGGGGGGTGGATAGATGGATGGAGACATGGATGGATGGAGGAGTAGAAGGATGGAGACATGGATGGATGGGGGAGTGGAAGGATGGATGGATACATGGATGGATGGAGGAGTGGAAGGATGGATGGAGACATGGATGGATGGGGGGTGGATGGATGGAGACATGGATGGATGGAGGAGTGGAAGGATGGATGGAGACATGGATGGATGGGGGAGTGGAAGGATGGATGGAGACATGGATGGATGGGGGAGTGGAAGGATGGATGGAGACATGGATGGATGGAGGAGTGGAAGGATGGATGGAGACATGGATGGATGGGGGAGTGAAAGGATGGATGGAGACATGGATAGATGGGGGAGTGGAAGGATGGGTGGAAACATGGATGGATGGGGGGTGGATGGATGGGGGAGTGGAAGGATGGATGGAGGAGTGGAAGGACGGATGGAGACATGGATGGATGGATAGAGGAGTGGAAGGATGGATGGAGACATGGATGGATGGGGGAGTGGAAGGATGGATAGAGACATGGATGGATGGGGGAGTGGAAGGATGGATAGAGACATAGATGGATGGATGGAGCCATGGATGGATGGGGGAGTAGAAGGATGGATGGAGACACGGATGGATGGGAGAGTGGATGGATGGAGACATGGATGGAGGAGTGGAAGGATGGATGGAGACATGGATGGATGGAGGAGTGGAAGGATGGATGGAGACATGGATGGATGGGGGGTGGATGGATGGAGACATGGATGGATGGAGGAGTGGAAGGATGGGTGGAGACATGGATGGACGGGGGAGTGAAAGGATGGATGGAGACATGGATGGATGGGGGGGGTGGATGGATGGATGGAGCCATGGAAGGACGGATGGAGACATGGATGGATGGAGGAGTGGAAGGATGGATGGAGACATGGATGGATGGGGGAGTGGAAGGATGGATGGATGGGGGAGTGGAAGGATGGATAGAGACATGGGTGGATGGAGAAATGGATGGATGGGGAAGTGGAATAACGGATAGAGACATGGATGGATGGATGGCGGAGTGTAAGGATGGATGGAGACATGGATGGATGAGGGGAGAGGAAGGATGGATGGAGACATGAATGAATGGAGGAGTGGAAGGATGGATGGAGACATGGATGGATGGAGGAGTGGAAGGATGGATGGAGACATGGATGGATGGGGGAGTGGAAGGATGGATGGAGACATGGATGGATGGAGACATGGATGGATGGGGGAGTGGATGGATGGAGGAGTGGAAGGATGGAAGTAGGATGGATGGAGACATGGATGGATGGAGGAGTGGAAGGATGGATGGAGACATGGATGGATGGAGACATGGAAGGATGGATGGAGACATGGATGGGTGGATGGAGGAGTGGAAGGATGGTTGGAGACATGGATGGATGGAGGAGTGGTAGGATGGATGGGGGAGTGGAAGAATGGATGGAGACATGGATTGATGGGGGAGTGGAAGGATGGATGGAGACATGGATGGATGGGGGAGTGGAAGGATGGATGGAGACATGGATGGATGGGGGAGTGAAAGGATGGATGGCGACATGGATGGATGGAGGAGTGGAAGGATGGATGGAGACATGGATGGATGGGGAAGTGGAAGGATGGATGGAGACATGGATGGATGGAGACATGGATGGATGGAGGAGTGGATGGATGGATGGAGACATGGATGGATGGAGGAGAGGAAGGATGGATGGAGACATGGATGGATGGAGGAGTGGAAGGATGGATGGGGACATGGATGGATGGAGGAGTGGAAGGATGGATGGAGACATGGATGGATGGGGGAGTGGAAGGATGGATGGAGACATGGATGGATGCAGGAGTGGAAGGATGGATGGAGACATGGATGGATGGGGGAGTGGAAGGATGGATGGAGACATGGATGGATGGGGGGAGTGGAAGGATGGATGGAGACATGGATGGATGGGGGAGTGGAAGGATGGATGGAGATATGGATGGATGGGGGAGTGGAAGGATGGATGGAGACATGGCTGGATGGATGGCGACATGGATGGATGGGGGAGTGGAAGGATGGATGGAGACATGGATGGATGGAGGAGTAGAAGGATGGATGGAGACATGGATGGATGAAGGAGTGGAAGGATGGAGGGAGACATGGATGGTTGGGGGAGTGGAAGGATGGATGAAGACATGGATAGATGGAGACATGGATGGATGGGGGAGTGGAAGGATGGATGGAGACATGGATGGATGGAGGAGTGGAAGGATGGACGGATGGGGGAGTGGAAGGATGGATGGAGACATGGATGGATGGAGTGGAAGGATGGATGGAGACATGGATGGATGGGGGAGTGGAAGGATGGATGGATACATGGATGGATGGGGGAGTGGAAGGATGGAGGGAGACATGGATGGATGGGGGAGTGAAAGGATGGATGGAGACATGGATAGATGGGGGAGTGGAAGGATGGATGGAAACATGGATGGATGGGGGGGTGGATGGATGGGGGAGTGGATGGATGGATGGAGACATGGATGGATGGAGTAGTAGAAGGATGGATGGAGACATGGATGGATGGATGGATGGAGGAGTGGAAGGATGGATGGAGACATGGATGGATGGGGGAGTGGAAGGATGGATAGAGACATAGATGGATGGATGGAGACATGGATGGATGGGGGAGTGGAAGGATGGATGGAGACATGGATGGATGGATGGAGGAGTGGAAGGATGGATGGAGACATGGATGGATGGGGGAGTGGATGGATGGATGGAGACATGGATGGATGGAGAAGTGGAAGGATGGATGGAGACATGGATGGATGGGGGAGTAGAAGGATGGATTGAGACATGGATGGATGGGAGAGTGGATGGATGGAGACATGGATGGAGTGGAAGGATGGATGGAGACATGGATGGATGGAGGAGTGGAAGGATTGATGGAGACATGGATGGATGGGGGGTGGATGGATGGATGGAGACATGGATGGATGGAGGAGTGGAAGGATGGATGGAGAGACATGGATCGATGGGGGGTGGATGGATGGATGGAGACATGGATGGATGGAGGAGTGGAAGGATGGGTGGAGACATGGATGGACGGGGGAGTGAAAGGATGGATGGAGACATGAATGGATGGGGGGGTGGATGGATGGATGGATGGAGACATGGAAGGACGGATGGAGACATGGATGGATGGAGGAGTGGAAGGATGGATGGAGACATGGATGGATGGGGGAGTGGAATAATGGATGGAGACATGGATGGATGGGGGGAGTGGAAGGATGGATGGAGACATGAATGAATGGAGGAGTGGAAGGATGGATGGAGACATGGATGGATGGAGGAGTGGAAGGATGGATGGAGACACGGATGGATGGGAGGATGGATGGATGGAGACATGGATGGATGGAGGAGTGGAAGGTTGAATTTAGACATGGATGGATGGGAGAGTGGATGGATGGATGGAGACATGGATGGATGGAGAAGTGTAAGGATGGATGGAGACATGGATGGATGGATGGAGACATGGATGAATGGGGAGTGGAAGGATGGATGGAAACATGGATGGATGGGGGGAGTGGAAGGATGGATGGAGACATGGATGGATGGGGAGTAGAAGGATGGATGGAGACATGGATGAATGGGGGAGTGGAAGGATGGATGGAGACATGGATGGATGGAGACATGGATGGGGGGTGGATGGATGGATGGAGACATGGATGGATGGGGGGTGGATGGATGGATGGAGACATGGAGGGATGGAGGAGTGGAAGGATGGATTGAGACATGGATGGATGGGAGAGTGGATGGATGGAGACATGGATGGAGGAGTGGAAGGATGGATGGAGACATGGATGGATGGAGGAGTGGAAGGATGGATGGAGACATGGATGGATGGAGGAGTGGAAGGATGGATGGAGAGACATGGATGGATGGGGGGTGGATGGATGGAGACATGGATGGATGGAGGAGTGGAAGGATGGGTGGAGACATGGATGGACGGGGGAGTGAAAGGATGGATGGAGACATGGATGGATGGGGGGGGTGGATGGATGGATGGAGCCATGGAAGGACGGATGGAGACATGGATGGATGGATGGAGGAGTGGAAGGATGGATGGAGACATGGATGGATGGGGGAGTGGAAGGATGGATGGATGGGGGAGTGGAAGGATGGATAGAGACATGGGTGGATGGAGACATGGATGGATGGGGAAGTGGAATAACGGATAGAGACATGGATGGATGGATGGCGGAGTGTAAGGATGGATGGAGACATGGATGGATGAGGGGAGAGGAAGGATGGATGGAGACATGAATGAATGGAGGAGTGGAAGGATGGATGGAGACATGGATGGATGGAGGAGTGGAAGGATGGATGGAGACATGGATGGATGGGGGAGTGGAAGGATGGATGGAGACATGGATGGATGGAGACATGGATGGATGGGGGAGTGGAAGGATGGATGGAGACATGGATGGATGGAGGAGTGGAAGGATGGAAGTAGGATGGATGGAGACATGGAAGGATGGATGGAGACATGGATGGATGGAGACATGGAAGGATGGATGGAGACATGGATGGGTGGATGGAGACATGGATGGATGGAGGAGTGGTAGGATGGATGGGGGAGTGGAAGAATGGATGGAGACATGGGATTGATGGGGGAGTGGAAGGATGGATGGAGACATGGATGGATGGGGGAGTGGAAGGATGGATGGAGACATGGATGGATGGATGGGGGAGTGAAAGGATGGATGGCGACATGGATGGATGGAGGAGTGGAAGGATGGATGGAGACATGGATGGATGGGGAAGTGGAAGGATGGATGGAGACATGGATGGATGGAGACATGGATGGATGGAGGAGTGGATGGATGGATGGAGACATGGATGGATGGAGGAGAGGAAGGATGGATGGAGACATGGATGGATGGAGGAGTGGAAGGATGGATGGGGACATGGATGGATGGAGGAGTGGAAGGATGGATGGAGACATGGATGGATGGGGGAGTGGAAGGATGGATGGAGACATGGATGGATGCAGGAGTGGAAGGATGGATGGAGACATGGATGGATGGGGGAGTGGAAGGATGGATGGAGACATGGATGGATGGGGGGAGTGGAAGGATGGATGGAGACATGGATGGATGGGGGAGTGGAAGGATGGATGGAGATATGGATGGATGGGGGAGTGGAAGGATGGATGGAGACATGGCTGGATGGATGGCGACATGGATGGATGGGGGAGTGGAAGGATGGATGGAGACATGGATGGATGGAGGAGTAGAAGGATGGATGGAGACATGGATGGATGAAGGAGTGGAAGGATGGATGGAGACATGGATGGTTGGGGAGTGGAAGGATGGATGAAGACATGGATAGATGGAGACATGGATGGATGGGGGAGTGGAAGGATGGATGGAGACATGGATGGATGGAGGAGTGGAAGGATGGACGGATGGGGGAGTGGAAGGATGGACGGAGACATGGATGGATGGGGGGTGGATGGATGGATGGAGACATGGATGGATGGAGTGGAAGGATGGATGGAGACATGGATGGATGGGGGAGTGGAAGGATGGATGGATGGGGAGTGGAAGGATGGAGGGAGACATGGATGGATGGAGGAGTGAAAGGATGGATGGAGACATGGATGGATGGATTAGGGAGTGAAAGGATGGATGGCGACATGGATGGATGGAGGAGTGGAAGGATGGATGGAGACATGGATGGATGGGGAAGTGGAAGGATGGATGGAGACATGGATGGATGGAGACATGGATGGATGGAGGAGTGGATGGATGGATGGAGACATGGATAGATGGGGGAGTGGAAGGATGGATGGAAACATGGATGGATGGGGGGGTGGATGGATGGGGGAGTGGATGGATGGATGGAGACATGGATGGATGGAGGAGTAGAAGGACGGATGGAGACATGGATGGATGGATGGATGGAGGAGTGGAAGGATGGATGGAGACATGGATGGATGGGGGAGTGGAAGGATGGATAGAGACATAGATGGATGGATGGAGACATGGATGGATGGGGGAGTGGAACGATGGATGGAGACATGGATGGATGGATGGAGGAGTGGAAGGATGGATGGAGACATGGATGGATGGGGGAGTGGATGGATGGATGGAGACATGGATGGATGGAGAAGTGGAAGGATGGATGGAGACATGGATGGATGGGGGAGTAGAAGGATGGATTGAGACATGGATGGATGGGAGAGTGGATGGATGGAGACATGGATGGAGTGGAAGGATGGATGGAGACATGGATGGATGGAGGAGTGGAAGGATTGATGGAGACATGGATGGATGGGGGGGTGGATGGATGGAGGAGTGGAAGGATGGATGGAGAGACATGGATGGATGGGGGGGTGGATGGATGGATGGAGACATGGATGGATGGAGGAGTGGAAGGATGGGTGGAGACATGGATGGACGGGGGAGTGAAAGGATGGATGGAGACATGAATGGATGGGGGGGTGGATGGATGGATGGAGACATGGAAGGACGGATGGAGACATGGATGGATGGATGGAGGAGTGGAAGGATGGATGGAGACATGGATGGATGGGGGAGTGGAATAATGGATGGAGACATGGATGGATGGGGGGAGTGGAAGGATGGATGGAGACATGAATGAATGGAGGAGTGGAAGGATGGATGGAGACATGGATGGATGGAGGAGTGGAAGGATGGATGGAGACACGGATGGATGGGAGGATGAATGGAGGAGTGGAAGGTTGAATTTAGACATGGATGGATGGGAGAGTGGATGGATGGATGGAGACATGGATGGATGGAGAAGTGTAAGGATGGATGGAGACATGGATGGATGGATGGAGACATGGATGAATGGGGAGTGGAAGGATGGATGGAAACATGGATGGATGGGGGGAGTGGAAGGATGGATGGAGACATGGATGGATGGGGAGTAGAAGGATGGATGGAGACATGGATGAATGGGGGAGTGGATGGAGGAGTGGAAGGATGGATGGAGACATGGATGGATGGAGACATGGATGGGGGGTGGATGGATGGATGGAGACATGGATGGATGGGGGGTGGATGGATGGATGGAGACATGGATGGATGGGAGAGTGGATGGATGGAGACATGGATGGAGGAGTGGAAGGATGGATGGAGACATGGATGGATGGAGGAGTGGAAGGATGGATGGAGACATGGATGGATAGGGGGATGGATGGATGGAGACATGGATGGATGGAGGAGTGGAAGGATGGATGGAGACATGGATGGATGGGGGAGTGGAAGGATGGATACATGGATGGATGGGGGAGTGGAAGGATGGATGAAGACATGGATAGATGGAGACATGGATGGATGGGGGAGTGGAAGGATGGATGGAGACATGGATGGGGGGGTGGATGGATGGAGACATGGATGGATGGAGGAGTGGAAGGATGGACGGATGGGGGAGTGGAAGGATGGATGGAGACATGGATGGATGGGGGGTGGATGGATGGATGGAGACATGGATGGATGGAGGAGTGGAAGGATGGATGGAGACATGGATGGATGGGGGAGTGGAAGGATGGATGGATACATGGATGGATGGGGGACTGGAGGGATGGATGGAGACATGGATGGATGGAGGAGTGGAAGGATGGATGGAGACATGGATGGATGGAGGAGTGGAAGGATGGATGGAGACATGGAAGGATGGGGGAGTGGAAGGATGGATGGAGACATGGATGGATGGGGGAGTGGAAGGATGGATGGAGACATGGATGGATGGATGGAGCAGTGGAAGGATGGTTGGAGACATGGATGGATGGAGGAGTGGAAGGATGGATGGAGGAGTGGAAGAATGGATGGAGACATGGATGGATGGGGGAGTGGAAGGATGGATGGGGGAGTGGAAGGATGGATGGAGACATGGATGGATGGGGGAGTGGAAGGATGGATGGAGACATGGATGGATGGGGGAGTGGAAGGATGGATGGCGACATGGATGGAGGAGTGTAAGGATGGATGGAGACATGGATGGATGGGGGAGTGGAAGGATGGATGGAGACATGGATGGATGGGGGAGTGGAAGGATGGATGGAGACATGGATGGATGGAGGAGTGGAAGGATGGATGGAGACATGGATGGATTGGGGAGTGGAAGGATGGATGGAGACATGGATGGATGGGGGAGTGGAAGGATGGATGGAGACATGGATGGATGGAGACATGGATGGATGGGGGAGTGGAAGGATGGATGGAGACATGGATGGAGGAGTGGAAGGACGGAAGTAGAAGGATGGATGGAGACATGGATGGATGGAGGAGTGGAAGGATGGATGGAGACATGGATGGATGGATGGAGACATGGATGGATGGAGGAGTGGAAGGATGGATGGGGACATGGATGGATGGAGGAGTGGAAGGATGGTTGGAGACATGGATGGATGGAGGAGTGGAAGGATGGATGGAGACATGGATGGATGGGGGAGTGGAAGGATGGATGGATACATGGATGGATGGGGGACTGGAAGGATGGATGGAGACATGGATGGATGGAGGAGTGGAAGGATGGATGGAGACATGGATGGATGGAGGAGTGGAAGGATGGATGGAGACATGGAAGGATGGGGGAGTGGAAGGATGGATGGAGACATGGATGGATGGGGGAGTGGAAGGATGGATGGAGACATGGATGGATGGATGGAGCAGTGGAAGGATGGTTGGAGACATGGATGGATGGAGGAGTGGAAGGATGGATGGAGGAGTGGAAGAATGGATGGAGACATGGATGGATGGGGGAGTGGAAGGATGGATGGGGGAGTGGAAGGATGGATGGAGACATGGATGGATGGGGGAGTGGAAGGATGGATGGAGACATGGATGGATGGGGGAGTGGAAGGATGGATGGCGACATGGATGGAGGAGTGGAAGGATGGATGGAGACATGGATGGATGGGGGAGTGGAAGGATGGATGGAGACATGGATGGATGGGGGAGTGGAAGGATGGATGGAGACATGGATGGATGGAGGAGTGGAAGGATGGATGGAGACATGGATGGATTGGGGAGTGGAAGGATGGATGGAGACATGGATGGATGGGGGAGTGGAAGGATGGATGGAGACATGGATGGATGGAGACATGGATGGATGGGGGAGTAAAAGGATGGATGGAGACATGGATGGAGGAGTGGAAGGACGGAAGTAGAAGGATGGATGGAGACATGGATGGATGGAGGAGTGGAAGGATGGATGGAGACATGGATGGATGGATGGAGACATGGATGGATGGAGGAGTGGAAGGATGGATGGGGACATGGATGGATGGATGGAGGAGTGGAAGGATGGTTGGAGACATGGATGGATGGAGGAGTGGAAGGATGGATGGAGGAGTGGAAGAATGGATGGAGACATGGATGGATGGGGGAGTGGAAGGATGGATGGAGACATGGAAGGATGGGGGAGTGGAAGGATGGATGGAGACATGGATGGATGGGGGAGTGGAAGGATGGATGGCGACATGGATGGATGGAGGAGTGGAAGGATGGATGGAGACATGGATGGGGGAGTGGAAGGATGGATGGAGACATGGATGGATGGGGGAGTGGAAGGATGGATGGAGACATGGATGGATGGGGGCGTGGAAGGATGGATGGAGACATGGATGGATGGAGGAGTGGAAGGATGGATGGAGACATGGATGGATGGGGGAGTGGAAGGATGGATGAGGACATGGATGGATGGGGGAGTGGAAGGATGGATGGAGACATGGATGGATGGGGGAGTGGAAGGATGGATGGAGACATGGATGGATGGATGGAGACATGGATGGATGGGGGAGTGGAAGGATGGATGAAGACATGGATGGATGGATGGAGGAGTGGAAGGATGGAAGTAGAAGGATGGATGGAGACATGGATGGATGGAGGAGTGGAAGGATGGATGGAGACATGGATGGATGGATGGAGACATGGATGGATGGAGGAGTGGAAGGATGGAAGGGGACATGGATGGATGGAGGAGTGGAAGGATGGTTGGAGACATGGATGGAGACATGGATGGATGGGGGAGTGGAAGGATGGATGGAGACATGGATGGATGGGTGAGTGGAAGGATGGATGGAGACATGGATGGATGGGGGAGTGGAAGGATGGATGGATGGATGGGGGAGTGGAAGGATGGATGGCGACATGGATGGATGGAGTGGAAGGATGGATGGAGACATGGATGGATGGAGGAGTGGAAGGATGGATGGAGACATGGATGGATGGGGGAGTGGAAGGATGGATGGAGACATGGATGGATGGGGGAGTGGAAGGATGGATGGAGACATGGATGGATGGGGGAGTGGAAGGATGGATGGAGACATGGATGGAGGAGTGGAAGGATGGATGGAGACATGGATGGATGGGGGAGTTGAAGGATGGATGGAGACATGGATGGATGGGGGAGTGGAAGGATGGATGGAGACATGGATGGATGGAGGAGTTGCATGAGTGGATGGAGACATGGATGGATGGAGGAGTGGAAGGATGGATGGAGACATGGATGGATGGGGGAGTGGAAGGATGGATGGAGACATGGATGGATGGGGGAGTGGATGGATGGATGGGGGATTGGAAGGATGGATGGAGACATGGATGGATGGAGGAGTGGAAGGATGGATGGAGACATGGATGGATGGGGGATTGGAAGGATGGATGGAGACATGGATGGATGGGGGAGTGGAAGGATGGATGGAGACATGACTGGATGGATGGAGGAGTGGAAGGATGGATGGAGACATGGATGGATGGGGGAGTGGAAGGATGGATGGAGACATGGATGGAGGAGTGGAAGGATGGATGGAGACATGGATGGATGGAGACATGGATGGATGGAGACATGGATGGATGGAGACATGGATGGATGGGGGAGTGGAAGGATGGATGGAGACATGGATGGATGGGGGAGTGGAAGGATGGATGGAGACATGGATGGATGGAGGAGTTGCATGAGTGGATGGAGACATGGATGGATGGAGGAGTTGCATGAGTGGATGGAGACATGGATGGATGGAGGAGTGGAAGGATGGATGGAGACATGGATGGATGGGGGAGTGGAAGGATGGATGGAGACATGGATGGATGGGGGAGTGGATGGATGGATGGGGGAGTGGAAGGATGGATGGAGACATGGATGGATGGAGGAGTGGAAGGATGGATGGAGACATGGATGGATGGAGGAGTGGATGGATGTATTTATAGATGGTTATCTCTGGTTGATGTGTAATGCAGAAGCTCTCCTCCCCATCAGACAATGTCACAGGTTGCCTCGGATTCCTAACAAAGGTGTAAATCCTGTCAGAGTCCCGGCGACTCTCGCGGCTTCCCTCCATGGGTGTTGTGACACCTTTATAAATAAATCAGCATCTCCCATCTGTTCCCATCACACCGATCTTCCACCCAATCATTATCAGTGAATGAGGAGAGAACATGATACAATGTAGTCACAGTGCTCCCCGGTTTGTCCTGGTGTGATCTCTGGCTGTATATGAGGAAGGACATACAGAGAGGGATGGATGTGGTTGATTTATGGCAGTTGTGGTCAGCTTGGAAATGACAGAGAACTCAATGTGGCCCCCCGACACCCCCAGAGGACTGAACAATAGCAGTGCGTTTTCACGACTCAATACCCAAAAATGGTGGTCCTGCTGCCATTTTTGTGCAGTGTATCGCAATTCACACAGAAGAAGTTGGAGTACAATAACCCCCAGCATTGGTGTCACTGGACGCAGTAAAAACACCAAACATTGGTTATGCAATAATAACCTCCAACATTGGTGTCAGTGGATGCAATAGTGGCCCCCAACTTTGGTTTTAGTGGATGCAACAATAGCCCCCAACATTGGTGTCAGTAAGTGTAATAGTAGCCACCAGCACTAGTGTCAGTGAGTGCAATAATAGAGTAGTTCTCAGGACTGTTGTCAGTGGATGCAATAATAGCCCCCAGCACTGGTGTCAGTGTATGAATAATAGCCCCCAGCACTGGTGTCAGTGGATGAATAATAGCCCCCAGCACTGGTGTCAGTGGATGAATAATAGCCCCCAGCACTGGTGTCAGTGGATGAATAATAGCCCCCAGCACTGGTGTCAGCGGATGAATAATAGCCCCCAGCACTGGTGTCAGTGGATGAATAATAGCCCCCAGCACTGGTGTCAGTGGATGAATAATAGCCCCCAGCACTGGTGTCAGTGGATGAATAATAGCCCCCAGCACTGGTGTCAGTGGATGAATAATAGACCCCAGCACTGGTGTCAGTGGATGAATAATAGACCCCAGCACTGGTGTCAGTGGATGCACTAATAACTCCAGCACTGGTGTCAGTGGATGAATAATAGCCCCCAGCACTGGTGTCAGTGGATGAATAATAGCCCCCAGCACTGGTGTCAGTGGATGAATAATAGCCCCCAGCACTGGTGTCAGTGGATGAATAATAGCCCCCAGCACTGGTGTCAGTGGATGAATAATAGCCCCCAGCACTGGTGTCAGTGGATGAATAATAGCCCCCAGCACTGGTGTCAGTGGATGAATAATAGACCCCAGCACTGGTGTCAGTGGATGAATAATAGACCCCAGCACTGGTGTCAGTGGATGCACTAATAACTCCAGCACTGGTGTCAGTGGATGAATAATAGCCCCCAGCACTGGTGTCAGTGGATGAATAATAGCCCCCAGCACTGGTGTCAGTGGATGAATAATAGCCCCCAGCACTGGTGTCAGTGGATGAATAATAGCCCCCAGCACTGGTGTCAGTGGATGAATAATAGACCCCAGCACTGGTGTCAGTGGATGAATAATAGACCCCAGCACTGGTGTCAGTGGATGCACTAATAACTCCAGCACTGGTGTCAGTGGATGAATAATAGCCCCCAGCACTGGTGTCAGTGGATGAATAATAGCCCCCAGCACTGGTGTCAGTGGATGAATAATAGCCCCCAGCACTGGTGTCAGTGGATGAATAATAGACCCCAGCACTGGTGTCAGTGGATGCACTAATAACTCCAGCACTGGTGTCAGTGGATACAATAATAGCCCCAGCAGTGGTGTCAGTGGATGCAATAATAGTCTACTACAGTTACACTCTGGCTCTATCCTACACTCTTTAGCTCACATCTTCAACCTCTCCCTCTCTACTGGCATCTTCCCGAACCCTCTAAAACATGCGCTAGTCACTCCCGTACCAAAAAAGGCCTCACTGGACCCCACCAATCTTAACAACCTAAGACCCATCTCCTTAGTTTACAACCGACTGAGCGACCACCTCCTTGAGAATAACCTTCTTCTTCCCCTTCAGTCTGGATTTCATCCACAGCACTCCACAGAAACTGCTCTCCTAAAACTCACAAACGACTTACTAACAGCTAAAACCAACGGTCATTATTCCGTACTTTTATGCCGCGTACAGACGATTGGACATTCCGACAACAAAACCATTGACGGATGTTGGCTTAAACTCGTCTTGCATACTCACGGTCACACAAATGTTGCTCGGAAATTTCGAACGTCAAGAACGCGAGGACGTACAACAACACTACGACGAGCCGAGAAAAACTGAAGTACAATGATTCCGAGCATGCGTCGAATTGATTCCGAGCATGCGTAGGATTTTTGTGCGTTGGAATTGGATACACACGATCGGAATTTCTGACCACAACTTTTGTTGTCGGAAAAAAATTGAGAACCAGCTCTCAATCATTTGTTGTCGGAAATTCCGACAGCAAATGTCCGATGGAGCCTACACAAGGTCGGAATATCCGACCAAAAGCTCACATCGAACATTTGTTGTCGGAAATTCCGATCGCGTGTACGCGGCATAAGTCTCACAAATGACTTACTAACAGGTAAAACCAACGGTCATTATTCCGTACGCTAATGCCGTGTACATACGACCGTTTTTAATGACGAGAAAAATGCCATTTTTTAAAATGGTCATTAACCACTTGCTTACTGGGCAGACCAATTTTCAGCTTTCAGTGCTCTCACTCTTTGAATGACAATTACTCAGTCATGTAATACTGTACCCAAATGATTTTTTTGTCCTTTTTTTCATACAAATAGAGGTTTCTTTTGGTGGTATTTGATCACCTCTGGGTTTTTTATTTTTTGCGCTATAAATGAAAAAAGACCGGAAATTTGAAAAAAAAAACGAATTTTTCTTAGTTTCTGTGATAAAATTTTGCAAATTATTAATTTTTCTTCAAAAATGTTGGCCACAATTTAGACTGCTACATGTCTTTGATAAAAATAACCCCACATTTTTGGAAATTATTTGGTCTGTGTGAAAGTTTTAGAGTCTACAAGCTATAGTACAAATCATAAAAAATTTATCACATCTGATGTACTGGCGGCCTATCTCATTTCCTGAGACCCTAACAAGCGAGGAAAGTAAAAATATCCCCCAAATAACCCCTTTTTGGAAAGTAGACATTCCAAGGTATTTAGTCAGAGGCATGGTGAGTTATTTGAAGTTGTATTTTTTTCCCACGATTCTTTGCAAAATTAAGATTTTTATTTTTTGTTTTTATTTTTTCTCAAAATTGTCATTGTAATAGCTTATTTCTCTCACATGGCATGTGCATACCACAAATGACACCCCAAAATACATTCTGCTACTCCTCCTGAGTATTACGATACCACGTGTGGGACTTTTTTACTGCCTGGCCACATAGAGAGGCCCAACATGCAGGGAGCACCATTAGGTGTTCTAGGAGCATAAATTGCACATCTAACCAGTTGACTACCTATTACACTTTTGAAGGCCCTGGAGCACCAGGACAATGGAAACACCCACAAAATGACCCCATTTTGGAAAGCTAACACCCCAACGTATAATCTATGAGGCATAATGACTCTTTTGAACGGTTCATTTTTTTCCAGAAGTTTTTGGAAAATGTGGAAAAAAAATGAAAACGCATTTTTTTTACGCAAAGTTGTCCGTTTATAAGATATTTCCAACACATAGCATGTACTTAGCAAAAATGATACCCCAAAATACATTCTGCTACTCCTCCTGAGTATGGCAATACCAAATGTGTGGGACTTTTACACAGCCTGGCCACATACAGAGGACCTACATTGAAGTAGCACCTTCAGGAGTTCTAGGAGCATAAATTACACATCTCATTTCTCAACCACCTCAACGCTGTATCCTGGCCTAGGCCAACAAGGCCCAGGCCTAGGGCAGCACTTTGCAGGGGGGCAGCACGGAAAGAGTCCCCGTCGGCTTGTGCTACACTGTTAGTGTAACGCAAGCTGCTTCTAATTTTGACTGTCCTATCAGCCTGGACCACAAACCTTCCTCACTGTGCTATATGTTTTCTGCTGCACCATTGGCATGGTTATATCTTCTTAGTCCTCTCCATAAAATTATCAGAAATTTGTGCTTAAAGTAGAACTATAGGCAACACTTTTTTTTTCATTTTGGATAGAGTAAGGGAGGGTTATAGCCCCTGTCAGTTTGTTTTTTACCATCCCTGTCCCATTGCAGAGATTTCCCTTCACTTCCTGCCCCATAGCCAAACAGGAAGTGAGAGTAAATCTATGCAAATTAAGGGAATGCATTGCCCCCCCCCCGGCCCTAAGAACTAGTGTCCCCACTCGAAAATTTCAGGGTGGGTCTTAAACTGAAAGGGGTGTGGCCTTGGCAGGAAGGGGTGGGTCGTATTTAAATTAGGGGGTGCATGAGTTTAGTCAGGCCTAGGGCAGCACAAAACCTAAATACACTACTGATACCACCTATTACACTTTTGAAGGCCCTGGAGCACCAGAACAATGGAAACACCCACAAAATGACCCCATTTCGGAAAGCTAACACCCCAACGTATAATCTATGAGGCATAATGACTCTTTTGAACAGTTCATTTTTTTCCAGAAGTTTTTGGAAAATGTGGAAAAAAATAAACGCATTTTTTTACACAAAGTTGTCCGTTTATAAGATATCTCCAACACATAGCATTTACATAGCAAAAATTACACCCCAAAATACATTCTGCTACTCCTCCTGAGTATGGCGATACCAAATGTGTGGAACTTTTACACAGCCTGTCCACATACAGAGGCCCAACATGCAAGGAACACCATCAGATGTTCTAGGGACACATAGCATACACATGCCAAGAATTACACCCCCAAATACATTATGCTGAGCAAAGCATAAACAAAAGATTACCTGTGGTTTTAGTAGCGCAGTTCTACACAGCAGGATAGCACTGGTCCAGGCAGCAGGCAGGGACTTGGTCAGCAACGGCATACACAATTGTCCAGGCAGCAGGCAGGGATACTGTCCATATACAGTCCAGGGTCAGTGCAGGCAGAGATATTGTCAGCAGTGCCAAAAATATTGGTCCTGGTAGTAGGCAGGTCCATGTGGTGTGGTCAGTTTATGTGACAGGCAGAGGCATGATGGCATAGGTCCTACAGGCAGCAGGCAGAAGTAGGGCCTTGTTCAGGACAGAATGGGGACAGGGGTAGAGGCTTCTCCCACCCAAATCTCTTTTAAGCCTCCGAGTCTCCAGACCCTAATCTAGGATGAGAAAAAAAAAATAGTTTTCTTCATCCAGAAAAACTTTTCTGGAGCCCCTCACATATGTGAGACCCCTGTGTTGAATCCCACTAGTCCAGTAGCAGTGTACAAGATCAATCCAAGAGGCAGGCAAAAAGCATGGTCAAACAGTCCAAGGTCAGTTCCAGATCAGGCAGAGGTATGTACAGAATCGTTAGGCAGAAGCATGGTCGAAAAACAGTCCAGAGTCAGTTCCAGATCAGGCAGAGGTAGTACAGAATCGTTAGGCAGAAGCGTGGTCGAATAACAAGCCAGGGTCAGTTACAGAGCAGGCAGTGGCATAAGGGGTGTGAAGGTGTGTGAAGGCAGAAACTGAGGATTACGTTTACCATACTTCACTAATAATTTAGTGAAGTATGGTAATGGCGAAAACAGTCTACTACATAGAGGCCTGGTTGGGAAGGACACTCTGCACAATGATAAACTGTGTCTCGTCTGACTCCTCCACTGGTACACACCTTACATTTTTTTTTACGTCGTCGACCTGTTGCTGTGGGAAGGATTTTATCGGGAAAGTGACGTTCGGTGAGTCGACTCATAACATCAGATCGGATGTTTTGGGGTGGGCCGTTCGGGAATATAAGGGCAGTGATAAGGTCCTCCTGGTAGCCAAGGAAGCGTTTGGGGTTTTGGGTGGAGTTGCGGTATATGATGTACGAATTGTATATAGCCAATTGAAAAAAATTAATTGCAACTGTAAGAGCCGAATTTTGAAAAGCCTGTCAAAATTTGGGTGATTTCGGGGATGGCACTGGGTGTTATCGTTAAAATGTAGGAATTTCATTATCATGAAGTATCTGGTTCTGGGCATTACGTTGGAGAATATTGGCATGTGATAGATAGGGCGTTTTGACCAAAAGGAACGCAAGGTGTTTTTTGGGTTGAGTCCCATACAAAACGTGAGGCCTAAAAAAATCTTCAACTCCTCCACCGCACTGGGTCACAATGTTGGATAGCATGTCCTCTGTAAAAATAAGATTAAAAAAATCAATTGGGGTAAAATTCTTGAATTAGGAGGAAGCCACAAGGGGTTCTGAAGGGCATAGGGAAGGCTGGCATGGGACCTTGGCCTTTCTTGCCGAGGCACTGCGGTGCTGGTGGACAGGGATGAGCCAAACACCCCCCTGTTCGGTTCGCACCAGAACCTGCGAACAGACAGAATGTTCGCGTGAACTTTAGAACCCTATTAAATACAATGGACTCGAACGTTCGAAATCTAAAGTGCTAATTATAAAGGCTTATATGCAAGTTATTGTCCTAAAAAGTGTTTGGGGACCCGGGTCCTGCCCCAGGGGACATGTATCAATGCAAAAAGAAGTTTTAAAAACGGCAGTTTTTTCGGGAGCAGTGATTTTAATAATGCTTAAAAAATAAAAGTGAAATATTATTTTAAATTTCGTACCTGGGGGGTGTGTAGGATATGCATGTAAAGTGGCGCATGTTTCCCGTGCTTAGAACTGTCCCTGCACAAAGTGTCATTTTTGAAGGAAAAAAAGTCATTTAAAACTCACTCGCGGCTATTAATGAATTGTCGGCTCCCGGCAATACCTAGAAAAGTCATTGATAAAAAAAAAAAAAAAAGCGTGGGGGTCCCCCAGAATTCAATTACCAGGCCCTTCAGGTCTGGAATGGATATTAAGGGGAACCCCGCCGCAAATTTAAAAAAAAAATGTGTGGAGTTTCCCCAAATATCCATACCAGGCCCTTCAGATCTTGCATGGATTTTAAGGGGAACTCCACCCCAAATGTAAAAAAAAATGGCGTGGAGTCCCCCCAAAAATCCATACCAGACCCTTATCCGAGCACGCAACCTGGCAGGCCGCAGGGGAAAAGGGGGGGACGAGAGAGCGCCCCCCCTCCCTCCTGAACCGTACCAGGCCACATGCCCTCAACATGGGGAGGATGTCCCCATGTTGATGGGGACAAGGGCCTCATCCCCACAACCCTTGCCCGGTGGTTGTGGGGGTCTGCGGGCAGGGGGCTTATCAAAATCTGGAAGACCCCTTTAACAAAGGGGACCCCCAGATCCCGCCCCCCCATGTGAATTGGTAAGGGGTACATTGTACCCCTACCATTTCACGAAGAAAGTGTCAAAAAATGTAAAAAAAAACCACACAAACACCTTGAAAAAGTCCTTTATTAAAAAAAAAAAAAAAACATTCCAGCGGAGAGATCCAGTGTCCCGCGGCGATCCGATGTCCAGCGCTGTCCGTCATTGGCTGTGCCTGAGCGGACCTGATGGGGAACTTCCTCCGCAGTCTATTACATGTATAGACCCGCCCCTTCTAAAGTTCCCCATGAGGTCCGCTCAGCCAATGACTCGGTGTAAGGCTGAGGACCTGATGCGGAACATGAGAAGGGGCGGGTCTATACATGTATTACAAAGTGAGAGAAGTTCCCCATCAGGTCCGCCCCCTCGGTATGTCGGACCCCGCCTACGTCATTGGCCTGAGCGGGTAACTTCCTTCACTGTGTAATTTAAATTTACACAGTGAAGGAAGTTTCCCGCTCAGGCCAATGACGTAGGCGGGGTCTGACATACCAAGGGGGCGGACCTGATGGGGAACTTCCTTCACTGCGTAATACATGTATAGAGTCTATACATGTATTACACAGTGAATTACGTTCCCCATCAGGTCCGCCCCCTCGTTATATCAGACCCCGCCTACGTCAATTACACAGTGAAGGAAGTTCCCCATTCAGGCCAATGACATAGGCGGGGTCTGACATACCGAGGGGGCGGACCTGATGGGGAACTTCTCTCACTTTGTAATACATGTATAGACCCGCCCCTTCTCATGTTCCTTTTTTTGGGGTCCCGTACGCGGCTAGGCTCCCAAAAAGTCTCACACATGTGGTATCCCCGTACTCAGGAGAAGCAACAGAATGTATTTTGGGGTGTAATTCCACATATGCCCATGACATGTTTGAGCAATATATCATTTAGTGACAACTTTGTGCAAAAAAAATAAAATAAAATAAAAATTGTCTTTTTCCCGCAACTTGTGTCAACATATAAAATATTCCATGGACTCGACATGCCTCTCAGTATATAGCTTGGGGTGTCTACTTTCCAAAATGGGGTCATTTGGGGGGGTTTTGAACTGTTCTGGCATTTTATACACAACATTAGGAAGCTTACATCCACTCTTCTAACCACTTGAAGACAAAGCCCTTTTTGACACTTTTTGTTTACATGAAAACATATTTTTTTGTTGCAAGAAAATTATGTTGAACCCCCAAACATTATATATATTTTTAAAGTAAATGCCCTACAGATTAAAATGGTGGGTGTTGCATTTTTTTTTCTACACAGTATTTGCGCAGCGATTTTTCAAACGCATTTTTTGGGGGAAAAACACACTTTTTTTTATTTTAATGCACTAAAACACACTATATTGCCCAAATGTTTGATGAAATAAAAAAGATGATCTTAGGCCGAGTACATGGATACCAAACACGACAAGCTTTAAAATTTCCCACAAACGCGCATTGGCGACAAACTACATACATTTTTAAAAGCCTTTAAAAGCCTTTACAGGTTACGCTGTTAGATTTACAGAGGAGGTCTACTGCTAAAATTACTGCCCTCGATCTGACCTTCGCGGTGATACCTCACATGCATGGTGTAATTGCTGTTTACATATGACGCCAGACCGACGCTTGCGCTCGCCAGTGGGCAAGAGCAGGGCAGGACAGGGGTGCTTTTTTTTATTTATTTTTTATTATTAATTTTGCTTTTTTATTTTATTTTTAAACTGTTGCTTCCATATTTTTTTTTTTTTTAATCATTTTTATTGTTATCTCAGGGAATGTAAATATCCCCTATGATAGCAATAGGTAGTGACAGGTACTCTTTTTTGAAAAAACTGGGGTCTATTGGACCCTAGATCTTTCCTCTGCCCTCAAAGCATCTGACCACACCAAGATTGGTGTGATAAAATGCTTTCTCAATTTCCCAATGGCGCTTTTTATATCCGGGGGGGGGGGGACATTCCCTCCCACTGCTTGTAAAAGCAGTCCAGAGGCTAATTAGCCACTAGGATTGCTTTTCAATGAAAGCCGGCCGCTGGATGAAAAGAATGATACCAAGATGATACCTAAACCCACAGGCATCATTCTGGTATAAACATTCAAAGTCCAGCAACATACCACACAAATAGAGCTTTCTTTTGGTGGTATTTGATCACCTCTGTGTCTAAAAATAGCGGCGCTTTACTGCAACCGCACCTCCCGCCCCAGTGTGAAAGGGGCCTTACTCTTGGACCTCTCCGCTGCCTTTGATACAGTTGACCACCCCCTCCTCCTCAAAAGACTAAATTTGCTTGGTCTCCATGGCTGCGCCCTCCGTCGGTTTGAATCTTACCTATCTCACCGCACCTTCGGGGTCACTTACAACTCCACTTCCTCCTCTCCAACTCCTCTTACCGTTGGGGTCCCCCAAGGTCCTGTTCTTGGACCTCTACTATTCTCGATCTACACGTCCTCCCTGGGACCGGCTGATAGCCTCCCATGGCTTCCACTACCATTTGTATGCTGATGACACCCAAATATATCCCTCTGCCCCTCAGCTCACCCCATCAGTCTCCTCACACATCACTGATTTACCAACAGACATATCAGCCTGGATGTCACACCACTTCCTCAAACTAAAGCCTCGTACACACGGGTGGGAATCTCATCGGGAAAAAAAAACGTCGGTTTGTCAACGAGATTCCTGACAAGCTTGCCTTGCTCGCCAAGTGTACACACGGCCATTCAAAAGAACCGCCGTTCCTTTGAATGCCAAGAACGCGGTGACGTCATCGACTATGACGAGCCTGCACTCGTCACATTCGATGCCGTTGCCGCCATCTTGCTACACGCTTCACTACCCTTCAGTGGCGGCTGGTGCTCAAAATTTTTGGGGGGGCGCAAACAAACAAAAAAAAAACATCAATTGCAGCCTCACTGTGTCCAAAACGCAGCCACTGTGCCCATCAATTGTCGCCACTGTGCCATCAAACGCAGCCACTGTGCCCAGCAATTGTCGCCACTGTGCCATGTCATCAATTGTCGCCACTGTGCCATCAATTGTCGCCACTGTGCCATCAATTGTCGCCACTGTGCCATCAAACGCAGCCACTGTGCCATGCCATCAAACGCAGCCACTGTGCCATGCCATCAAACGCAGCCATTGTGCCCATCAATTGTCGCCACTGTGCCATCAATTGTCGCCACTGTGCCATGCCATCAAACACAGCCACTGTGCCCAGCAATTGTTGCCACTGTGCCATGTCATCAATTGTCGCCACTGTGCCATCAATTGTCGCCAGTGTGCCATCAAACGCAGCCACTGTGCCATGCCATCAAACGCAGCCACTGTGCCATGCCATCAAACGCAGCCACTGTGCCATGCCATCAAACGCAGCCACTGTGCCATGCCATCAAATGCAGCCATTGTGCCCATCAATTGTCGCCACTGTGCCATCAATTGTCGCCACTGTGCCATGCCATCAAACGCAGCCACTGTGCAATCAATTGTCACCACTGTGCCCATCAATTGTCACCAATGCATGAATCTGTGTATTGTCTTTCAGTGGCGGTGCAGGAGCGAGAGGGGGCGGCACTCCGGCGCCCTCTATGGACGCACCGCCACTGCTACCCTTGTATGCTACTGCGCATGCGTCTAAGTCTTTTTGAGCATGCGCGGGTTTACCATGGACAGGTAAGCGTACACACTCACGGTTTTCTCGTCAGGAAACAGGCCGACGAGAATCCTGACGAGAAAATAGAGAGCAGGTTCTCAATTTTTCTCGTCGAGATTCCCGGCAGTTTTCCCGACGAGAAACCATACACACGACCAGTTTTCTCGGCAAAAAGCTCTGCCAGCAGTTTTCTTGCCGAGAAAACCGGCCGTGTGTACGAGGCCTGAATCTATCTAAAACCGAGCTCTTAATTTTTCCTCCACCACGTGCCCCTTCCCAGGACCTCTCTGTCAAAGACATGTAGCAGAATACATTTTGGCCTGGATTTATGAAGAAATTCGATTTTTATGTTTTATTGGATATGCAGAAAGTATAAGAATTTTATTTTAATTTTTTTTTACAATTTTTAGGTGTTTTTTTTCCGTATATATAATAATTAAAAAAAACAAAACACAGAGGTGATCAAATACCACCAAAAGAAAGCTCTATTTGTGTGTACAGCATTGCATGACCGTGCAATTACCAGTTAGCCGCTTAAGGACCCCCCCCACCACGTACATGTACTGCGGCAGGACGGCCCTTTAGCGCAAAATCACTTACCTGTACGTGGCAGATCGCCCGTTCTGTGACAGGAGAAGACACAGGTCTCTGTCTTCTTACAGTACAAGCACCTCCCCCCCCCCCCACACACAGTTAGCAAGCACTCCCTAGGAACACATTCAACCCTTTGTTTGCCCCTGATGTTTAACCCCTTTCCCAGCCAGTGTCATTAGTACAGTGACAGTGCATTTTTTTTTAGCACTGATCACTTTATCAGTCCCCAAAAAAAGGAGCTGATTTGTCCGCTGCAATGTCGTAGTACCGTTATAAGTCGCTGATCGCCACCATTACTAGTAAAAAAAAAGAAAAAAATCAATAAAAATTCCATAAAAATATCTCATAGTTTGTAGACGCTATAACTTTCGCCCCCAAACCAATCAATATACACTTATTGAGATTTTCTTTACCAAAACTATGTAGCAGAATATATATTGGCCTAAATTGATGAAGAAATTTGATTTAATTTTTTTTTTAATTGGATATGTCTTATAGCAAAAAGTAAAAAATTATAATTTTTTTTTTCTAAATTGTCATTTTTTTTCTTATTGGGATTTTTTTTTTTAAATAAACATTTGTAGCAGAATATATATTGGCCTAAATTGATGAAGAAATTTGATTTAATTTTTTTTTAAATTGGATATGTCTTATAGCAGAAAGTAAACAATTATAATTTTTTTTTCAAAATTGAAATTTTTTTTCTTATTGGGATTTTTTTTAAATAAACATTTGTAGCAGAAAATATATTGGCCTAAATTGATGAAATTCGATTTATTTATTTTTATTATTGGATATGTCTTATAGCAGAAAGTAAAAAAATATAATTTTTTTTTTTTTTAAATTGTACTTTTTTTTTTATTGGGATTTTTTAAAAAAATAAACATTTGTAGCAGAATATATATTCCTAGGCCTAAATTGATGAAGAAATTCGATTATTTTTTTTTTTTAATATGTTTTATAGAAGAAAGTAAAAAAAATATATATTTTGTTTTCAAAATTGTCATTTAAAAAACAAACAAAAAACAAACAAACGTAGAGGTGATCAAATACCCCCAAAAGAAAGCTCTATTTGTGAGAAAAAAAAGGACATAATTTTTTTTGGGTACAGCATCGCACGACCGCGCAATTGTCAGTTAATGAAGGGGGAAGGGGTGAACCTTCCGGAGCGGAAGTGGTTAAGAAAAAAATAAAAATCTTTTAATTTGGTAACCGGTTCTCTTTAGCCGCCATAGATGAAAGTAAAGCCGGGGTTGGCTGTGCCAGGAATGAACCCGGATAACGAGACGGCGGCGGATTAGTACATCGCTATTTCAGCGTTAAGGAATGGTTAGAGGGCCCCGGGGACGATCGTTATGGCTGGAGGTTTAAACATTTCTAGGATCTATGAAGAATGAACATTCCGATACTTTGTTACAGAATGTTTTCTTTTCTCTTCCAATGCTTCCTATTCTTCTATATTATTCTGTCCAGCGTCATGAATCGGAGATCGGCCGCTGACCAGCGGATGGATCTGGATGGACGTATCTCATACTAATGAAGTGCCGAACAAATAGTGAAAACATTTCCAGTGTTTAGCAGTTCGTTTTTCGGGAAGAAAATGAACCTTTAGCCCCCGAAATTCTGGAATTTCTCACAAGGCGCCAAAACCAATAACACTCGCTGGATGTTTTGTACGGGAGTCATTTAACAGACAAATTGGATTTATAATGGATTTGCACCAATCAGCCGTAACTGTTTGACCCAAACGCGTAATAGAAATAATCGCGCGGCGCCCAAATAATATCACAAAAGTCAGATAAGAAAATAACATAAATAATATAAAGCAAAACCAGAAATGCTTCTAGCTTCCCCTGAAGACGAAACGCATTGGGGCGGAGCTACGCGCTGACGTCACGCCGCCACTTCGAATGGGCAATATGACTGTCTCTAGTGGCGAGAGGTGGTATTACCAGACAACTTCAACCTACTGGTGGAGCTGGATTGGCCAGGTGTGAAAGGCTGGAGATTCTTTGTACAAACGTGCTGTTTGCTGCTCTTCTTTGGCAATCTAATGTGAATCTGGTCTGAAACTGATGTGAAATTGGTCTCAAACTGATGTGAAACTGGTCTGAAAAAGGATGTGCAACTGATCTAAAACTGATCTGAAACTGGTCTGAAACTGATGTGAAATTGGTCTGAAAGTGATGTGAAACTGGTCTGAAACTGACGTGAAACTGATGTGAAACTGATGTGAAACAAGTGTGAAACTGATGTGAAACTGATGTGAAACAAGTCTGAAACTGATGTGAAACTGGTTTGAAAATTATGTAAAACAGATGTGAACCTAGTCTGAAACTGATGTGAAATTGGTCTGAAAAAAGGATGTGAAACTGGTCTGAAACTGATGTGAAACTGGTTTGAAACTGATGTGAAATTGGTCTGAAAGTGATGTGAAACTGGTCTGAAACTGACATGAAACTGATGTGAAACTGATGTGAAACAAGTCTGAAACTGATGTGAAACAGATGTGAACCTAGTTTGAAACTGGTGTGAAATTGGTCTGAAAAAAGGATGTGAAACTGGTCTGAAACTGATGTGAAACAAGTCTGAAAAAGGATGTGAAACTGGTCTGAAACTGATCTAAAACTGATCTGAAACTTATGTAATAGCTTTCATGCAAACCAATCATACATTTATTGAGATTTTTTTCTTTACTAAAGACGTATAGCAGAATACATTTTGGCCTAAATATATGAAGAATTCTGATTTTTTTTAATTTGAGTTTTTTTTTTTTAAATTGGAAATGTTTTATATCGGAAAGTAGAAGGTATCACTTTTTTTTTTATTATATATTTTTTTAATTTAACATAACAAAAAACCCAGTGGTGATCAAATACCACCAAAATCAAACTTAATTTGTGTGAAAAAAAAAGATATAAATGTTATTTGGGCACAGCGTTGCATGACCGCGCAATTACCGGTTAAAGAAGCGCAGTGCTGAATAGGGAAAATAATGTCCTTGTCATGAAGGGGAGTAAAGTCTTCCGGAGCTGAAGTGGTTAATTGCATTTTTTTTTTCAATTTTCTTTTTATTTATTTAAATTTATGTTGGATTTTTTCTTTGCCAAGTGATGACATTGATGGGGAGGAGGAAGACCCGGAGAGGAAGGAGCGGGTGAGATTTGGAGTGAGCGCCCGTCACATGGGGATTAGGGAACGTGAGTCACCCTAGATCTCCACCCATCGTATCAGGAGGACGTCTGAGCGCCTTTGATGTCGGAGTTCCTTGAAATCCATCTTTCTCCCAAATGTATTATAATTGCAGCTTACCGCCTTAAATCCTATTTTATATTCACTTTGTGTTCTCGCTGCATTTTATTGTTATTTTAAGAAATTGTGCTTTAGAACGAAAGGCTTGGCGTGATTGAACGGGGGATGGGATTAACAGACGGCTGCAATTTTCAAATTCCATGTTTTTTTTTTTTTTTCTCAACATGGGAGATGGTGACGATAAAATATGAAGAAGCTCTGATGTCAGGGTCACCTGCGGCCAGGTGACAGATGCACACCGTAGGGGGACAGGAGTGCACCGCGAGGTAGTGAACCCTATGGCTGGCTTCTGTGGATAGGAAACTGGGTGGTTGTGGAAAGCGGGACCAGGGGAGCACAACCGGGATCCCAACGGAAGCGAGAGCCAAGATTCCCCAGGGCGCGGAGTCTAAGACCCAGCTGGTCTTCTCCAGGGCCTCTAGTGGTGAGGATGTTACGCTGCAGGCTGGGACCAGGTCGCGGCCCCTGGAGTTTCCTAGCTCACGCCCCGTAGGATAAGGGGAAGCAGCAGCACACGATAGAGAGAACCGAATAACAAGCCGAAGGTCAGGGGCCACAAGCAGACAAGGATAACGAAGAACGAGCCGAAGGTCAAGGGTCACGAGCAGACAGGGATGGTCGGGGACAAGCCAATAACGTAACAGAGAGACAGACGTAGCACACGGCAGGCAGGAACCCAAACACACAATGCCTAACAAACACGTTGATCAGCAAAGCAGGCTTGCAGTGCACAGGTTAATATAGTGTTCAGTGATAGGGCCTGGGGTGGAGTCAGGCTGGGAGGAGATTATAAAGGAAGCCAGGTGAAGGAGGTCTGGTCTCTAGATGAACACATGAGGAGGAAGGTAAGATGGCAGACAGACATTAATGCATATCCATGACAGTACCCTCCCTCTTACGAGGCCTCCCCCTTCCCCGCCTGGGCCCAGGTTTAGAGGGAAACTTCAGATGAAACTCCTTTAACAGACGAGGTGCAAAGACCTCAGATGCAGTGATCCAAGACCTCTCCTCAGGACCAAACCCTTTCCAATGAACGAGGTACTGAAGAACGCCTTTACAGAGTCGGGAGTCCAGAATTTGACTGATCTCGTACTCCTGATTATCCTCAGAGACAGGCGCCACGGTAGGAAGAGGACGAGAGAATTTATTGAGGACTAAAGGCTTTAGAAGAGCAACATGAAAGGAGTTAGTGATTTTAAGGCTCTTAGGAATCTGGAGTTTGAAACAAACCGGATTCAGTTTAGCAGTTACCGTGTATGGACCGATGAATCGTGGAGCAAACTTCAGAGAAGGAACTCGGAGCTTGATGTTCCTGGTAGAGAGCCAGACTTTGTCCCCTGGCTGAAGAGAAGGCGGTTTACGCCTGCGGCGGTCGGCAAAGCCTTTGAATTTTTCAACAGCTGCCCGGAGGGAATCATGAACGTGACCCCAAACGGAATTGAGAGACTCCTGAACCGAAGCCAAAGCTGGAATGTCTGGAGAACAGATCATAGGAAGAGGAAGTTGAGGGTGTTTTCCATAAACTGTGAAAAAGGGTGTCTTCTGCGAACTGGTATTCACATGATTGTTATGGGAGAATTCTGCCCACGGGAGTAGAGAGGACCAATCGTCATGGTGAGAAGACACAAAGGTGCGAAGAAAGACCTCTAACTCCTGATTAACCCTCTCAGTCTGTCCATTGGATTGGGGATGGTAAGAAGAAGAAAAATCCAAGACAATATTGAGGGATTTGCAAAAGGCTCTCCAAAAACGAGACGTGAATTGGACTCCCCTGTCGGAAACAATATGAGAAGGGACCCCATGTAGGCGGAGAATTTCTCGAATGAAAATGGGAACCAAGGCAGGGGCAGAAGGAAGACCAGGAAGAGGAACAAAATGAGCCATCTTGGAGAATCGATCGATTACCACCCAAATGACTGTATTATTCTCAGACAGTGGGAGATCGGTGATAAAATCCATGGCAATATGGGCCCAGGGTTCCTTAGGAATAGGCAAGGGCATGAGGAGACCAGCAGGAGCTTGTGTGGAGGATTTGGACTGAGCACAGACATGACAAGCTTTAACGTAGTCTTTGACGTCTGAGCGGAGATTAGGCCACCAGTAGTGACGACTGATGAGTAGGAAGGATCGGAGGAATCCAGAATGCCCTGCCACCTTGGAATCATGTCCCCAACGAAGGATCTTAGCTCTTAGCTCAGTGGGGACAAAGGTCTTACCAGGCGGAATTTTAGACTTCAGGGTGGTAGAGTGGGCAACAATGCATGAGGTGGGAATGATCGGCTCAGGTTCAGGGGCGGACTCCTCGTCCAAAGTGTCAAATGACCTAGAGAGCGCATCAGCCCGACCGTTGCAGGAACCAGGTTTGTAGGTAATCGTGAAATTAAAACGGGCAAAGAAGAGACTCCACCTGGCCTGTCTAGGATTCAGACGTTTAGCATTCTGTAGATACTGTAAATTCTTGTGATCGGTAAAGATCGTTATGGAGTGAGGGGAACCCTCCAAGAGATGACGCCACTCCTCTAACGCCAATTTAATTGCGAGAAGTTCCCGATCACCGATGGCATAATTCCTCTCTGCCTGAGAAATTTTTTTGGAGAAGAACGCACATGGTTGGCGTCTCTTCTCAAAGATTTGAAGAAGCACAGCTCCCACCCCCATTGAGGAAGCGTCCACTTCAATAAAAAATGCATTCCCAGGATTTGGTCTCCTCAAGAGGGGGCCAGAAACAAAGGCCTGTTTCAGGTTGTGAAATGCAGAGACAGCTTCGGGAGGCCAGTCTCTGGCATTCACACCCTTCTTGGTCAAAGCGATAATAGGCGCGGCAATGGAAGAGTAATTCCTTATGAACTGCCTATAATAATTAGTGAAGCCAAGAAAGCGCTGTGTGGCCTTGAGGCTAGCAGGAAGAGGCCAGTTGGTGATAGCCAAGACCTTCCCAGGGTCCATACGAAGCCCCGAACATGAGACAAAGCACCCCAAAAACAGGACCTCAGAACATTCAAAGGAACATTTCTCCAGCTTGGCATAGAGATTGTTCTAGACGTTGAAGTACAGTGCGGACATGGTTTCTGTGGACGAGCAGATTTTCAGAAAAGATCAGAATGTCATCCAGATAGATGACAACAAACTGGTACAGCAGATCTCTGAAGATTTCATTGACAAAGTTTTGAAACACGGCTGGAGCATTACACAGACCAAAAGGCATCACCAGATATTCGTAATG
Source organism: Rana muscosa (assembly GCA_029206835.1). Classification (NCBI taxonomy): domain Eukaryota; kingdom Metazoa; phylum Chordata; class Amphibia; order Anura; family Ranidae; genus Rana; species Rana muscosa. The sequence continues at coordinate 314,258,328 of CM055125.1, read as the reverse complement.
CCCGTCTCTAGTGTTAAATGCAGTCTTCCATTCGTCACCCTCCCGTATTCGAATGAGATTGTACGCGCCTCTGAGATCCAACTTGGTGAAAATGGAGGCACCCTTCAACCTATCGAATAGCTCAGATATTAAGGGTAAGGGGTATCGATTTTTAATAGTAACCGCATTTAAACCCCGATAATCGATGCAGGGTCTTAAGGTACCATCCTTTTTGGCAACAAAAAAGAACCCTGCCCCTGCAGGCGATGAGGATTTCCGGATGAACCCTCTCTCCAGATTCTCTGCTACATACTCCGACATGGCCTGGGTCTCTGGGATGGACAGAGGGTAGGTACGACCCCTGGGTAGAGTTGCTCCGGGGACAAGATCAATAGCACAGTCAAAAGACCTGTGGGGAGGAAGCACCTCAGCTGATTTTTTACAGAACACATCCCGGTAATCGCTGTATGCGGCGGGAAGATCAGAAGAAACAGAAGTGGCAGCAACCGGAAGACTCTCCTTGGGGGTCACCTTGAGAAGACACGACGAGAAACATGAGGAACCCCAGGCCAGGATCTGCCCAGAGACCCAGTCCACATGTGGAGAGTGGAGCTGTAGCCAAGGGAGGCCCAATACAACTGGGGTAGAGGCCTTGGGTAGAATAAGAAAGGATATCCACTCCTGGTGGAGAATCCCTACCGACATCCTAATGGGTAGCGTCTGGAAGCGAATAGGGCCCCCTGGGAGAACAGTGCCATCAATTGCCGAGACTACCAATGGGGTAGTGAGAGGTGAAAGGGTAAGCTTCATAGAAGAAGCAGTTCTCCAATCCATGAAATTGCCGGCAGCCCCGGAATCCAGGTATGCAAGGGTTGACTGAGGAGAAGTGCCTACATGAAGGGACACCGGCAAGAGCAGGCGAGAAGGTGATGTTTCTGGGTCCAATACTCCACCTTCCAAATGTATTAGACCCGAGCGTTTCCCGGACGAAGCGAGCAGGAGTCACGAAAATGACCCTTGCCCCCACAATAGAGGCACAAGCCCAGAGTTCTGCGCCTAGCACGTTCTTCGGGGGTTAGTCTGGTCCGGCCCAGCTGCATAGGTTCTTCAGCAGGTAGAGGATGCTCCACGGAATGAAGGGAGGGGAGCTCAGACTGGCTAGGACCCAGAGAGTGCTGGCGTCTTTTTTCTAAGGACCTCTCTTGAAAACGAATGTCGATCTGGTTGCATAATGAAATTACATCGTCCAGACCGACGGGAATGGCTCTTCCCGCTAATTCGTCTTTCACTCGGTCAGAGAGGCCATGTAAAAAGGTAGCGACCAGGGCCTCATTATTCCAGCTCAATTCAGCTGTGTGGATACGGAACTGAAGAGCATATTGCCCCACTGAACTAGATTCTTGGCGAAGACGTAAGACAGCACTAGCCGCTGAAGAAGCCCGAGCCGGCTCTTCGAAGATATTACGAAAGAGCTTCAAGAATTCGGACAGACTGGAAACCACCGGATCGTTCCTCTCCCACAGGGGGGCAGCCCAGGCCAAAGCTTCACCGGAGAGGAGGGAAATGATATAGGCTACCTTAGCCCGGTCAGATAGGAAGCTTTGAGGCTGAAGCTCAAAATGAATAGTGCATTGGCTGAGAAACCCCCTGCAGGCCTTGGAGTCCCCAGAGAAACGGAACGGAGCTGGCAATCTTAGTGAGTGTGAGGCTGCGACTGGTGCGATAGGTACAGCCGCTGGTTGTACTTGGGGTTGCGGATTCGGGGTTCCCAAGGAGACCTGAAGCTGCTCGAATCGAGAAGCCAGATCCTGGAGGAATCGCATCACCTGGGTCTGATTTGATTCCTGGGTCTCAAGTCTGCGAACTATGCCCTGCAATGGATCATCCGCGGGAAGCGGGATGTCAGCCGGGTTCATGGCTGATCAAACTGTCAGGGTCACCTGTGGCCAGGTGACAGATGCACACCGTAGGGGGACAGGAGTGCACCGCGAGGTAGTGAACCCTATGGCTGGCTTCTGTGGATAGGAAACTGGGTGGTTGTGGAAAGCGGGACCAGGGGAGCACAACCGGGATCCCAACGGAAGCGAGAGCCAAGATTCCCCAGGGCGCGGAGTCTAAGACCCAGCTGGTCTTCTCCAGGGCCTCTAGTGGTGAGGATGTTACGCTGCAGGCTGGGACCAGGTCGCGGCCCCTGGAGTTTCCTAGCTCACGCCCCGTAGGATAAGGGGAAGCAGCAGCACACGATAGAGAGAACCGAATAACAAGCCGAAGGTCAGGGGCCACAAGCAGACAAGGATAACGAAGAACGAGCCGAAGGTCAAGGGTCACGAGCAGACAGGGATGGTCGGGGACAAGCCAATAACGTAACAGAGAGACAGACGTAGCACACGGCAGGCAGGAACCCAAACACACAATGCCTAACAAACACGTTGATCAGCAAAGCAGGCTTGCAGTGCACAGGTTAATATAGTGTTCAGTGATAGGGCCTGGGGTGGAGTCAGGCTGGGAGGAGATTATAAAGGAAGCCAGGTGAAGGAGGTCTGGTCTCTAGATGAACACATGAGGAGGAAGGTAAGATGGCAGACAGACATTAATGCATATCCATGACATCTGATCTGTTGGCATTTGAACCTGTTGTAGGTGGATTTGTCTGGTCAGGATAAAGAGGACCTGTCATCAACTTTAAAAAAGTATTGAATCGTTTTTTTGTTTTTTGTTTTTATTCCATTATTTTTTTTTCTTTCCATATTCATTGGCAATGTTTCTGTGAACTTGCTGGAAAAGTTGACTTCTCTGGAAGAGTCATTCCCTAGCACAGCCTCCTCCTTATTTGTCCATCGTAGTCCTCTCCTTTTTTTTTTTCTGGGAGTGTCTAATTATTGTCTGTGCTGCCCCAGCTCCCCCATACATTTTTACAAAGCTTCGGAGGAGGAGCAAAAGGGGAAAACTATGGAGCTGCCATTCTCAACTTGGGTTCTGTGGAACTTGAGGGTTCCCCAAGCTGTGGGCGACTGGCCCCCCATCTGATGATGGCTGTTTAGCTCCAGGGCCAACACTACTTGACAAAACCGGCAGCATGATATAATGATCTTTGTAGCTGTGTGTAAGGATGGCATTCTAAACACCAATGTAAGGGGTGCAGTCTTCCTACTGACCACCAATGTAAGGGGTGCATTCTACCTACTGACCCCAATGTAAGGGGTGCAGTCTTCCTACTGACCACCAATATCAGGGGTGAAATCTACCTACTGACCCCAATGTAAGGGGTGCATTCTACCTACTGACCACCAATGTAAGGGGTGCAGTCTTCCTACTGACCACCAATGTAAGGGGTGCAGTCTTCCTACTAACCACCAATGTAAGGGGTGCAGTCTTCCTACTGACCACCAATGTAAGGGGTGCATTCTTCTGACTAATGACCAATGTAAGGTGTGTGTTCTTCCTACTGACCACCAATGTAAGAGGTGCAGTCTTCCTGCTGACCGCCAATGTAAGGGGTGCATTCTTCCTACTGACCACCAATGTAAGGGGTGCATTCTTCTGACTAATGACCAATGTAAGGTGTGCGTTCTTCCTACTGACCACCAATGTAAGGGGTGCAGTCTTCCTACTGACCACCAATGTAAGGGGTGCATTCTTCCTACTGACCACCAATGTAAGGGGTGCAGTCTTCCTACTAACCACCAATGTAAGGGGTGCAGTCTTCCTACTGACCACCAATGTAAGGGGTGCATTCTTCTGACTAATGACCAATGTAAGGTGTGCGTTCTTCCTACTGACCACCAATGTAAGAGGTGCAGTCTTCCTGCTGACCGCCAATGTAAGGGGTGCATTCTTCCTACTGACCACCAATGTAAGGGGTGCATTCTTCTGACTAATGACCAATGTAAGGTGTGTGTTCTTCCTACTGACCACCAATGTAAGAGGTGCAGTCTTCCTGCTGACCGCCAATGTAAGGGGAATTTCCCCATTGACCCTTGATTAATTCGTTTTTCTGAGGGTTCCCCAAAATCTGGAAATTATTTTAGGTAAAAAGGATGAGAAAGGCTTCTACATCCAAGATGGCGGCACCCAGCAGCTGTTCAATGTCTACACAATGATTAAAATATGATAAAAGCACATATCATCTCATGGCAAAAGTGGAGAGATTACTAGACTGGGCACGGGGTCTCTTTAACAATTGATGGGGAGAATCTGAAGTTGCTAGGAAGTGCATTATGTGCGGTGGGTTTTTTAGTAGCAGAATGCCATCTAATGCCCTGTACACAGGATCGGATTTTCCATCGGGATAAACTCCGACGGATTTTTCAGACGGAATTCCGTTCAAGCTGTCTTGCATACACACTGTCACACCAAATTCCGACCGTCAAGAATGTGGTGACTGTGGGAGATTAGCTCGTGGGGATCACCTTTTCTCAGAATGAAGGTCAGCGTACAGGCAGTTTCTTTAAAACCTGGCGTATTGCCAGCTTTATTTACGAGTGGTTTGCAATGGTCATACAAAATAAACAAAACAGTAAAAAAAATCCTTGCCGTCCGGCGCTAAACTATACAGTAACCGCTCTCTATACGGTGAGGGGCTGGTCCCCGTCACCCACAAAACATAAGGTGAAGTAAAGCAAACCTTTTTCTTTCAGCCCAAGTAAACAGCGCTCCTCTTACTCAGATTCCCTTCTGAGTCTCAGGCCAGAGCCATGCTGTCCTCTCTTCCTGGATTTTTAAAGCCCAGCTGCCTATGGATTCCAGTGAACCTGAATATCTGGACCGGAACCCAGCCAACTACAGAGGCTGGAAAAAACCTGGGCCGGATTCTGGTTCAGTCCCTTACAATGGACCGAATGCGAGGTGAAACATAGCGGCCGTCATATATCTCACCCCGCATTCCGTCACATATCCTCCCCCTCTGCTCAAGCCCCTGCGGCTGAGCACTTGACCCAGCCATACAGTGCACGCGGGAGAGGGCATCAGCATTATCCTGGAGTTTGCCCGGCCTGTGCTCAACCGTGAATTTAAAGGGCTGTAAAGCCAGGAACCACCTTGTCACACGGGCATTTTTCTCCCTGTTGTCACTCATCCACTTCAGGGGAGCATGGTCAGTGACCAGCCTGAACGACCTCCCGAGTAGATAATACCTCAGGGAGTCTAAGGCCCATTTAATGGCGAGACACTCCTTTTCAACAATGGCATAGTTCCTTTCGTGCTTGTTCAGCTTCCGGCTCAGGTATACAACCGGGTGCTCCTCACCATTCCTGACCTGCGACAGTACGGCCCCTAGGCCCACCTCAGAGGCGTCTGTCTGTACGACAAACTCCTTTGTGAAGTCTGGGGTCACCAGCACCGGTAGTGCACAAAGGGCCTGTTTTAATTTTTGAAACGCCTTCTCTGCCTCAGGGTTCCATTGGACCATGACGGACCCTCTGCCCTTCGTCAGGTCAGTCAGAGGGACGGCAATGGTGGCAAAGTCGGGTATAAACCGTCGGTAATACCCCGTAATGCCTAGGAAGGCCTGAACTTGTTTCTTGTTTACGGGTTGGGGCCACTTTTGAATTGCCTCAATCTTATTGGTCTGAGGCTTGACAAGTCCCCGGCCAATAACGTAGCCAAGATACTTGGCCTCCTCTAGGCCTATGGCACACTTCTTTGGGTTAGCCATGAGGCCTGCTTTCCTAAGGGAATCTACCACCGCCTGTACCCGGGGCAGGTGCGATTCCCAATCTGGGCTGTGGATGACCACATCGTCCAAATAAGCAGCCGCATATGGGCGATGTGGTCTCAAAGTTTTGTCCATCATTCGTTGGAATGATGCAGGGGCCCCATGCAGACCAAAAGGCATCCGCTTGTACTGAAACAAGCCCTCAGGAGTGGAAAAGGCAGTCTTCTCCTTGGCCGATTCAGATAGCGGTATTTGCCAATAGCCTTTTGTCAGGTCTAGGGTCGTTATATAGCGAGCCTGTCCCAATCTGTCCACAAGTTCGTCGACCCGGGGCATCGGGTATGCATCGAACTTGGACACACTGTTAAGTTTCCGAAAGTCATTACAAAACCTGATAGTGCCATCAGGTTTTGGGACCAGCACTATGGGGCTGGACCACTCACTGTGGGACTCGTCTATCACATCCAACTCCAACATGTTTTTAATTTCTTTCGCGACTGCCTCACGCCTGGCCTCTGGGATTCTATATGGCTTCACATTTACCCGAACCCCTGGTTCCGTCCCTATGTCATGTTGGATCACGTTGGTCAGTCCGGGTAAGGGGGAGAAAAAGTCTCTATTTTTATGCACACCCTAACGTCACTTTGTTGTGCCACGGACAGGGTATCCGTGATGGGAACGTCAGGTGTCACGGATACCCGGTCGGTTGGAGGCGGGGACGTGGCCAGTAAAGTCTCTCGGTCCTTCCAGGGTTTTAAGAGATTCACATGGTAAATTTGGTGTGGTTTCCTTTTCCCTGGCTGGCTGGTAGACTTTGTAGTTTACCTCCCCCACCCTTTCGACAACCTCGAAGGGACCCTGCCACTTGGCTAAAAACGTACTTTCCACCGTGGGGACCAATACCAGCACTCTGTCCCCAGGGCTGAAAGTACGGACCCTGGCACTTCGGTCATAGACCCTCTCTTGGGCATCCTGGGCCCGCTCCATATGTTCTCGCACCAGGGGTAAGACGGCTGCGATTCTATCCTGCATCAAGGAGGCATGCTCTATGATGCTTTTATATGGAGTTGCCTCACCTTCCCATGTTTCCTTGGCAACATCTAGCAGTCCCCTGGAATGCCTACCATACAAGAGTTCAAAGGGGGAATAGCCTGTGGACGCCTGCGGAACCTCACTTATTGCAAACATGAGATATGGCAGCAAAAAATCCCAGTTTCTCCCATCTTTGTCGACCACCTTTTTCAGCATATTTTTCAAAGTTTTATTAAATCTTTCGACCAGACCATCCGTTTGGGGGTGGTAGACAGAGGTACGGAGATGGGAGATTTTGTATAACTAACCTTGGACATAAAAGGGGGTGCCCTGGTCGGTTAAGATCTCTTTTGGGATCCCCAGTTGACTAAAGACATGGACCAATTCCTTGGCGATAGCCTTCGCAGAGGTATTGCGCAAGGGTATGGCCTCAGGATAGCGAGTCGCATAGTCCAGGATCACTAGAATATGCTGGTGACCGCGGGCAGATTTCACAACCGGCCCCACCAGGTCCATGCCAATCCTCTCAAAGGGGACCTCGATTATTGGCAGAGGAACGAGGGGGCTGCGAAAATGGGGTGACGGTGCCGACATTTGGCACTCGGGGCACGATTCGCAGTACTCCTTGACATCTGCATGCAATCCGGGCCAGAAAAATCTCTGGGCGATTCTCTCCCTGTTTTTTTCAACACCGAGATGCCCCCCCTTTACATGACCATGGGCCAGGTCTAGCACCACCCTGCGGAAGGGTTTGGGGACTAGTAGCTGTTCTACCTCGTCCTCTCCATGTTTTATCACTCGATACAATAAATTGTTTTTAATTGCCATGTAAGAGAAAGACACCACCCAATTAGGATCCACCGGTTCCCCATCCAACATCTTAACGTTTTCCCTGGCTCTCATGAGGGTGGCCTCTCGTTAATTACTCGGTACAGAAATCCTCTCTCCTGACCTCTAAATCGGGTACCACATCTTGGCTACTCTCAATGTCAGGGTCAGAGGGGTTCTCATGTTCGTTGCCCTCAGGCTGGGAGCTAGCTTCCAGGTCCTCCGGCTCCCCAACCATGACAGGGAAAGGAAGAAGGTCTCCGGCTTCCTTGATCCCACCAACAGCATCCCCTTCCCTTTAGCAAAAAGGGTCGGGTGAGAGTTCCCGTGCTTCCCCAGCAGGGGGAGCTCTAGCCACCAGCCTCCCTTTGCTCTCCCATAACTTCCAGAAATGGGGAAAATCTCTTCCCACTAAAGCTTCATGAAGCAGTGAAGGTACCACCCCCACTGAATGTGTTACTCTGCCCCTGTGGGTATCAACCTCAACCACCGCTGTCTGGTAGTCTCGAGTGTCCCCATGGATGCAAATTACCCCAATAGTACTGGGGTGTAGTTTTGTGGGGTTCACACAATCACTCCTGACTAGAGTCACCACACTACCAGAGTCTAGCGGGGCTGTCAGGGGCTTTCCATCCACAGAAATAACACACATTTGTTTTTCAATGCGACTCTGACATGATGCAGTACATGCGACCTGTGCAAACAAAGAAAGGCGTCTTTTCTTATAAGCATAATCGCATTGCATAGGTTCATCATTTATAGGACAGTTTGCAGCAATATGCCCTAATGCATGGCAACAAAAACATCTTATATGCTCAACCCCCAGTCCTCTCAACGGTTCCAAAGACCTTCCTGGCTTCTTTGGCCAGTCTCCAGGTCTAGAAAGTAGGGATGAGCTCGGTGTTCGAGTCGAACATACGTTCGACTCGAACATCGGCTGTTCGATCGTTCGGCGAACATCGAACGATTTGGGCCGTTTGCGCCAAATTCGAGTGACGCGAACGGCCCACAATACACTGCGCCATCGCAGTTCAATCCCGGCGCTGTGATTGGCCAAGCGTGCACTGTGACCCCGCATGCTTGGCCAATCACAGCGCCGGCAGCTAGGAGAGACATAATTGGCCACAGGCAGGTTGCCTGTGGCCAATTATAGCTCAGGGGGTTTAGCACACGCCCCACACTATAAAAGGCCGCCAGCGCGGCGGCCTTGTGTAGTGTGTTCCGACGCAGGGAAAGAGAAGGATAGGCAGGGACAGTGTTGATATTCTTTGTGCTATTCTTGTGTGCAGGGAGAGAGAAGGATAGGCAGGGAGAGTGTCAGTGTCATAGTCTTTGCTAAACCTTGTGTGCAGGGAGAGAGAAGGATAGGCAGGGAGAGTGTCGGTGTCATATTCTTTGACAAACCTTGTGTGCAGGGAGAGAGAAGGATAGGCAGGGGACAGTGTCAGTGTCATATTCTTTACTAAACCTTGTGTGCAGGGAGAGAGAAGGATAGGCAGGGAGAGTGTGAGCCCTCGTACACACGGCCGAGATTCTCGTTGAAAAAAACATGTCGTTTTTTTCGACGAGATTCTTGGACAAGAAACTTGTCCCGGCCGAGTGTACACATGCTCGTTTCAAAGAACCCGAGGTTCTTTGAATGGAGCGTACGCGGTGACGTCATCGACTACGACGAGCATGCGCTCGTCACATTCGATGCCGTCGCCGCCATCTTGGTATACCCTACGTATGCCTAGGAAGCTACCGCGCATGCGTCGAATTCATTTCGAACATGCGCGGGCTTCCGGGAGGACAGGTAAGTGTACACACACTCACTTTTCTCGTCGAGAAACATGCCGAGGAGAATCTCGACGAGAAAATAGAGAGCAGGTTCTCTATTTTCTCGTCGAGGTTTCTTGTCGGTTTTCTCGACGAGAAACCCGATAGCCGCGTACACACGACCGATTTACTCGGCAAGACCTCTCTGCCAGCAAGTTTCTTGCTGGTTCTTGCCGAGAAAATCGGCCGTGTGTACGAGGCCTCAGTGTCATATTCTTTGATAAACCTTGTGTGCAGGGAGAGAGAAGGATAGGCAGGGGACAGTGTCAGTGTCATTGTTGCTAAGCCTCCTGCACAGTATACACCTGAAGCTAGCCCGTATTGCTGTGTTTTCCTGGTGTGTTACACCAACAGGCATTTGCAGCATTTACAGCAGGCGTAGTGTGATTCCTGCAAAATATACTCCTGAAGCTAGGCCTTATTGCTGTGTTTTCCTAGTGTGTTACACCAACAGGCATTTGCAGCACTTACAGCAGGCGTAGTGTGATTCCTGCAAAATATACTCCTGAAGCTAGCCCGTATTGCTGTGTTTTCCTAGTGTGTTACACCAACAGGCATTTGCAGCATTTACAGCAGGCGTAGTGTGATTCCTGCAAAATATACTCCTGAAGCTAGGCCTTATTGCTGTGTTTTCCTAGTGTGTTACACCAACAGGCATTTGCAGCACTTACAGCAGGCGTAGTGTGATTCCTGCAAAATATACTCCTGAAGCTAGCCCGTATTGCTGTGTTTTCCTAGTGTGTTACACCAACAGGCATTTGCAGCACTTACAGCAGGCGTAGTGTGATTCCTGCAAAATATACTCCTGAAGCTAGCCCGTACTGCTGTGTTTTCCTGGTGTGTTACACCAACAGGCATTTGCAGCACTTACAGCAGGCGTAGTGTGATTCCTGCAATATATACTCCTGAAGCTAGGCCTTATTGCTGTGTTTTCCTAGTGTGTTACACCAACAGGCATTTGCAGCACTTACAGCAGGCGTAGTGTGATTCCTGCAATATCTACTCCTGAAGCTAGGCCTTATTGCTGTGTTTTCCTAGTGTGTTACACTAACAGGCATTTGCAGCACTTACAGCGGGCGGAGTGTGCCTCCTGCATATTATACACCTGAAGCTAGCCCGTATTGCTGTGTTTTCCTGGTGTGTTACACCAACAGGCATTTGCAGCATTTACAGCAGGCGTAGTGTGATTCCTTCAAAATATACTCCTGAAGCTAGGCCTTATTGCTGGTTTTCCCATCTCCCTGCAGGCCATTAGAATGTCTGGAAGGCAAACAAGGAGAGGCAGACAGTCAGGAGCCAATAAAAGAGGGCAAGCAGGCTCTGTGTCTAGAGACAACAGTGCTGGTCGTGGACGCGGTGCATCGCCATCAGCACATGGCCATGGGACACGCTTGTCCTTCTTTTCAGCAGCTGGATGTGTTGAGCCGCATCATGCCGAAGACTTGGTAGAGTGGATGACCAAGCCCTCCTCATCCTCCTCATCCTCTCTCACCCAGGCTCAGGGTACTGGCAAAGCAGCTGCCAAAGCGTCCTCTTCCCTGGTATCAATGTCATCATCAGTCACTCCTTCCCTAGACCCACCATGTCCTCCTGAGGAGTCCCCTGAACTGTTTGAGCACAGTGTTGGTTACATACTCCAGGAGGATGCCCAGCGTTTCGAAGGGTCTGATGATGATACCCAGCTAGAGGAAGGCAGTAGCGTGAGAGCAGAGAGAGGGGATGCTCAAGAAGGACACCAATCTGGCAGTCATGTTCCAGCAGCTGCAGCATACTGCCAGATTGGCTCCAGTGATGAGGAGGGAGAGGATGATGAGGTCACTGACTCTACGTGGGTGCCTAATAGGAGAGAGGAGGAGGATGAGGAGGAGGCACATCTCCAACGAGGCAGGATGCCCTCGGGGGGCCAGCGTAAGGGCAGCACACCGACGGAATCACACCGCAGAGCTCCGCCTGTGCAGGGCGCTGCCTCTGCCCGTTATTCAAAAAGTTCTTTGGTGTGGGCCTTTTTTGAGTCGAGTGCATCAGATCGCACAGCTGCTGTTTGCAACATATGTCTCAAGCGTATATCGCGTGGCCAAAACATCAGCCGCTTGTGCACCACATGTTTGACCAGACATATGTTGACCTGCCATACAGCTCGTTGGCAAGCCTACCTTAAAGACCCACACCAAAGAACAAAGCGGACCTCTCCTTGCACCGCATCAGCTAGGATCTCCAACCCCACTATAACTTCAGTCCTCTCTGAAACCTGCACTGAGAGGAATGAAGGTGTAGAATTAGGTGTGTCACAGCCAAGTACTTGCGGGCACTCTGCTAGCAGTACACCGACGTCCGATTCTAGCAGGCAAATTTCCCTGCCGTCGAAAGAAGTTCACTCCCAGCCATCCACATGCCCAGCGGTTGAATGCTAGCTTGGCTAAATTGCTAGCGCTTCAACTGCTGCCTTTTCAGTTGGTAGACTCGGCCCCCTTCCGTGAGTTTGTGCAATGTGCGGTTCCTCAGTGGCAGGTTCCCAAACACCACTTTTTCTCAGGGAAGGCGATTCCGGCTCTCTACCGGCATGTGGAAGGCAATGTCCATGCCTCGCTGGACAGGGCGGTCAGCGGTAAGGTGCATATTACCGCTGACTCATGGTCCAGCAGGCATGGACAGGGACATTACCTTTCTTTCACGGCCCATTGGGTCACTCTTTTGGCAGCTGGGAAGGATGCAGGACAAGGTGCAGTAGTGTTGGAGGTTGTTCCGCCGCCACGCCTCCAAAATGCTACTACTGGTTGTGACACACCTCTCTCCTCCACCCCCTCCTCTTCTTCTTCCTCCATGGCCTCTTCCTGTGCTTTGTCCTCGGAACCAGCGGTGCTCCGTAGGCGTTCAAGGGGCTACGCAAGTACGCAGGCAAAAAGATGCCATGCCGTGCTTGCACTGGTGTGTTTGGGGGACAGGAGCCACACTGGGGCAGAGGTTCTGTCTGCTCTGCAGGGGCAGGTAGAGAGGTGGTTGATGCCACGCCAGCTTAAGCCAGGAATGGTGGTTTGCGACAATGGCACCAACCTCCTCTCCGCCCTCCGACAGGGACAACTGACCCATGTGCCCTGTGTGGCTCACGTCCTTAACCTAGTGGTGCAGCGGTTCTTGGGCAGGTACCCGGGCTTACAGGATGTCCTGAGGCAGGCCAGGAAAGTCTGTGTGCATTTCCGCAGATCTTATAATGCCAGTGCTTGCCTGGCTGAGCTGCAAAAGGAGTTGAACCTGCCCAAGAACCGCCTTTTATGTGACATGCCCACCAGGTGGAACTCAACGTTGGCCATGCTGCAGCGGCTGCACACGCAGCAGAGGGCCATCAATGAGTACCTGTGCGACTACGGCACCAGGACAGGGTCAGGGGAGCTTGTGTTTTTTTCACCACGCCAGTGGGGCATGATCAGGGATGCATGCACTGTCCTGGCACCATTTGAGGAGGCCACGAGGATGGTGAGCAGTGACAGTGCATGCATCAGTGACACTGTACCTCTTGTCCACCTGTTGGAACATACGCTGCGTGGAATAGTGGACAGGGCACTTGAGGCAGAACAGAGGCAGGAAGAGGAGGACTTCCTTGCCTCTCAAGGCCCCCTTTACCCAGACAGTGTTCCTTCTGTCCCACCCATCGCACAGGAAGAGGAGGAGGAGGAGGAGGATTGTGTCAGCATGGAGGTGGAGCCTGGCACTCAGCATCATCAGCAGCAGTCTTTTAGGGATGATTTACAGTCCCAAGAAACCTGTGGACTTGTACGTGGCTGGGAGGAGGTGGCTGCGGATCATGTCGTCCTTAGTGACCCAGAGAACTCCGGACCAAATGCCTCAGCTAACCTACGCTGCATGGCCTCCCTGATCTTGCAAAGTCTGTGGAAGGATCCTCGTATTCTTCGGATCAAGGAGAGGGACCATTACTGGCTGGCCACTCTCCTTGATCCACGATACAAGGGTAAGGTTGCGGACCTTATCTTGCCATCACAGAGGGAGCAGAGGATGAGACAACTCCGGGAGGCCTTGCAGAAATGTCTGTGCAACACGTTCCCAGAGACTGGGAGGTTACAAACTCCTGGTCCTGGACAACGAGTTGCTGAGGCTTCGGCCAGTCAAAGAAGGAGCGGTGGGGAAGGTGGCCGTCTGACCGATGCGTTCAGACAATTCTTTAGTCCGCAGCCCCAAGGTATGATCGGTTCCAGCAACCATCGCCAGCGTCTGATATACATGGTGCAGGAATACCTAGGGGCAAGGTCAGACTTGGACACCTTCCCCACCGAAAATCCTCTGGCTTACTGGGTCTTGAGGATGGATCACTGGCCAGAGCTTGCACAGTATGCAATTGAGCTACTGGCCTGTCCTGCATCCAGCGTTCTTTCAGAACGCACATTCAGTGCTGCTGGAGGATTTGTCACGGATCACAGGGTGCGCCTGTCCACCGACTCGGTTGATCGACTGACCTTCATAAAGATGAACCAGTCTTGGATCACCACCAGCTACCAAACACCTGAAGCTGATATAACAGACTAATTTATTTTCAAATGTCACATCCCTTCAAGACTGATGCTGATGCTGAGTGACTGTCCTGTTATGTTGACTGACTATCCTCCTCCTCCTCAATGATCCGATTGATGATGATAGCTTGGAAGAACATTTTTGTTTCTGGGTGCTGCCACCAGGGGCTAAGGCCCAATTTTTCAGCCCCTGTTTAACAGGGGCATGTAATTACAATTTTTTATGCAATGCTTTGCAGCAGGGCTCATTCCTGCACTCCAACTAGAGTATCTGGGAGAGGTTGCAGTGTTGTGGCACCAGCACCAGTGCCTAAGGCCCAATTTTTCAGCCCCTGTTTAACAGGGGCGTGTAATTACAATTTTTGATGCAATACTTTGCAACAGGGCTCATTGCTGTGCTCCAAGTACAGTATCTGTGAGGGGTTGCAGTGTTGTGGCACCAGTGCCTAAGGCCCAATTTTTCTGCCCCTGTTTAACAGGGGCATGTAATTACAATTATTGATCTAATAATTCACAGCAGGGCCCATTCCTGCGCCCACCAAGAGTAACTGTGAGGGCTTACAGTGTTGTGGCAACACCAACACCTAAGGGGCAAATTTCTGCAGAGTATATACGGCAGGCCCCTACTTTTAAACCTCCAACTTACAAACGACTCCTCCTTGCAAACGGAAGGATACAACAGGAAGTGAGAGGAAATCTACCCCTAGGAAGGCAAATTCTCTCCTGTAAGAGTTAATATGGGAAAAAAGTGTCTCCTCTCCACTGATTCTTTATCACCAATTCTTGTTTCAATAAAAAACCCAAATTTTCAAAAAACATTTGTCATTAGGACGGAAAGTGAGGTGAACTGTTCTGAACAGGTGCACACTGCACAGACAGCAAAACAAATGTTACAGGGGTGATAACCCTTCCCTATGTTTTCCAAAAAGCTTAAAAATAGATTTTTTGGCTGGAGCTACACTTAAACAATGTACCTGTTCAAAATTACAAACAGATTCTACATAAGAACAAACCTACAGTCCTTGTCTTGTATTCCCCCGCCTGTGTTCAGAGTATATAGGGCCTTTTTTTCTTTTGTGTGCGGGGTTCCCCTAATATCCATACAAGACCCAAAGGGGCTGGTAATGGGCTGGGGTAGGGGGTGGTGATGGGGTAGCTATGCCATTTTTCTTAAAGATTTTCATCCATATTACCGGGACCAGACATTACATTAAAGCCGCAAGCAGTTTTAAATGGCTTTTTTTCCTTTAGAAGTGTCATTTTGTGCAGGGACAGTTCTAAACACGGGAAACACGTGGCACTTCACAGGCATACTTTAGACACCCCCCAGGTACGATATTTAAAGGAATATTTCACTTTTTTTTTTCACTTTATGCATCATTAAAATGACGGTTTCCGAAAAACGGCCATTTTTAAAACTTCTTTTTGCATTGATACATGTCCCCTGGTGCAGAACCCGGGATCCCAAACCCTTTTTAGGACAATAACATGCATAATAGTCGTTATAATTAGCACTTTAGATTTCGAACGTTCGCATCCATTGTATTTAATAGGGTTCTAACGTTCGTGCAAACTTTCGGTCCGTTCGCGGGTTCTGGTGCGAACCGAACCCGGGGGTGTTCGGCTCATCACTACTAGGAAGCACAGTCTCATCAAATCTCCCCAAGCTCTTAGACCCCGGAACAGTCTTACCCGAACCGCCGGGAGATCTTGCACCCCTAGACACACCGAAGTGGGGCGTAGATGGATTCACCAAGTCCTCAGTAGCACTGTACCTCTCCACTAGGTCGACCAGTTGGGTTGTAGTTTTGGGGTCGCCCTGTCCGACCCACTTCCTCAGAGCAGCAGGAAGCGCACGCAGATACCGGTCCATTACCACACGCTCTACGATCTGCGGGCCTGTCAAGGTCTCTGGCTGCAACCACTTCTTGGTGAGGTGGACCAGGTCAAACATTTGCGAACGGGGTGGCTTGTTGCTGGAGAATGACCACTGATGCACCCGCTGGGCCCGGATTGCCATGGTGACACCCAAGTGTGCGAGTATCTCTGTCTTTAGAGTCTCATAGTCCTGGGCCTTATCGGGTTCTAGGTCAAAATAGGCCTTTTGGGGTTCTCCTGTTAAAAATGGGGACAACAGACCCGCCCACTGTAATTTTGGCCATCCTTCGCAGACAGCAACTCTCTCAAAAGTCGCCAGGTATGCCTCGATATCATCAGCAGATGTCATTTTATGTAAGTGGTAGGATGCATGTATCATCTTGGCTTCCACTGGCACATGAGGTGCTGACCCCTTTTTCAGTTCCATCAGAGCCTCTGCAAACTGACGGTTCATCTCCTGCTGGGCCTCACGTTGTGCTGCAGCGGCCTCTGCGACTTGGCGGTTGGTTTCCCGCTGAGCTGCATTGGCCTGTAGCAGGGCCTTTAACATTTCCTCCATCTTCAGAAAGTGCCCGCTGAATCCACCACATGTGGGAGATTAGCTTGTGGGGATCACCTTTTCTCAGAATGAAGGTCAGCGTACAGGCAGTTTCTTTAAAACCTGGCGTATTGCCAGCTTTATTTACGAGTGGTTTGCAATAGTCATACAAAATAAACAAAACGGTAAAACAAATCTTTGCCGTCCGGCGCTAAACTATACAGTAACCGCTCTCTATACGGTGAGGGGCTGGTCCCCGTCACCCACAAAACACAAGGTGAAGTAAAGCAAACCTTTTTCTTTCAGCCCAAATAAACAGCGCTCCTCTTACTCGGATTCCCTTCTGAGTCTCAGGCCAGAGCCATGCTGTCCTCTCTTCTTGGATTTTTAAAGCCCAGCTGCCTATGGATTCCAGTGAACCTGAATATCTGGACCGGAACCCAGCCAACTACAGAGGCTGGAAAAAACCTGGGCCATATTCTGTTTCAGTCCCTTACAATGGACCGAATGCGAGGTGAAACATAGTGGCCGTCCTATATCTCACCCCGCATACCGTCACATGACGTACAACACTACGACGAGCTGAGAAAAATGAAGTTCAATGCTTCCGAGCATGCGTCGACTTGATTCTGAGCATGCGTGTTTTTTTTCTCCGTCGAAGTTCCACACAGACGAACGGAATTTTTTCCATCGGAAAAGAAGAGAACACGTTCTTTTTCTAAATTCTGACGGAAAAAAAGTCCGATGGGGCACACACACGGTCGGAATATCCGATTGAAAAAATTCTGTCGGACTTTTTCCAATCGGAAATTCCAATCGTGTGTACAAGGCATAAGACGCTTCAGGCCAAAAAAATAAAAAATCAGGAACCTTATTATTTTCTTCCAGGTGGTGCACCCAAAAGCAATAAACAGACGCGAGTAAAACGTAAAAATTTATATTTAGGACTGAACTTTGTATTTTTGCCTACAGCGCGTCTTTAATTATAACTGGCACAGTTTCAAAAATAAATGTTAACATTTTATAGGCGAAAAGCACTTGTCTTGAAATGAGTCTTATAAAACGAAAACACTGACAATACCATCGGCAGTTGTCGAGGTGCTGCATGGTCCTATAGTAATGTGATGAGCTTGCCGTTGTTCCCTATGAAGTTCTCTGCCTGGTTACAGAAGATCTGGTGTCCCTCTGCCGGGCAAAACAGGTTGATATGACGTCAGTACCTGGCTTC
Organism: Rana muscosa; assembly: GCA_029206835.1. NCBI lineage: Eukaryota > Metazoa > Chordata > Amphibia > Anura > Ranidae > Rana > Rana muscosa. The sequence continues at coordinate 314,240,854 of CM055125.1, read as the reverse complement.
AAGATGAAAGGGCCCTCTTGAGATAAAAGACTGAGCCTATTCATGAAGGTCTCTGTGAGCCCAGATGTAGATGAGAAGCGGAGGCTGATTTAGGCAGCCACCAACCAAGCCATGACTCAAACAGGGCCCTCAAGGAGAGCGGGACCGACGGGAATCCTACGGAACGCAAGGGCTCAAAGGAGGTGAGGACAACTTCTCCCCACACATGTAAATAAAGAGCAGAAACTGAAGCAAATGTTTATTGTGAGGGAGACGGCTTCTGTCATTGCTGAGGGTCAATAGTGCCGGCGGTGGTGGTTAAAAGGGACATCCGAAACAGGGCCTAGAGGACAGCTGTGTCAGCCTTTCAAACTATTTAGCACGCGGCCAAATAGTAACACGTTCCAGTTGCTCTCAAAAGCCTTCGGCAATTTGTTTTTAACCAGTTCACTACCCTATTACCATCGGCATGTAAAATCTTTGCTAAATTTCCTAGATTAGGTTTCGAGAAATCGTAAAAACGGTCAACGAGCTACAATAGCTTACAAATCAACTGTCGCCCAAAAATCCCCAGAAGCCTTCGGCAATTTGTTTTTAACCAGCTCACTACCCTATTAACATCGGCATGTAAAATCTTTGCTCAATTTCCTAGCTTAGGCTTCGAGAAATCGGAAAAACGGTCAACGGGCTACAATAGCTTACAGGTCAATTGTCTACTGTAGCCCAAAAATCCTCAGAAGCCTTTAGCAATTTGTTTTTAACCAGTTCACTACCCTACTACCACCGGCGTGTAAAATCGTCACTGAATTTCCTAGTTTAGGCTTCGAGATATCGGAAAAGGTCAACGGGCTACAATAGGTCCTGTAACCCAAAAATCCTCAGAAGCCTTCAGCAATTTGTTTTTCATCAGGTAACTACCCTATTACCACCGGCATGTAAAATCTTTGCTCAATTTTCTAGCCTAGGCTTTGGGAAATCAGAGAAATGGTCAACAGGCTACAATAGCTTATAGGGTAACTGTCTACTGTAGCCCAAAAACCCTCAGAAGCCTTCGGCAATTTGTTTTTTATCCAGTTCACTATCCTATTACCATCGGCGTGCAAAACCTTTGCTGATTTTCCTAGCTTAGGCTTCGAGAAATTGGAAAAATGGTCAATGGGCTACGATAGCTTACAGGTCAACTGTCTACTGTAGCCCAAAAATCCTCAGAAGCCTTCGGTAATGTGTTTTTAACCAGTTCACTGCCCTACTACCACCGGCGTGTAATATTTTAGCTGAATTTCCTATCTTAGGCTTCGGGGAATCTGAAAAATGGTCAATGGGCTACAATAGGTCAAACGTCTACTGTAACCCAAAAACCCTCAGAAGCCTTCAGCAATTTGTTTTTAATCAGTTCACTTTCCTACCTTTGCACAATTTTATGGTTGAACTAGATGAACCTGTCTTGTGTCTTTTTTCAACCTGACTAACTATGTAATTTCCTAGCCTAGGCTTTGGGAAATTAGAAAAATGGTCAACGGGCTACAATAGCTTGCAGGTCAACTGTCTACTGTAGCCCAAAGACCCTCAGAAGCCTTCGGCAATTTGTGTTTAACCAGTTCACTACCCTACTACGTTGGCGTGTAAAATCTTCGTGAATTTCCTAGCTTAGGCGTTCAGAAATTGGAAAAATGGTCAACGGGCTACGATAGCTTACAGGTCAACTGTCTACTGTAACCCAAATAAAGGCTCTATCCTTAAAATAGAAATAGTCACCCAGTCGCAGTTAAATATATTTCTCTTTTCTTTTTCTACAGCAATGCGAACCAATAAAATGGAGGCGAGAACCATACTGACTTCCAAGAGTCGGCCACCACATCCCGTGTATAGGCAGGTGAGTCGATATTTTATGATATGGCGCGTGGTTTTATTTATTTAGACAGAAAGCAATATAAAATATACAGGAAGCAAAAGCGGACAATCAGAAATGATCTTTTCATTGTTATAAGTGTCCTAAGCTGATGAAAGGCGAGCTGTGATTGGCTGTGATTGGTGATCCCTTGTACTTCCTATTGAAGATAGGGTTATCCTTAGGAAAAAGTATTGGTAAAGCTGACCACCTACCTTACACTCTAACTATATACTCTGTACAATCGTCCTTAGAGTGTGAGAGGGTCCCTCATCAATTCATCCAGTTGACGACCAATCAAGTTGTTGTAGGTTCCTACACTATAAAGTTGTTGGCGAATCTATAGCCTATCACATATGATACAATCTGACTGTAAATCTTTGTACAACCTCCTTTCAATTTACAAAAACTGAACTTTGTAATAAAAGTACCTTCCTTTATTATCCGTTCAATTTGTATCCAATCTTTTCTTCTTTTCTACAGAGTTGTTGGTTTGATTTAGGGGAGGTAGGTAGTATGGTCAGACCATGAGATGTGTGATTACCCCAACAGAGCTTGACCAATCAGATTGGAAAGTGTTTGGCCAGCTCGATGGGCAGATTATAAAGTCCACTAGCATTTCGTATACATGTCTACAAGTTATTTATTTTATATGTCTATATATACTGTATATATCTATAGAAAATCTCTCTCTGTGTGTGTGTGTGTGTGTGTATATATAGTGTGTATGTGTGTGTATATATAGTGTGTGTGTGTATATATATATATATTGTATATAATGCAAAATAAATTTATAAAAACATACCCCCCCAAAAAATAATAATAAAATAAATAAATATATATATATATATATATATATATATAGATAGATAGATAGATAGATAGATAGATAGATAGATAGATAGATAGATAGAGATATCTATCTATCCATCTATCTATCTATCTATATATATATATAGATAGATAGAGAGAGATATATTCTTTTTTTTTACAAGACGCATAAAACAATTTTATATACTGCATATAATGCAATATATATATATATATATATATTGTATATAATCTTTTTGCATTATATACAGTAGATATCTTTTATCTATCTACTGTATATAATGCAAAAAAATGATATACAGTATATATATATATATATATATATATATATATATATATATATTGCATTATATACAGCATATACATTTGTTTTATGCATCTTGTAAAAACCAAAAACAAATATATATATATATATATATAAATTCTCCAAGTCTGTAATTCATCTCACAACATGAGTTATGGAGATGTTAAAAAAATGTTTTTGTTACCTTCCCTGACATCTCTATATTTCATGCTGTCAAAGAAGACACATTATTGTAAAGCTAAGATAAGATCTTTACATTATTGTAAAGATAAGAGCACACTTGTGCACAGGAGATTTTTTATATATTATACTTATTACACAATCACACAATAAAGCAACTATCCCTACGTCCCTAGCACTCCAAATGAATTTGATCCACACACACACACAAAAAAAAATAAAAAAAAAAAAAAAAAAAAATATATATATATATATATATATATATACAGTATACATATATATATATATATATATATATATATATATATATATATATATATATGCAAACTTTGGGTGGGTTACTTCCCTTTCTTCTTTTGGAAGTGGATGTATATAATATATAATCTTTATGAAAATTGGTTTGAGCCATATATATATATATATACTCCATGAAATATAAAAAAGTGTGAAAACTTTTTGAAGACCATATATATATATATTTATATATTATTTTTTATTTTTTTTGTTACATTGATCATGTAACAAAACATTAATGTGAACACACAAATTAGGGCATGTTACCAAAATAAATGAATATATGCAAACAGCTAACTAGTGTAGACGAAATGCTAATTGATGATCTATTGGTTCGATCCACAAATGTAAGACACCTTTGTTTCTATCTGTCAATTTAGCTCTAAAATAGAGATATCACTCCCTTAACACTTATTCAGTTTTTAGTTTCAATATTTTTATTACATTTTCAACATTAAAAAAAAGGGGGTATAAATAACATTATAAATAAAAAAAATGCATTAGAAATAGTACAAGAAATTCCATGTGCAGAATAATATTCATAAATATAAAGTGTATTAAATATATATTATGAGCAAGTAAAACATAGAATGTATTGAAAAATAAAATATACAGAACTAAATTAAATAAATTAAACAAGGTAATCTAAATTATTAATATTAAAATAATAATCTTATTCAGTTTTTATCCTGGCTGAAATAACTGCGTTGCATAACAATCTGTCACTGGCCATTTAAAAAATTCTGGTTGTTTTTGTTTTCTCATGTGCGTCTAGTTCAAAGCTGCCACCCAACCAGTATTGAAAGTTTAAAGAGATATTGATGATGCATGATGTCTGTTTAATGAGTTATCACTCATCTTTATTTAAGTCTGGAAACATGCCATGGGCGTGCGCCCCCCCGCCCCCCCCCCCATCCCCTCGCCCCCACTGCTGGCAGCTACATAAAAGCTATTTTTGCTTCAATAGCACCACATTGTCTTGCCAAGGTATTGGCTATAATCCTAGATTACAACTGCTTGGAGGAACATTTTCTGCTGTATTTCTTGCTTATCTATAAATTTAGAGGATGGCGACACCCCTGTCCATAAGTTGAGTCACATGACCCTTTGGTTTGACATATTCCGTGATCATGACCTTTGAAGGTCTGCAAAGTTGGAGCCACAGGCACTGGAAAATTCTTCCTTATCGACCTTCAATTTATTAATTTTTGCAGCTTTGAAAAATCTAAATATCATTAAAATACAAAGCACCATGCAAGATCTTTATCTATTCAAGAGTTAAGGATGATATATTATTTGTAGCCTAAGAAATGTGTTAAACTTTTGAATAAAAATCTATTGTTACAAAAAAAAAGTTAAGGATGATAGATCACTAATCCCAATACTCATTAATATTAATTATGAAAAACATCCTAGTAATGTTTGTAGATTCATGTTGTAATAATGTGTTTAATTTTACATATTTAATATTTGCAGCTTGATAAAGAGATCACTTGGTGAAGGCCAACTCAACTGGGATTGCAGTATGTGGAATGGCTGCCTACATACAGCATAAGCATATGTTTCATTTCCAGTTAAATGTTAGAATTTTTTGGGGAAAAAGCAGTTTTTGAAAAGGTCTTACAGTAGCATAAATGTAAAAAATAAATAAATAAAATATAAATAATAAAAAAAAAACAAATATATATATACATAAATAAAATGCAAACAAATAAATAAAAATAATATATATATATATATATATATATATATATATATATATATAGTTATCGTTGTCAGCCCGAAACGTCACCTCATATACCTGGTGCCTGATGTCATTTTTTTTCTAAATAAATCCTTTATATAAAAGGCAAAATAAATGCATATATATATATATATACATATATATAAAAGGCAAAAATATTTGCAAAAAAATATATATATATAAAATATATATATATATATATATATATATATATATATATACTGTGAGGGGGTTAACTCGGTAGCGGGTGTGTGTGACCCCCTGGTTGGGCTCCCCACACAAAACAGGGCCAGCAGACGGAGGTTGTGGTTTTCAAAATCAAAAGGTGCGGTTTATTTCTCTATGTACAGTGACAAAAACACAGTAAAGCCAAAAAGAAACATAAACAAAATAAATCCTGGTCAGTTTGACCTCTGACTAAACATGCAGGTTTCCTAAACTAACAACTGGGATCAGCCTGGTGCTGTCCTAGTCCCTAAGTCCCTGGTTTAGTAAAAGTCCAAACAAATAGCCACACAGGCTTTGTCTCACCGCACAGGGGTTCACTCTCCCTAGACAGTCCACACAGGTCTGGGTCCAGGCATGAGCTAACATCTAATGAAGCTGGGAGTTCTTATAGAGGCCTAAATGAGCTGACAAGCTTCAGCTGGTCTCATCAACTCCCTGTCTGCACGACGCCCAGCCCTCTCCCTAGAGGTATGAGTCATCCATGAGCCCACTAGCCTTATACAACTCTCCACCTAGTTGTATAAGTCGGCATAAAGCCTGAATCTGGGAGAAATATATCTACCCCCCTGGATGCAACCAGGTGACTTTACCTTCCTGCTGTCACATACCCCCCCCCTCTTGTTTTAACCTTGGGGTTGGAACACCAGCAATCAGGCATTCATGTACTCGAGACAAAGCATCCACATTCCCCATTTGAACGCCAGGGCGATGCTTTACTGTGAAGTTGAATTCCTGTAGGGCCAGGAACCACCTATTCACTCTTCTATTTGTCTCCTTGTTTTGAGCCATCCACTTTAACGGAGCGTGATCCGTAACCATGTCAAAGTGCCTACCTAGCAGATAGTACCGAAGGGAATCTAGAGCCCACTTCACCGCTAAACACTCCTTTTCAACCGTGGCGTAATTTACCTCATGGGACTTCAACTTCCTGCTGAGGTAAATGACTGGGTGCTCTTCCCCGTTCCAGACCTGGGACAATACTGCTCCTAACCCCACATCTGATGCATCACTTTGTACGACAAAGTCTTTAGAGAAGTCGGGTGAGTACAACACTGGCTGGCTACATAAGGCTTGTTTCAAGAATTGGAATGCTGCCTCAGCCTCGGGGGTCCATTTAATCATGACCGACCCTTTCCCTTTCGTCAGGTTGGTTAGGGGCACAGCCTTAGAAGCAAAGTGGGGAATGAAGCGCCGATAATAACCCGCGATTCCCAGAAAGGCCCGTACCTGCTTCTTGCTGTTGGGACGTGGCCAACTCTGGATGGCCTCGACTTTGTTGAGTTGGGGTTTTATCACTCCCCTGCCAATGGTGTACCCAAGATATTTGGCCTCCTCCTGCCCAATGGTACACTTCTTGGGGTTAGCCGTAAACCCCGCTTCCCGGATAGAGTCTAGGACTGCTTGCACTTTTGGCAGATGTGAGGCCCAATCTGTGCTATGGACAATTACGTCATCCAGGTAAGCCGCAGCATACTTCCGATGGGGCCTCAGTATCTGGTCCATTTTCCGCTGGAATGTGGCCGGCGCATTCTGTAACCCGAACGGCATTCTCTTATATTGGAACGCCCCGTCTGGGGTTACAAATGCGGTTTTCTCTTTGGCCGACTTGGCCAGGGGAATTTGCCAATACCCTTTTGTGAGGTCAAGAGTCGTCATGTATTGGGCTGTTCCCAGCCGGTCGATCAACTCATCTATACGTGGCATGGGGTAGGTGTCAAATTTTGTAACTTTGTTCAACTGACGAAAATCGTTACAAAATCGCCAGCTCCCATCCGGTTTAGGCACCAACACAATGGGACTAGACCAATCACTTTGGGACTCCTCTATCACCCCTAAGTTCAGCATTTTCTGTACTTCCTCCCGTATTGCCTCCGGTCGGGCCTCTGGGATCCGATAGGGTTTTAACTTCACCCTTTCACCGGGCGGGGTAATAATATCATGCTCTACCCCAGATGTTTGTCCCGGCAGCTCAGAGAACACCTCCTTGTTGCGAAGCACAAACTCCTTAACCTCCTGTTGTTGGGGTTGTGACAAGGTGGCTGCTATTCCAACCTCCGGAATCACGCAACCAGTTTGAGCTGGTGACCAAGTTTCTGCGACTAGGGACTCTCTATCCCTCCAGGCTTTCAACAGATTAACGTGATATATCTGTTCGGGCTTTCGCCTTCCTGGTTGTCTGACCTTGTAATTCACTTCGCTCACTTTTTCCATTATCTCGTAGGGGCCTTGCCATTTGGCAAGGAATTTACTTTCAACCGTAGGGACAAGTACCAATATCCTATCCCCCGGGGAAAAGGTACGGGTCTTTGCTCCACGGTTGTACACTCTCTGCTGTGCCAACTGCGCTTGGGCCAAATGTTCCTTCACGATGGGCATTACCTGTGCAATTCGATCTTGCATCAGGGCGACATGCTCAATCACACTCCTGTGGGGAGAACTCTCACTTTCCCAAGTTTCCTTGGCAATATCCAACAGCCCTCTTGGGTGTCTCCCATACAGTAACTCAAAGGGGGAGAATCCCGTAGAGGATTGGGGCACCTCCCTAATAGCAAACATCAAATAAGGAAGTAGACAGTCCCAATCCTTTCCATCTCTATCCACCACTTTCTTCAACATTTGTTTTAGGGTTTTGTTGAATCTTTCAACCAGCCCATCGGTTTGGGGGTGATACACAGATGTACGCAATTGCGTCACTTTGAACAATTTACACAGCTCTTTCATAACCCGGGACATAAAGGGTGTACCTTGGTCCGTAAGCAGTTCTTTACAAATACCCACCCGGCTAAAAACAAGAGATAGCTCTTTGGCTATGGTTTTGGCCGAGGTATTTCTGAGAGGGATCGCTTCTGGATAACGGGTGGCATAGTCCATTATAACCAATATGTACTGGTGCCCCCTAGCGGACTTGATTATAGGACCTACCAAATCCATTGCGATTCTCTCAAACGGGACCTCAATGATGGGTAGAGGGACCAGCGGGCTACGGAAATGTGGCATCGGGGCCGACCTCTGACACACAGGGCAGGAGGAACAATAATTTTCTATGTCCTTCATCACCCCAGGCCAATAGAATCTCTGTAATACCCTCTCTCGGGTTTTCTCTGTCCCCAGATGACCTCCAAGAATGTGCCCATGGGCCAACTCCAACACCAACTTCCTGTAAGGTTTGGGCACCACAAGCTGCTCAACGGTTTCTTCTGCCCTTTTTGCCACCCGATACAGTAGGTCCTTCTCTACGCTGAAGTATGGGTAAGTGCAGGTATTATCTGGGTTCACTAACTCGCCATCTATTTCCACTACGTTTTCCCGTGCCTTTATTAGGGCGGGGTCTTTTAACTGTTCTGTGGCAAAATTTTCCCTGTGAACCTCCAGATCAGAAAACTCCACAGACGGTAGGTTTTTGTCTGAGGAGGTGGGCTCCTCTCCAGTTTCTTGAGTCTCCCCTGCCAATACTGACAAGGGAAATTCTGGAGAGTCCTCACCACTCTCAGAGGAGTTCTGGCTATCACATTCCTGGTACATAGGGGCACCAGTGGGGGGCTCAGGATCATCCCACAGTTCCCAGAACTTCGGAAAATCCCTTCCCACAATGGCATCATGCGGTAATTGAGATACTAACCCCACTGGATGAGAGAGGGTACCTTTGGGGGTCTCGAAACACACTGTAGTCACTGGATACTCTCGGGTGTCCCCATGCACACAAATAACAGCTACCTTGCTATTCCCAGAGACCTCTGTTTTAACTAATTCAGCCTTTATCAGGGTCACAAGGCTACCTGAATCCAGTAATACCACAACATTTCTACCATTAATACACATTTTGCATAAATGTTTCTCAGTTCCCCGAATGGCAGTGCATGCGACTGTCGCACACAGCGACTGACGTCTGTCCATCAGAAAGTCACATTGCATGGGTTCCTCCACAACCGGGCAATTTGCTGCAATATGTCCCGCTTTCCGGCAGCGGTAGCAAACAATCCATTTGGCTGCCTCTTGAGCCCCTGACTTCCCAGGCTGTTCTCGCCAAACTTTGGGTAGAGCTCCCACCCTCTCACTCTCTCCACCCTCACCCCTTGGAATCCTCTTATCCGCCCCTGGGGATGGTCTGGTCTTAGGGTGGAAAGTCCGAGAGTCTCTGGAAGAGGCCGTCAGGTTCTCTGTAGCCAAGTATCTCTCTACACGATCCACAAGTTTACCGGCCGTTTCTGGGTCTCCATGGCTTACCCACTTTTGAATGGCGGTAGGAAGAGCTCTCAAGAAACGATCCATCACAACACGTTCCACAATCTCCGGTGCGGACAAAGTCTCTGGCTGTAGCCACTTCCTGCTCAGGTGAATGAGATCATACATTTGAGACCTGGGGGGTTTTCCAAGCTGGAAAGTCCAGTTATGCACACGCTGAGCCCGGACAGCCAGGGTGACACCCAGCCTTGCCAATATTTCAGCTTTTAGCATCACATAGTCTTTTGCTTGGTCAGGCTCTAGGTCATAGTAAGCCTTCTGCGATTCACCAGTTAACAGAGGAGCCACCAGTCCAGCCCACTGCTCCTCAGGCCACTTTTCTCTTTCAGCAGTCCTTTCAAATGTGGTCAAAAATACCTCTGGATCATCCTCTCCAGTCATTTTTGTCAATAAACGACTCACCCCAAAGGACGCGGTATTAGTGGGACGGCTTTCCTCACTGGTCTGCGGACGTTGCTGCATTACTGCTTCCATTTGTTGTAGTCTCTGCTCTTGCTTCTGTAACAGGTCTATGAAGCGGGCCTCAGATTGCTGCTGGGCTTGTTGATGAGCTTGCTGCTGGGCTGCAAGGCTCCTTTGCAAACCTGCATTTGTCTGCTGTTGATTGGCATTTGCTAGAGCCAGCTGTTTCAGTATCTCCTCCATGCTGGCTTAAAAAAAACTGCCACTGGTTCTCCACCAACTGTGAGGGGGTTAACTCGGTAGCGGGTGTGTGTGACCCCCTGGTTGGGCTCCCCACACAAAACAGGGCCAGCAGACGGAGGTTGTGGTTTTCAAAATCAAAAGGTGCGGTTTATTTCTCTATGTACAGTGACAAAAACACAGCAAAGCCAAAAAGAAACATAAACAAAATAAATCCTGGTCAGTTTGACCTCTGACTAAACATGCAGGTTTCCTAAACTAACAACTGGGATCAGCCTGGTGCTGTCCTAGTCCCTAAGTCCCTGGTTTAGTAAAAGTCCAAACAAATAGCCACACAGGCTTTGCCTCACCGCACAGGGGTTCACTCTCCCTAGACAGTCCACACAGGTCTGGGTCCAGGCATGAGCTAACATCTAATGAAGCTGGGAGTTCTTATAGAGGCCTAAATGAGCTGACAAGCTTCAGCTGGTCTCATCAACTCCCTGTCTGCACGACGCCCAGCCCTCTCCCTAGAGGTATGAGTCATCCATGAGCCCACTAGCCTTATACAACTCTCCACCTAGTTGTATAAGTCGGCATAAAGCCTGAATCTGGGAGAAATATATCTACCCCCCTGGATGCAACCAGGTGACTTTACCTTCCTGCTGTCACAATATATATATATATATATATATATATATATGTACAGACACTGTATAGGTATATCAATTTGTTTTACATTATATACAGTAGAACATTTGTTTTACGTGTTCTGTAAAAAAAAAAAAATAAGGTATTTGGAACTTTCAAAATTTTATCTCTAAAGTGATAATTTTTTCCCCACTGCGGTTTGATATTTTTATAACCTTTTCTCCATGTGAAGTACATGTTTTTTTTTAAAAAATACCAAAGAAGTTCATTTTTTTTTGTGCATATTGCTAAATTGTCTAATTTCCATGAGGTCAGAGGCAGGGCCCGCAGTGGGGGTGACCCTGTGTTTCGTAGCGCTATAAGTAGAGAGTGTTTGGGGCATGTTTTTTTCGAAATCACCTGACCGTCATCAGGAAGACAGAGGTAAGTGGCGAGGAAGGGTTGGGTGCGGAGGGGGGTTGGAACTTGGCAATTTAAGCAAGTTATATGATTGCTTGTTAGTATTCAAAATCGGTGTATAAAATAATCAAAAATATTTTTCTTTTTTTTTTTTTTTTTTTACATAGTTTGGTGGGCATGGTAGACCAAATGAATCCATAATCATAAACATCTTTTTTTCCCCCATGAATAGAATCATAAACATCTTTATTATTGTTTCCAAAATTTATTTTCTTGTGTTTTTTACATTCTTTCCTTCCAGCTTTTCTATCTTTCTCCTATTATTGTACATGTAGTTAGGGTTAGCATACCCGTGGTTGCTATTGAGGTTACTAAACAATTTAATAATTAAAATCCTGAAAAAATCTAATTGTATATAAAGGCCTTGCTTGGCTTTTTGACCCCAAAAATGTTGGCTTTGTCTCCCCAACAGTCAATAGCCCTATCTATCTATTTATCTATCTATCTATCTATCTATCTATCTATCTATTTCAAAGTTTAGATTTTAAGTCATACACTTTATTGACTAACCTAAGTTATTAAAGATGCAAGATTTTGGTACAATATGTCATTCACCCCTAAATTCCATGATGATGATGATAATAATAACAATAGTGCTACCAATGGAATTTGAGTGATACCATTGGTAGCACCATGATTATTATTATTATTATGAATATTAATATCATCCCTATCATTATGGAATTTAAATTATACCATTGGTAGCACTATTATTATTCTTATTAATTTATGTAAATAATACCATTGGTAGCACTATTTCTATTATTTTGGAATTTAAGTGATACCATTGGTAGCACCATTATTATTATTAACAGCATTATTTTTATGATAATGATGATTATCATCATCATCATCATCATCATCATTATGGAATTTAGGTGATACCATTGGTAGCACCATTATTATTATTATTATTATTATGGAATTTAAGTGATACCATTGGTTGCACCATTTTATTCTTAGCAGTATTATTATTATAAGTTTTATAATGATAATAATAATAATACATAGAATAATAATACTGCTAAGAATAATAATGGGGCTACCAATAGTATCACTTAAATTCCATAATAATAATAATAATGATGATGCTACCAATGGTATCACCTAAATTCCATAATGATGATGATGATGATGACAATAATCCTAATTCTAATAATAATAATAATACTGTTAATAATAATAATGGTTAAATTCCATAATAATAATAATAAAAATAGTGTTACCAATGGTATTACTTACATTTATTAATAAGAATAATGATAATAATAGTGCTACCAATGGTATCACTTAAATTCCATAATGATAAGGATGATGATAATAATCCTCTTCATAATAACAATACTGTTACTTTAAGTGATATCATTGGTAGCACCATTATTATTCTTAACATTATTATTATTCTAAATTTTATAATGATAATAATACTTAGAATAATAATAATATTAACAATAATAATGGGGTTACAAATGGTATCACTTAAATTCCATAATAATAATCATAATAATAATAATAATAATTATAATAATAGTGCTACCAATGGTATTACTTAAATTGATTACTGTAATAAGAATAATGATAATAATAGTGCTACCAATGGTATCACCTAAATTCCATGAGGTTGATGATGATAATAATAGTAATAATAATACTTTTAATAATTATAATGGTGCTACCAATGGTATCACTTAAATTCCATAATAATAATTATATTAATAATAATATGAATATTAATAATAACAACAATAACGGTGCTACCAATGGTATCATTTAAATTCCATAATATGAATAATATGAATAATAATAACAATATTGGCGCTACCAATGGCATCACTTAAATTCCATAAGAATATTAATAATAATAGTAATTATAATATTAATAATTATAATATTAATAATGGTGCTACCAATGGTATCACTCAAATTCCATAATAATAATAATAATGGTGCTACCAATGATATCACCTAAATTCCATAATAATAATAATAATAATAATAATAATAGTGCTACCAATGGTATTACTTAAATTGATTACTGTAATAAGAATAATGATAATAATAGCGCTACCAATGGTATCGCCTAAATTCCATGAGGTTGATGATGATAATAATAGTAATATTAATACTTTTAATAATTATAATGCTGCTACCAAAGGTATCACTTAAATTCCATAATAATAATTATAATAATAATATGAATATTAATAACAATAATGGCGCTAACAATGGCATCACTTAAATTCCATAAGAATATTAATAATAATAGTAATTATAATAATAATATTAATAATGGTGCTACCAATGGCATCACTTAAATTCCACAAGAATATTAATAATAATAGTAATTATAATATTAATAATAATAATATTAATATTGGTGCTACCAATGGTATCACTTAAATTCCATAATAATAATAATAATAATAATAATGGTGCTACCAATGGTATCACCTAAATTCCATAATGATGATGATGATAATAATCCTAATCATAATAATAATAATACTGTTAATAATAATAATGGTTGAATTCCATAATAATAATAATAAAAACAGTGCTACCAATGGTATTACTTACATTTATTAATAAGAATAATGATAATAATAGTGCTACCAATGGTATCACTTAAATTCCATATTGATAAGGATGATGATAATAATCCTCTTCATAATAACAATACTGTTACTTTAAGTGATACAATTGGTAGCACCATTATTATTCTTAACATTATTATTATTCTAAATTTTATAATGATAATAATAATACTTAGAATAATATTAATAATAATAGTGGTGATACCAATGGTATCACTTAAATTCCATAATAATAATAATAATAGTGCTACCTATGGTATTACTTAAATTGATTACTGTGATAATAATAGTGCTACCAATGGTATCACCTAAATTCCATGAGGTTGATGATGATAATAATAGTAATATTAGTACATTTAATAATTATAATGGTGCTACCAATGGTATCACTTAAATTCCATAATAATAATTATAGTAATAACAATATGAATAATAATAATAACAATAACGGTGCTACCAATGGTATCACTTAAATTCCATAATAATATTAATAATATGAATAATAATAACAATAATGGCGCTACCAATGGCATCACTTAAATTCCAAAAGAATATTAATAATAATAGTAATTATAATATTAATAATAATAATAATAATATTAATAATGGTGCTACCAATGGTATCACTTAAATTCCATAATAATAATAATAATTATATTAATAATAATAATAATAATAATGGTGCTACCAATGGTATCACATAAATTCCTTGATAATAATAATAGTAATAATGGTAATAATAATGGTGTTAACAATGGTATCACCTAAATTCCATAATGACGATGATAATAATAATAATCATAATAATAATGGTGCTACCAATAGTATCACTTAAATGTATTAATAATAATTAATAGTGCTACCAATGGTATCATTTATATTTTATAATGATGATAATAATAATCATAATATTAATAATAATAATGTTGCTACTAATAGTAATACTAATACTAATCACGTGCCATGATGATAAAAAAAATAATAATGATAATAATGGTGTTAACAATAAAATTCCATACTGATACAAATAATAATAATAGTATCACTCCAAATTTTTCATATTAATAATAAATGTGCAGTCATGTATTGTTCTAAATTCTTATCTTAAGAACAAAAATTATATAGATAAGTGTGAAGACTTAAAAAGAAGGAAACCATGTTATTGCTCAAATAAACGTAAGATTTATTTCTATCAGCATAAATAATGTTAGCAGGCAAAAAGCGTCATTTAATTAAAAACGTAACTATTAAAAATTTAAAACTAAAATTTTAATGCGTCTATATACCTCCCAAACATGAGAAGAAACAAGCAAAGGGATAAGAATGGCCATGCCAATTGACAACCCCCCCATTATTTTACACTATATTATTGTTGATGTGAAGGTTTCCCACTTCACATGCCAATTTCCCCTCCATGGCAACCCTTTTCCACACAGAAAGACAAACACATCTGTCAGCCCATAAATTATACTCCAATCAAAGGCCTGCAGAGGAAGATTAATGGACGCTTTCTTATTAATGGGACTTAATCTAGTAAATATAGAGCCCCTATATTCAGTTTGCGGTCTTGTATGGAAATTAATTCTCCGTTCTTCTCTCTGGACAAATCAATCGGGGTCTCGGCCATTCATTATCACACAGATTCAGTCTAATCTATTGGGGGCACGGCTCTTTTATTCCCCGGCCAATGGGTATAATCTGGTGGGAGGCTCGATTCTTTCCTTTTCATGGAGGTTCCATTCACAGGGCAAACAGATGACCCCTTTCCACCCACTCACCAAATCGAGTTAATCTTTATGGAGACAAAAACATTATTGCCGTGATAGTTCTGCTGTGTATTCCAATCAGATAAAAAAAAAAAAAAAAAAAATTAATTATTTTTTTCAAAATTTTTGCCCAAAAATTGGATGGTTGATATATTTTTGGACGGGGAAGATGCAGTATTGGCTTTTGCCCTTTGTTTAGTTTGTTGCAGAAAGTAGGAAAGACCCGTGACTTTCCTACTTTCTCAGTTAGGAGTGAATGATTTCACTTCCCCCTCCCCAAGAATCCTGGCTTTCCCGCTCTTCCTACTTTCTCAGTTAGGGGTGAATGTCACTTCCCATTGCCCAAGACCCCTGGTTTTCCTGCTCTTCTTACTTTCTCAGTTAGGGGTGAATGATGTCACTTCCCCCGCCCCAAGAATCCTGGCTTTCCCGTTCTTCCTACTTTCTCAGTTAGGGGTGAATGTCACTTCCCATTGCCCAAGACCCCTGGTTTTCCCACTCCTGCTTTCTCAGTTAGGGGTGAATGATGTCACTTCCCCTGCTCCAAAACCCCTGGTTTTCCCACTCCTCCTGCCTTCTCAGTTTAGGGGTGAATGATGTCACTTCCCTCGCCCCAAGAATCCTGGCTTTCCTGTTCTTCCTACTTTCTCAGTTAGGAGTGAATGATGTCACTTCCCCCACCCCAAGAATCCTGGCTTTCCCGTTCTTCCTACTTTCTCAGTTAGGAGTGAATGATGTCACTTCCCCCACCCCAAGAATCCTGGCTTTCCCGTTCTTCCTACTTTCTCAGTTAGGAGTGAATGATGTCACTTCCCCCCGCCCCAAGAATCCTGGCTTTCCCGTTCTTCCTACTTTCTCAGTTAGGGATGAATGTCACTTCCTATTGCCCAAGACCCCTGGTTTTCCTGCTCTTCTTACTTTCTCAGTTAGGGGTGAATGATGTCACTTCCCCGCCCCAAGAATCCTGGCTTTCCCATTCTTCCTACTTTCTCAGTTAGGAGTGAATGATGTCACTTCCCCCGCCCCAAGAATCCTGGCTTTCCCGTTCTTCCTACTTTCTCAGTTAGGGGTGAACGTCACTTCCCATTGCCCAAGACCCCTGGTTTTCCCACTCCTGCTTTCTCAGTTAGGGGTGAATGATGTCACTTCCCCTGCTCCAAAACCCCTGGTTTTACCACTCCTCCTGCCTTCTCAGTTTAGGGGTGAATGATGTCACTTCCCTCGCCCCAAGAATCCTGGCTTTCCTGTTCTTCCTATTTTCTCAGGAGTGAATGATGTCACTTCCCCCGCCCCAAGAATCCTGGCTTTCCCGTTCTTCCTACTTTCTCAGTTAGGGGTGAATGATGTCACTTCCCCTGCTCCAAAACCCCTGGTTTTCCCACTCCTCCTGCCTTCTCAGTTTAGGGGTGAATGATGTCACTTCCCCTGCCCCAAGCCCCCTGGGATACTGACGTCACACACATGCAAGGAGGATTTTGGGGCAATCTGTACCACAGTTCACAGCAATGTGTGTGAGCCTTGTCATCAAAGAAGCCAGAGTAGACGGCCTGCACCCTCATGAGGTTACATAAATATATAGTTAGTCAAGTGGAAAAAAGACGCTCATCCATCCAGGTCAACCAATGTTAGATGAAAAGATGACTGCACAGGACTTGGAGTCCTGAGATAGAGCATTGGCCTACACCAGACAAGGCTAGAATCGCTGGGTATGTTTTTTTTGTGGAAAACCCCAGATAGGAGGGTGAACAAAAATTAAAAAGGAGAAAGTGAAGTTTCTCTTTAAGGCATCGGTGTTCAAACTGTGGCCCCAGGGCCTCTAAGGTGCAGCCTTCGGGGTCACCACAGGTAGTTGTCCTCAGAGTTTCTGCAAGCAGTGGGCCTCGGGGTCTCTGCAGGCAGTGGACCTTGGGGTCTATGCAGGCAGTGGTTTTTGGGTCTCTGCAGACAGTGGTCCTCAGGGTCTCTGCAGGCAGTGGTCTTCAGGGTCTCTGCAGGCAGTGGTCTTCAGGGTCTCTGCAGGCAGTGGTCTTCGGTGTCTCTGCAGGCAGTGGTCTTCGGGGTGTCTGCAGGTAGTAGTCCTCGGTGTCTCTGCAGGCAGTAGTCCTTGGGGTCTCTGCAGGCAGTAGTCCATGTTATCTTAACTGATTTTGTAAATGAACCCCATAATGCGCTATTGAATGATGATCGCCAAGGACATACTCACAGTCTCTGGATTGTCTTGGCTTGTTAATGATAGTCTAAAGCGCATCAATGAAATTGAAAAGGTTTTTACAAAGTAACACGCATTGAGCAACATTCTTGAAGACTGTACAGCACCCTTCAGCTTCCACCTGGGAGTGCTGGCTGCAGAGCTTTAAGGGAGTGTTACCTTTTTTTTTAGCATGCTTTCATGCTAAAAAAAATAACCCTCTTCACCCCCTTAGCTCACTCAAGTACTTACCTATTCTTAACTGTGATGGCCAGCTCCTCTGGGGTGTTGCAACCTTCTACTTAAAATTTGGCTGCCCTGCCCATGCACAGTAACACCCCACAGCCTTGACTAGGATCATACCTGAACTGTCAGAATTTGGCACAATAAAGTCTTTAGGGAGTTCCTGCCCAGGCATGGGCAGCGCCACATAAGGTTTCAGGACTTAGGTTTTTGGCCTTAAATGCCAAAAGAGGCCACCACTGTTGGGAAGAGGCACCCTATGCTTAGATTATGTTAGCATAAATAAAAGGATGGGGTTGGATTTTTTTATTTCAATTTATCTAGGACTTGATTGTTGGTGACCCCACCAGCAACATACCTACCTGCCCCTTGCTCTACTAATGCTTGGCCACCAGTAGCTTAGGAAAATATTGGTGCTTGGTGATTGACTTCTTATGCCGTGTACACACAATCGTTTTTCTCGACGGTGAAAACACCGCCGAGAAAATCGACATGAAAAACGAGGACTGGCTTGGTCCCCTACACACGGCCGGTTTTCATTAAATTTTTTCTTTTGGCCGTGAAAAACGACCGTGTGTAGGCTCCCTGGCAGTGTTTCCCTTTGGGAAAACTGCCACAGAAAAAAATGCCGTGAATGACGACGAGAAAAATTAGAGCATGTTCTAATTTTTCTCGTCGTGATTCTTGCCGTTTTTCTCGTCGGGAAAAATGCTGAAAAGCCCACACACGGGCATTTTTCTTGTCAAAGAGAAAAAATGACATTTTTCCCGACGAGAAAAATGGTTGTGTGTACGCGGCATTAGACACCTAGTGGCGAAAGTTTTTTGGGGAAATATGCATGTGGAGGAAACGGTGAATACATCTCATCTATTCACCCAGCCATATACTGCTAGGTCATCAACGGAAATATAAATATCAAAAACTCTTTGGACGATAATAACGGGTGTTAAAGGATGACCAGTCAGTATTTCATCTATATATCACACCAAGAGTATAAAAAAAATGTCATATTTTATTACAGTGTCTCTTAAAAACATCCAAAAATGGGAAAATAACCCCAGACAGTATAACCATACAAAAGCACATATAAAACCACAATGGCGGACATTGTAATAAAATATTTTTTATACTCTTGGTGTGATATATGGATGTAAAACTGACTGGTCATCCTTAAATGCCCTTTATTTTCTTCTAAAGAGTCTTCGCTTCTTAGATACCTAGGGCTGTCACATAGGGGGCTTGGAGAGAGTTGTCCTTCCTGTGCAAGATCCAATTCACAACTCGGAGCTTGCAGAGGTCTAACTCTCCATCACTCACAGTGTTTTTGGCTTGGCAGCAAAAGCAGCAAATGTAGGTGTAGCATCTTTTTACCTAAAATAAAGATCACTATCCTGTTGTTAACACTTTGTGAGATGAGCCCTATGTCTGGGTGTAGAAGGCCTAAACAGCTCCTTAGAGGCCTACAGACCAGTGGGTGACCAAAGGATGTTCAGATGCTCAGGCCCAACCAACTGCAAAGAAGGGATGATGGGATAGACGCTTCTTGTCCTGCTGTTCCTGGCAGGGAACAATAGCATTTGGACATGTTTTAAAAACTTGTGTGGTGGTTGGCCATGAAGTTTCTGCTGCCATCACAGACATGAGAACACCATTTCCAACTAAAAATGGCCAGATTGGTTGATTGTCATGATATGTCTATGGCCAACTTCATTATATTGCTGGGGTGGAACAGATTGTTTGGGTGACTAGAGACAGCCATGTATAACCAATGTCCACCTTAGAAGTCGAATGCATAATATAGGGATCTATGACTGATCCTGAGGTTTGGCATTGGTGTATTTCCGCCGTATACTCATTGCGCTAATCGTGTAGTCAAATGTGCTGGGTTGTTTGAGTTTTTTATAAAGTAGTGGCACTTCTAGGAAAGTACCTAGGCACCAATTTCCCCACAGCGGCTTCCATCTACATAACCCGCAACAGGGTGCAAACACCCGCAGTGACGCCAAAGGCGCAGGCGATTACCGAAAAATGCGATGATTGCATTTCTGAGAAACACAGCCAGAAAACCACCTCTTTAAAGTCATATCCCGTTAATGCACCACACCTTACTATCACAGTCTTCTTACATAGAGAAAATTACGGACACGCCACCAATCAGTGTCACCGCTTTCATCAGCAGCCCAAGGCACATTTATCCTCCCATTGTATAGATGTACTGTATATGTTTATGTATCGCACTTTAAGCAGCAGCGTGGCTCAAACTACACGCTTCCCAGTCTGTATCACTTTGTGTTCGTGACACAAAATCTTTTATTTGAGTCGTAATTTTTGTTATAATTTTTAAATCTCAAAATTTTTTACATTTAATCTGAGATCCCTGAGATATATATATATTTCTTTATTTTATGTCTTGTGCAGATATAAATAAATATATTTTTGTTATTTTATATTGGTATTTGGAACCTTTAGTAGACTTGCTCCTATTTTTGTACATCTCTCTCTCTCTCTCTTTTACTTTCTTTCGCTCGTTCTTTCTTTCTCTTTCTTTCATTTTTTAAAATCTTTTTATTCATTATCTAATATCTATAAACTACAGTATATATCATCTATGTATCTATCAATCCCTATTCATCCTATTTTCTTTCTTTCTTTTTCTCTTTCTCTCTCCCTTTCTGTCTTTATTTCTCTCTCTTTCTCTTTTTATTTGTTTATTTTTTCTCTCTTTCTTTCTTTCTTTCTTTCTTCCTTTCCTTCTCTCTTTCCCTCTCCCTTTCTGCCTTTGTTTCTCTCTTTCTCTTTCCCTCTTTATTTCTTTCCTTTTTCTTTCTTTCTTTCTTCCTTCCTTTCTCTCTTTCTCTCTTTCTCGCTCCCTTTCTGTCTTTGTTTCTCACTTTCTCCCTCTTTCTCTCTCTTTATTTCTTTCTTTTTTTCTCTCTTTCCTTTTCTGTTTCTTTCTCTCTCTCTCTCTCTCTTTCTTTTCCCCCCTCTTTCTTTCTTTTCCCTCTCTCTCTTTCGTTCTTTCTTATCTATTTATTCATTCGCTAATATCTATAAACTACAGTATATATCATCTCTGTATCTCTATTTATCCTATTTTTCTTTCTTTCTTTTTCTCTCTCCCTTCCTCTTTCTTTCTTTCTTTCTTTCTTTCTTTCTTTCCTTCTCTTTCCCTCTATCTTTCTGTCTTTGATTCTCTCTTTCTCTTTCTCCCTCTTTCTCTCTTTATTTCTTTCCTTTTCTTTCCTTTTTTCTTTCTTTCTTTCTTTCTTTCTTTCTTTCTTTCTTTCTTTCTTTCCTTCTCTTTTTCTCTCTTTCTCTCTCTCTTTCTCCCTCTTTCTCTCTCTTTCTCTATTTCCTTTTTTTTCTCTCTTTCATTTTCTGTTTCTTTCTCTCTTTCTTTCTCTCTCTCTCTTTCTTTTTTTCCCCTCTTTCTTTCTTTTCTCTCTCTCTCGTTCTTGCTTTAGTTCTTTCTTATCTATTTATTAATTCATTAGCTAATATCTATAAACTACAGTATATATCATCTATGTATCTATCTCTATTTATCCTATTTTATTTCCTTTTCTCTCGCTCGCTTTCTTTCTCGGTTTCTGTCTTTTTCTCTCCCTTTCTGTCTTTATTTCTTTCTCTCTCTCTCTCTCTCTCCCTTTCTGTCTATTTCTCTCTCTCTCTCTCTCTTTCACTGGAATGCATGTGGTGTGAACTAACCCCAAAAGTTATAAAATTGCTTTCAGATAGTATGATATGTTACAATGTATCGGTGTAATTGTGTCACACCTGGATAGGATATTATAGCTGTAAACGTTCTTCTAATTATTATATCTTATCCAGTCTTATACTCCATAAATCTTGTTATGCATTATCCCCGGATAGTATAGAGTCACGATATGATACGTCCAATTCTGTATAATCAGACCGTTGAATATTTCAGGACACACATTATAAGGATGAATCGATGAGTTGTGTTGCCAACAGAAATGCGTTGCATGAACATCAGAGATAATAACAAGTACAGTCCGGGGTTCAACTAAAGGGAACCATCTTCCCACATAGATTGCAATAGATGTCTATCAGGGTAGTGAGATCCCAGGTGTCACCATTTTTAGTTAATTGTAATGTGAACAAGAAGTGAAAAGGATGTCTTTATATAATAATGTTACAATTGCCCGCAATCTCTGATACTATTGTCATTGTTTTTATGATGATATCATTGTTATGGTAGTTGTGAGTAAGTGACACCTATTGGTATATTCGATGTAACATATCTTTGTCATGACACCACTAGTATTTCTCAGAGGAAATTCCTTCCTTCTCAGCAAGTATACTTCCAGGGACTGACACACCATGATATATTCTATGTGGTATGAGTGTATAGTCTATGGAAAATCTGAATAGAACAGGAAGAAGTGAGAAGACATTTAGCTATTGCAGCCACACTTCAGGTTTTACCAACGCACACACACACATGCACACACACGCAGAGGCACACACACACACACACGCAGAGGCGCACACACAGGCACGCACACACTATCTCCATACTTTAGACCGAATAAAAAGACAGAAACAAAATTTTTATTGCGAATCACATTTTATACAAATAATTCAACCACAGGCACACACATACATGGGCACACACACGCACAGGTACACACATACACAGGCACACACACAAGCACATGCACACTATCTCCAGACTTTAGAAAGAATAAAAAGACAGAAACAAAAATGTTATTGCAAATCACGTTTTATACAAATCATTCAACCACACGCACAGGCACACGCACACACATGCACAGGAACACACGCACGCACACACAAGCACATGCACTCATATGCACAGGCACACATACACACTATCTCCAGATTTTAGAAAGAATAAAAAGATAGAAACAACATTTTTATTGCAAATCACATTTTATACAAATCATTCAACCACAGGCACACACACACACAGGCACGCGCAGGCACACGCACAGGCACACACACAGGCACACACACACAGGCACACACACGCACAGGCACACACATGCACGCACGAACAGGCACACACACACATGCACACACACGCAAAGTTACACACATACACGCACACACAAGCACACGCACATACACACTATCTCCATACTTTAGAAATAATAAAAAGACAAACAAATTTTTTATTGCAAATCACATTTTATACAAATCATTCAACCACACACACAGGTACACACATGCACACGCACACACATGCACAGGAACACACGCACAAGCACACACGCACACGCACAGGAACACAAGCACATGCACTCACATGCACAGGCACACATACACACTATCTCCAGATTTTAGAAAGAATAAAAATATAGAAACAAAATTTTTATTGCAAATCACATTTTATACAAATAATTCAACCACAAGCACACACACACAGGCACACACACACACAGGCACAGGCACGCACGCACACGCACACATACACACTATCTCCAGACTTTAGAAAGAATAAAAAGACCGAAACAAAATTTTTATTGCAAATCACATTTTATACAAATCATTAAACCAAAAGAATTGTGTTAATATATATATATATATATATATATATACCGTGTTAGAATGATCAATCCAACATGTAATATCTTAAACTTCACTCTACCAATCAACATTGATATTTTTTTTCAATCAAGTAATTTTTATTGAGAATTTTCCACCAAAAAAAAAACCAATACAAACTTTTTAACAAAAGAAAACCTTGCAACATGTACACAGAAAAAAAAAAATCAACTTGCATAATACCAGACACTACGAGGTTCTATAGAAAAGGGAGTAAAGATCAAATCTCACATCGTGTACTACCAACACATAGGGCGAAAACAGCTATTTTACCTAAAAGCGGAGTTCCCCCAAAAGTGAGATCACTCTGAAGTTTGGCCCCCCTCCTCCTTCCCCCCGCCGCCGGGCCATTCAGAAAGCGCAGCACTCTTCACGCATGCGCAGTAGGGAACCGGCTATGAAGCCAATCCCAGACGACGTCTCCTAGTGACGAAACGCGTAGGTGTGGCTTGTGTTATCTGCGTCATTACGCCCTCTCCACAGGAGTTACGAGTGCGAACAGGTGCATAGAAGCGGAGGAAGCCCGGACGAGACGCCGAGAGACAACGTGTCCTGTCTGTTTACAAAACCGCCCTATACTTGCCAATTGATTGTAAGTGCAATACTTTTTCTTCATACAAATAAATGTGTATGCAATATCACACTATGGAGCTTTTTTTTTTTCCTCTGAGAATACCAACTGTGGTCCATATCTGTATCCTGATACCGGCAGTGGGTCTGAAGGGAGACCCAAATTCCCTATGCTCACAGTGACTGCCGTAATAGCGGTCTATTCCATCTGGTAAGGAGATTTTGATATCACCTTCTGCGGTGTCTCTATTGGTGGATGGAATTCTCTCTTATTTCAAGTTTTTCTTCTTCATATCAAGACAACTTACCTCAAGGATATATTTCTTCCATTTCTTTCATCCATTGCTGATTGTCAGCTAGATACACTGACTTCACTATTGTGATTGGGACTATATTTCTTTTAGATGTTTTTTTCACATCAATTTGTGTTTTCACTGGGACTAATTTCTTAGAATGTTTTTTTCACATTAATTTGTGTTCACTAAGTATTCATATGTACCTTATTAATTTATCATTATTGGTCATATTTTTTCATATATCTTATCACATAAGGTTTATGCTCATCTCATAGCGCCGTACCTTATTTATATTTCTTGTGTTTTAAATTCTGTGTCAGAATTTTTGTACTGCCAGCTTTTTTTCTACTTCACGGTTGTTTTTTATATATATTATCATTTATTTTTTTCTTTTGCTCACTATCTAGCGCAGTGTTCCCAAATATTCTTTTGGTTTTTCTAAACAAACATGTCATACTTACCTCCACTGTGTAGTTCGTTTTGCACAGAGTGCCCCGATCCTCGTCTTCTGGGGTCCCTCGGAGACTGTCTCGGCTCCTCCCCGCATCAGCTAACCCCCGTTCTGGGAAGCGCTCTCCCAAGGGGGTTAGCTTGCGGGCGCACTCCCGTGATACAGTGATACAGACGGCGACTATAGCCGCCGACTGTATCACTCGGCCCCGCGTCATTGATTTGATTGACAGCAGCGGGAGCCAATGGCTGTGCTGCTATCAATCATCCAATGAATGTGCCCAGAAGAGCCGAAAAGCCCGGTCGAGAAGCCTGCGCGTTCACAACGCGGGACTTTCAAGGGCTCAGGTAAGTAAACGGGGGGGACCGCTAATCGTCGGATGTTTTTTCACCTTAATGCAGAGAATGCATTAAGATGAAAAAACATGAACCTTTACAACCCCTTTAAGGCGTCAGCATACCAAGACATTTTGGACAATTTCATTCTCCCAACTTTGTGGGATGTTGGGAAGGATGGCCCCTTCCTGTTCCAACACGACTGCACAAAGCAAGGTCCATAAAGACATGGATGAGCGAGTTTGGGGTGGAGGAGCTTGACTGGCCTGCACAGAGTCCTGACCTCAACCCTGATAGAACACCTTTTGGGATGAATTAGAGTGGAGACTGCGAGCCAGGCCTTCTCGTCCAACATCAGTATCTAACCTCACAAATGTGCTTCTGGAAGAACGGTCAAACATTCCCATAGACACACTCCTAAACCTTGTGGACGGCCTTCCCAGAAGAGTTGAAGCTGTTATAGCTGCAAAGGGCCAACTCAATATTGAACCCAAAGGACTAAGACTGGGATGCCATTAAAGTTCATGTGCGTGTAAAGGCAGGTGTCCCAATACTTTTGGTAATATAGTGTGTCTATATATATATATATATATATATATATATATATATATATATATATATATATATATATATATATATATAATGTAGCGGGGTCTCCGTTGAGGCTCCATGGACTACGTTACCCAGAATCCCGTTTGGCACCCAGGGTGCATTGGGCTGCCGCAGAGACTCATGGGTGGGGTATAAAAGGGGAGGGCGAGGCTAAGCCCGGCCTCTTTGGACACCGCGTGGCTGGCAAGAGGACTTCCTGTGCGGACCTGCTGCACGTGCAAGGCCCGAGGCCTGGGCCTTGCGCACTTCCAGAGAGTCTTCCACCTTGCTGCGGAGCCTGTGCGGCATCTGACATCTACCTGCTTCGCGGACGTCAGTTGGACCAGAGACCCGGCTGTGGCAGATCCTGTGTGCGGAGACACAGCGGTGGGAGTCCCGGACTGGGATCAAGTCCGGAGGGGTGAGAGAGCACCTGCTCACAGCTATAACCGAGTACTTTGTTAGGCCTATTGACTGCCTTGGCCCATCGGGTTATACTTGCTTTCCTGACAGGAGACTAGTTGCAGAACTGAGTTATATAGTCTCCGGGGAGATGCTTCTATTGCCATAGACCATTATTGGATTACAAATTATTGTTCCTGTATGTGCACCACCGATCATCTTGCATGCGAAGATTCCTCACTTAAAGACTGAGCTTTAACTGAGTCAGGCCTGACTGGGAGTTTATAGCATTGCTGAGCGCCATATTGCTCTCAGGGAAAATAGCTATATGTCAGTGTGTGATAGAACTATATGTGCACTATAGTTGACTAGTGTTATTATTACTGCAGGTCTCTGCATGTGTGTGTTATATGGTATTGATCGTTAACCTTTATATACAAGTAAACCTATTACATTTAATCACTTTGGTATTGGCGTCCATTACTATACTTCACAATTGTTAGGAAAATTGTGGGATTGTTCATGAACTGGTATAGAGCCATACATATATATCACCCCTAGACTAGCTGTGCCAGAGAAGGGTCGAGTAGATTGCCGGGGGTTGGCTGTGCTGTGTACAGGGCCCAAAAGAAAACCAGCGGCTCTCTTAGTTTGGGGGTATCGCTACACGTGGGGGCTCGTCCGGGATCCTGTATATGGCAAGCAAACACGCCAAAAGTACCGGAATGGACCCGCTAGGAGTGAAAGCGTGGTGCGAAGCAGCCAAAACAAACCCAGACATGTCAGTGGTCATCAGTCTCCCAGGAGAAGAATGGTCAATAGGTGCGGCGGAGCGACTTGTGGTGTCGTTATCCCCAAATAATACACCATGGGTGATGGACATGAAATCAGACCCAGACACCTCATTTCAGTATGCACTGATAGAGTGGTGGGATGGAGTACCGGGGAACTTTAAACGCCGAAGTGTGCAGACGCCAGATAACAAAACTTATGGTTTGGCGCATGCAATGACCGTGAAGACGGAGTCACCTCCGCCATCCCCAACGGGATCACCGCCAGGGATGCCCCATGCAACAGAGAAGCAGAAAAGGGACGACACCTCCGGTGACATCCATTACTGCCATAGGGCCAGAGCTGTTAAATGCCTTAGGAGATCTGCTCACGAAGTGTCAGAAAACAAACACGGTACACATAGAGGCCAACTACCGGAAGCTGAGAATATTTTCGGGGAGACTGCCCATCCCTATGGGGGAGGAAGACTTCGATACCTGGATCGAACAGGCTTTGTCAGCAGTAGAGGCATGGGAGGTGCCTGAAACGCAGAAGAAGCAGCGCGTGATGGAAAGTCTGAAAGGCGCAGCTGCGGAAGCTGTAAAAAGTCTCTGGTTTGGAAATGCTGCCTGCACGGCTTATGACTGCTTAGCCATGCTACAAGAAGAGTTCGGTCAGTTAGAGAAAGTAACGGAACTGGTGTATCAGTTCGAACACACCTTTCAGCAGCCAGGAGAAAAGCTGTCGGAGTATGTCAGAAGACTGAACAAGATGCTTTGTCAGATCGTGCTAAAAAAAGGGATGGTGCCCCAAGCCATAGATGCGGCAAGGATGAAGCAGATCTTAAAGGGAGCGCTACGCTCGGATCCAGTCTGGCTCCACCTGAAAACCACTGGAGGAGGTATGTCACTGAATTATCCTGATCTAGTAAAGATCATTAGAGATGAAGAGGCTCTACAGAAGGATCAGCAAGCGATCAAGACGCATACCTCTTCTACACCAGTAATGGTCAGATCAGCCATGACCCCTGAAAGAGACTCAGAAGTAGATACTCTGAAGTCACAGATGTCTCAGGTGTTGGAGATGCTGACCTCTTTGATGGCAAAGGATCCAAGGGTCATAGAAAATGAGGGACCGAAGAAGGAGTTGTTCCCGGGTACCCCAGCGCCCACCCCCCTACAAGAGTGGGGGGATGCGATTTGTTTTAACTGCGGAGGAATTGGCCATATTGCGAAAGTATGTTCCAGCCCCAAGAAAAGATGATAAATAATCGCAAGCCGGCGGAAAACTCCAGAGGGCCCCCCTGAAGGAGTCAACCGGGTGCCCATCATCTCCAGTGAGCTCCATTGGACCCAAACTGAATGCAGAAGCTACTGAATTCATCCCGTCCAGCCCTCTATCAGACTCATGGGAAGATGCCCCCGACTCATTCCCAGAGGAGGATCCAAGATGTTCCGTGAATCTTCCTGCTCCTGAGTTAAATGTTTCAGAAACTGTGAAAGCTGCCATGTCTGTTCCGGAAGAGGAACCTACAGTGTCCAAGCCAGAAATCCCAAGAGAGCGGAGGATGAAAAGGGCCATAAGGCCTCCCCGAAAGTTGACTTACCCACAAATGGGGAAGAGCTCGGAGGACGCTGTGGCAACTGCCAGGAGGAGTGCGGAAAGCCCGGATCCCTCCACTGTTCATTTGGTGGAGGGCAACCCCAACTCACCCCCTGGCACAGCTAGACAGGCCACTTATGACAGTGTGACCTGTAAGCGAGGAAGTTCACCCTCTCATTTTTGGTGGGAACTTTCTCTGCCGACATCATACGCAACTTTGTCTAATGTTGTGCGTAGTGTTTGTTGACAATTATCTTTGGGGACCAAAGAGTTTAAGTGGGGGGAGTGTGTAGCGGGGTCTCCGTTGAGGCCCCATGGACTACGTTACCCAGAACCCTGTTTGGCACCCAGGGTGCATTGGGCTGCCGCAGAGACTCATGGGTGGGGTATAAAAGGGGAGGGCGAGGCTAAGCCCGGCCTCTTTGGACACTGCGCGGCTGGCAAGAGGACTTCCTGTGCGGACCTGCTGCGAGTGCAAGGCCCGAGGCCTGGGCCTTGCGCACTTCCAGAGAGTCTTCCACCTTGCTGCGGAGCCTGTGCGGCATCTGACATCTACCTGCTTCGCAGACGTCAGTTGGACCAGAGACCCGGCTGTGGCAGATCCTGTGTGCGGAGACACAGCGGTGGGAGTCCCAGACTGGGATCGAGACCGGAGGGGTGAGAGAGCACCTGCTCACAGCTATAACCGATAGGCCTATTGACTGCCTTGGCCCATCGGGTTATACTTGCTTTCCAGACAGGAGACTAGTTGCAGAACTGAGTTATATAGTCTCCGGGGAGTTGCTTCTCTTGCCATAGACCACTGTTGGATTACAAATTATTGTTCCTGTATGTGCACCACCGATCATCTTGCATGCGAAGATTCCTCCCTTAAAGACTGAACTTTAGCTAAGTCAGGCCTGACTGGGGGTTTATAGCATTGCTGAGCGCCATATTGCTCACAGGGAGAATAGCTATATACATCAGTGTGTGATAGAACTATATGTGCACTATAGTTGACTAGTGTTATTATTACTGCAGGGCTCTGCATGTGTGTGTTATATGGTATTGATCGTTAACCTTTATATACAAGTAAACCTATTACAGTTAATCACTTTGGTATTGGCGTCCATTACTATACTTCACAACTGTTTGGAATATTGTGGGATTGTTCATGAACTGGTATAGAGCCATACATATATACCACCCCTAGACTAGCTGTGCCAGAGAAGGGTCGAGTAGATTGCCGGGGGTTGGCTGTGCTGTGTACAGGGCCCGAAACAAAACCAGCGGCTCTCTTAGTTTGGGGGTATCGCTACATTATATATTATACTGAAATTCTGCTGATGATATCCTGCTGGGTCTACAATCTGTCCTACTTGAAAATAAATGGAATCTAATGTTACTGATTGCTGTAATGCTTCTGAGTCATTGCTTCTTTCACGGAGGAGTGGTGCTCTTAGAGTAATGATGCAGAATGGGTGGGGGGGGGGGGGGGTTATAATCTCAAAGCTCTTAAAACATTATTTTCAGGTAACTTATCTCTGAACGATCCTCAGCTGTTCACCGTTCCCTCGTAATGAGACATATTTGCATTTTAATCTGTTAATGAACATACTTATTAATTAAGAGACTCCTCCGCATTAAAAGTCACCCTGCTGAGGCCGGTAGGGGCTCTGCGGAGTCTTGGGCCCCCCTGCTGACACAAAGGGGAAATTGGCGAGTTTTGTAAAGTTCTGGGTGAAGCCGACCAAAGGGATGTGCAATGGATAGGAAATAACAACCCTTAAAGTGACCCTTGTTGGTAGACACTGGAGCAGAAGAATCCTTCCTAGAGGAGGTTTTCTCAGGATTGGCGCGGAGTTGGTGGCATGGGAGCTACATACAGTATCTCACAAAAGTAAGTACACCCCTCACATTTCTGTGAATCTTTTCTTCTATCT
Organism: Rana muscosa; assembly: GCA_029206835.1. Taxonomy (NCBI): domain Eukaryota; kingdom Metazoa; phylum Chordata; class Amphibia; order Anura; family Ranidae; genus Rana; species Rana muscosa. The sequence continues at coordinate 314,210,110 of CM055125.1, read as the reverse complement.
TTTCATGTAACAACACTGAAGAAATGACACTTTGCTACAATGTAAAGTAGTGAGTGTACAGCTTGTATAACAGTGTAAATTAGCTGTCCCCTCAAAATAACTCAACACACAGCCATTAATGTCTAAACCGCTGGCAACAAAAGTGAGTATTGGGCCCAAAGTGTCAATATTTTGTGTGGCGACCATTATTTTCCAGCACTGCCTTAACCCTCTTGGGCATGGAGGTCACCAGAGCTTCACAGGTTGCCACTGGAGTCCTCTTCCCCTCCTCCATGACGACATCACAGAGCTAGTGAATGTTGGAGACCTTGCGCTCCTCCACCTTCCGTTTTGAGGATGCCCCACAGATGATCAATAGGGTTTAGGTCTGGAGACATGATTGGCCAGTCCATCACCTTTACCCTCAGCTTCTTTAGCAAGGCAGTGGTTGTCTTGGAGGCGTGTTTGGGGTCGTTATCATGTTGGAATACTCCCCTGCGGCCCAGTCTCTGAAGGGAGGGGATCATGCTCTGCTTCAGTATGTCACCGTACATGTCGGCATTCATGGTTCCCTCAATGATCTGTAGCTCCCCAGTGCCGGCATCACTCATGCAGCCCCAGACCATGACACTCCCACCACCATGCCTGACTGTAGACAAGACACACTTGTCTTTGTACTCCTCACCTGGTTGCCGCCACACACGCCTGACACCATCTGACACCAAATAAGTTTATCTTAGTCTCATCAGACCACAGGACATGGTTCCAGTAATCCATGTCCTTAGTCTGCTTGTCTTCAGCACACTGTTTGCAGGCTTTCTTGTGCATCATCTTTAGAAGAGGCTTCCTTCTGGGACGACAGCCATGCAGACCAATTTGATGCTGTGTGCGGCGTATGGTCTGAGCACTGACAGGCTGACCCCCCCCCCCCCCACCCCTTCAACCTCTGCAGCAATGCTGGCAGCACTCATACGTCTATTTCCCAAAGAGAACCTTTGGATATGACGCTGAGCACGTGCAATCAACTTCTTTGGTCGACCACGGTGAGGCCTGTTCTGAGTGGAACCTGTCCTGTTAAACCGCTGTATGGTCTTGGCCACCGTGCTGCAGCTCAGTTTCAGGGTCTTGGCAATCTTCTTATAGCCTCGGCCATCTTTATATAGAGCAACCATTGTTTTTTTTTTCAGATCCTCAGAGAGTTCTTTGCCACGAAGTGTCATGTTGAACATCCAGTGACCAGTATGAGAGAGTGAAAGCGATAAAACCAAATTTAACACACCTGTTCCCCATTCACACCTGAGACCTTGTAACACTAACGAGTCACATGACACCGGGAAGGGAAAATGGCTAATTGGGCCCCAATTTGGAAATTTTCACTATTGTTGCCAGCGGTTTAGACATTAATGGCTGTGTGTTGAGTTATTTTGAGGGGACAGCAAATTTACACCGTTATACAAGCTGTACACTCACTACTTTACATTGTAGCAAAATGTCATTTCTTCAGTGTTGTCACATGAAAAGATAGAAGAAAAGATTTACACAAATGTGAGCGGTGTACTTACTTTTGTGAGATACTGTACATCCTCAAGGAAGTGCAGCCCCCGGGAGATGGACACACCTCAGCGTAGCCCCCGTGAGACGAACAGACCTCAGTGCAGCCTCGGGAGACGGACTGACCTCGGCATAGCCCCCAGGAGACGGACTGACCTCGGCGTAGCCCCCGGAGATGGACACACCTCGGCATAGCCCCCGGAGATGGACACACCTCGGTGCAGTCTCCAGGAGATGGACAGACCTCGGCGCAGCCCCCGGAAAACAGACACACCTCTGGGTAGCCCCCGGGAGAAGGACCGACCTCAGGGTAGCCCCTGAAGATGGACACACCTCGGTGCAGCCTCGGGAGACTAACAGACCTCAGCATAGCTCCCTGGAGATGGACAGACCTCGGCGTAGCCCCCAGGAGACTGACAGATCTCGGCGTAGCCCCTGGGAGACAGACAGACCTCAGCGTAGTCCACGGGAGATGGACAGACCTCGGCGCAGCCCCCGGGAAATGGACAGACCTCGGCGCAGCCCCCGGGACTAGGGTGACCACATGTCCCGGATTGCCCGGGACAGTCTTGCATTTTGCAGGTCTGTCCCGGGCACCTTCATTCCAGGACAATACAGTGTCCCGGAATGAAACTGACACAGCCACCCCCGGGCTAATCTGATGCCCCCAAAAAAGGCCGCCACATCACCGCTTTACTCACTGACAGTACTTGTCCTGGCCGGGAATGCCTGGAGGAGCACAATCCCGCCCCCTGCTTGTGATTGGAGAAATCATAAATCCCGCCTCTTGTGTCCAATCACTGCGCTGTGATTTGTTACAGCACAAGCTGATTTTTGGGAAGGGAGTGTGTCCCTGAATGGTAGTTTGGAAATGTGGTCACCCTACCCAGGAGACGGACAGACCTCGGCGTAGCCCCCGGGAGATGGATAGACCTCAGCGTAGCTCTCAAGAGATGGACAGACCTCGGCGCAGCCCCAGGAAAACAGACACACCTCGGCGTAGCCCCAGGGAGACGGACAGACCTCGGCGTAGCCCCCGGAAGATGGACAGACCTTGGCGTAGCCCCCGGAAGATGGACAGACCTGGGCATAGCCCCCGGGAGATGGACAGACCTCGGTGGGCGCAGCCCCCGGGTCTCCGGAGACAGACAGACCTCGGCGTAGCCCCCGGGAGATAGATAGACCTCGGCGTAGCCCCCGAGAGATGGATAGACCTCGGCGTAGCCCCCGGGAGATGGATAGACCTCGGCGTAGCCCTCGGGAGATGGATAGACCTCAGCGTAGCTCTCAAGAGATGGACAGACCTTGGCGGGCGCAGCCCCCAGGACTGCGGAGACGGACAGACCTCGGCATAGCCCCGGGAGATGGACAGACCTCGGCGTAGCCCTCGGGAGATAGATAGACCTCAGCGTAGCTCTCAAGAGATGGACAGACCTTGGCACAGCTCCCAGGAGATGGACGGGCCCATCAGCGCAGCCCCCCCCCGGGAGACAGACAGACCCTGATGCAGCCCCCGGGAGAAGGACATGACTAGCGAGCAATGCCAGGACAAGGTCATCTAGAGCCCAGGGCGAACATGCCGAATTGCACCCCCCTCAAGATGTATGAACATTATGTGTCAGCAAAAATCCCCTCCCCTCAAAAAAAATTGAGCACTAATCTGCATGCTTACCCCCTAAGCATATATTCCCCCTGCTCCCAGGACAAATCCGCCCCCCTACTGAAATTCCCCCTCCCAGCACAAATCCCCCCCCCAAACCAACCCCCCCCCCCAGCTCAAATCCTCTCATCCGGCATTTGCTCCCAGCAATTCCCCTTCAGAGCCCAAATCTTCTTCCCCCTCGCACTCCAAATACCGCACAAGCTCTCCGAATCCTCCACCCTTGCATAAATCCCCCCCCCAAAAAAAAAATCCCCTCCTAGCACAAATAATGCCTCTGGCAACAAACCTCTGAGGGCTTCACAGAACAGCTGTATTTATACTGAGATTAAATGACACACAGGTGGACTCTATTTACTAATTAGATTACTTCTGAAGGCAATTGGTTCCACTAGATTTTTTAGTTAGGGGTATCAGATTAAAGGGGGCTAAATACAAATGCCCCCCCCACACACACTTTTCACATATTTATTTGTATCATTTAGCATTTTCCTTCCACTTCACAATTATGTGCCACTTTGTGTTGGTCTATCACAAAAAATCCCAATAAAATACATTTACGTTTTTAGTTGTAACATGAGAAAATGTGGAAAATTTCAAGGCGTATGAATACTTTTCCAGGCACTGTATAAAGCTGATGAAAACAAAACCTGATTGGCTGTGACGGTTGCGGAGTTTATCGCAGTCGGTGGGAAGCTGAGAACTCTTTGCTGTTTGTTTTAGGGAAATTAGTGTTTTTTTTGGTCGGTTCTCGGCAGATTTTGGTGCTTTCCCTGGTGAAGTCAGACACCCAGCGGCGGCGGCACACACTCCGCGCAGAGCAGTGACATCGGACGCGCTGGCTGCCCCCCCCCCCCCGGCGTCTGACATATAACCCCCCTATCTGATTTCAGGCTGGGTTTTGAAGTGCACTGCCTGTTGGTGGTTTGCCACAAGACATATATTCTGTGTGAAGAACAGCTTGGCAAGCCTTCAATCGATGAGGGGCAGACGCCCCCCCTCCCCCGCTGCATGCCGCGCTCTGAGCTGGTAATCCCATTCCAAAAAACAGGTGCAGCAGCTGATCCCCCCTTCAGAGTCGCTTCAGCCGAAGGAAAACAAACAAGGCGCAGCGATACCGGACAGCTGTCCCCCCTCTAATCTACCCAACTAGAGGACATGGCATTGGCTGCGAGGTGCCAGGCAAAGGTCTCCACCGCCGCCGGCCACCCCCCCCCCCGGGGGGCTCTGGAAAAGTGCCGGGCTCGCTTCAACAAAATGGGTTTAAGAGGCACTCCAGACCAAGGGGGTCAAATCTTTTCAGTACAAATATTTACAGGCTGACATTTTTTTTTTACATTCAAGAGTGCCTATCAGAGTCCCCCCTTGCATCTATGAATGACTATTAGAGTCCCCCCTTACATCCAGGAGTGCCCATCAGAGTCCCCCTTACATCCAAGAGTGCAGAGTAGAAGGACGGGTTGTGTATGGGAGGGGGGGGGCAGAGTAAAAGGACAGGGTCTGTATGGGGGATAGGGTAGAAGGACAGGTTGTGTATGGGTGGGGCAGAGTAGAAGGATGGGGTGTGTATGGGGGGGGCAGAGTAGAAGGACAGGGTGTGTATGGGGGGGGCAGGGTAGAAGGACAGGAGGTGTATGGGGGGCAGGGTAGAAGGACAGGTTGTGTATGGGGGGGGCAGAGTAGAAGGAAGGGTTGTGTATGGGGGGGGGCAGAGTAGAAGGACGGTGTGTATGGGGGGGCAGGGTAGAAGGACGGGGGGTGTATGGGGGGGCAGAGTAGAAGGACGGGGTGTGTGTGGGGAGGGCAGAGCAGAAGGACGGGGTGTGTAGAAGGATGGGAGGTGTATGAGGGGGGGGCAGGGTAGAAGGACGGGTTGTGTATGGGGGGGGCAGAGTAGAAGGAAGGGTTGTGTATGGGGGGGCAGAGTAGAAGGACGGTGTGTATGGGGGGGCAGGGTAGAAGGACGGGAGGTGTATGGGGGGCAGAGTAGAAGGACGGGGTGTGTATGGGGAGGGCAGAGCAGAAGGACGGGGTGTGTAGAAGGATGGGAGGTGTATGAGGGGGGGGGGGCAGGGTAGAAGGACGGGTTGTGTATGGGGGGGCAGAGTAGAAGAAAGGGTTGTGTATGGGGGGGCAGAGTAGAAGGACGGTGTGTATGGGGGGGCAGGGTAGAAGGACAGGAGGTGTATGGGGGGCAGAGTAGAAGGACGGGGTGTGTATGGGGAGGGCAGTGCAGAAGGATGGGGTGTGTAGAAGGATGGGAGGTGTATGAGGGGGGGCAGGGTAGAAGGACGGGTTGTGTATGGGGGGCAGCGTAGAAGGACGGGGTGTTATGAGGGTGGGACAGCAGAGTAGAAGGACAGGGTGTGTATGGGGGGCAGAGTAGAAGGACGGGGTGTGTATGGGGGGGCAGAGTAGAAGGACAGGTTGTGTATGGGGGGGCAGAGTAGAAGGACGGGGTGTGTATGGGAGGCAGAGTAGAAGGACAGGTTGTGTATGGGGGGGGCAGAGTAGAAGGAGGGGGTGTTATGGGGGTGGGACAGCAGAGTAGAAGGACAGGGTGTGTATGGGGGGGCAGAGTAGAAGGACGGGGTGTTATGAGGGGGGGGCAGGGTAGAAGGACGGATTGTACTACACAGGGTGTTCTCTTTCTGCGCCTCTCCTGCAGGATCGCTCTTTTGCTGCAAACCTCACATCCAATCGGCAGAATGAAGATGAAATCGCAGAGATATTCGCCATTCGCTGGCTCTTTGTTTCCTTTTGTACATATTTTCCATCTGCTTTCCAGCCCTATAAATACTCGGAGCCTCGGATTTCTCAGATTTCTCGGATTTCTCTGCCATTGAGTAGGTGGCTCCATATAATGCACATTGTTTATCCAGTAAACATTGAGCAAGCCATTGACAGAGATGAGGTGGGGAATGACCGTAGAACGGAGCGAACGTTTATTTTTAGTTTGTTGTATGAGAAATACCATAAAAGTCATATAAATATCACTGCAAAATCTAAATCTGAGCAGAACAGAAGACGGTTCGGGTAGCAAACAGCTGAGATCAGATCTTAAAATTGAACAGGCAGATAATAAAGACAACAAATAAGGGAGAATTCCAAACATCTGTACATTTATTTCTTTTATTGCAGGCTGTGTAAGGACGTGATTTTGGCTCGCTGTCAGCCCCTCGAAGTCACTGCAAGTAGAACGAATTGGCAGTCAGTTGTCTTGCAGTGCAAAGAGCATGCTGATAGGAGGAGAGAGCAGAGTGAGCTGATCCGTCTGCTGGTTCCTCTTTTACTGTCCAGTAACTGTATCTGGGGGGGAGATCCCTAAGCACGTGGTTTAAAAAAACAAAAAAAACATGGTTGTATATATATATATATATATAGTGTTTGTTTTATTTAATTCATTAAAGTGTATTTTTTAAAGAAAAATTGTGTTTGAAAAACCGCTGCGCAAATACAGTGTGACATAAAAAAAAATAAAAAAATAAAACAACCGCTATTTTATTCTCTAGGTCTTCTGCTAAAAAAAAAAAAATGTATAAGGTTTTGGGGGTTCTAAGTATAACGTCAGCTCTCTTGGGAGCCTCTCAAGAAACGGGACGTGGATATCCCGAGAGGTTCCGGGGGCGTCCATTCGCTAAAGTAGGAGAGGGCGGGCCTACCGACACATCTAAGGCTCAGGGTGGGGCCCCCTGTCCCCGGGGGTACTGGAATTTTTTTTGTTTTTTTTTTGTATTTTATTAGCAGAGCTTCACGTTCACTCCTCCCTACGTCGTGGCATTTTTTTTTTTTTTGTAATTGTACAGAAGAGGCTAAAAACGGCAAAAGCAAAGCATGCAAGAAATAATATGACTTTCTTTGCAGCGTTTCATGTCTGTAAGAAAAATGTCAAATTAAAGATAAAGGGAAACTTTCATTGAGGAAACTTCATTTCTGCTTCTGAAGCTGCCAGTTGGAAATGTAGTTCTACCAGCAGATCAGCCTCGGCCATCCGTACAAAGTCTGATCCACAGCTGCCACCTAGTGTCCTCTTTTGGACATACCTTAAACCGGCTAACAGTGAAAGGCTATGAAATGAAATATAAATGTACTTTTACCACAATCCAACTTCAACTCAAATCAAGCAAGTTTGCGACTTCAAACTTTTACCTTTCTCCTGCTGTCCACTGTCTTCTGTGCTCAACCGATCTTACATGGTTGATGATGCCACCTTCAAATGCAGAACTTCACGTATGAAAGTATTCTAATCGTCCCCTCGTCCCATCGTCCCCTCGTCCCATCATCTCCTCGTCCCCTTCGTTCCATCGTCTCCTCGCCCCTCGTCTCCTCATCTCCTCGTCCCATCGTCTCCTCGTCCCATTGTCTCCTCGTCCCATCGCCCCATTGTCCCCTCGTCTCCTCGTCCCCTCGTCTCCTCGTCCCCTTCGTCTCCTTCGTTGCATCGTCTCCTCGCCCCCTCGGACCCTCGTCCCCTCGGCTCCTCATCCCATCGTCCCCTCGTCTCCTCATCTCCTCGTCCCATCGTCTCCTCATCCCATTGTCCCCTCATCTCCTCGTCCCATCGTTCCCTCGTCTCCTCCTCCCCTAGTCCCCTCGTCTCCTCGTCCCCTCGTTCCATCGTCTCCTCATCCCCTCGTCCCATCGTCACCTCGTTCCATCGTCCCCTCGTCTCCTTGTCTCCTCGTCCCCTCGTCCTTCATCCCCTCGTCCCTCGTCCCCTCGTCCTTCATCCCCTCGTCCCATCGTCTCCTCATCCCCTCGTCCCATCGTCTCCTCGTCCCCTCGTCCTTCATCCCCTCGGCCCCTCGTCTCCTCGGCCCCTCGTCCCCTCGTCCTTCATCCCCTCATCCCATCGTCTCCTCGACTCCTCATCCCTCATCTCCTCGTTCCATCGTCTCCTCGTCCCATCGTCCCCTCGTCTCCTTGTCTCCTCGCCCCATCGTCTCCTCGGCCCCTCGTCCCTCGTCCCCTCGTCCTTCATCCCCTCGTCCCATCGTCTCCTCATCCCCTCGTTCCATCGTCTCCTCGTCTCCTCGTCTCCTTGTCTTCTCGTCCCCTCGTCTCTTTGTCTTCTCGTCCCCTCGTCCTTCATCCCCTTGGCCCCTCGTCCCCTCATCCCTCATCCTTCATCCCCTCGTCCCATCGTCTCCTCGTCTCCTCATCCCTCATCCCCTCGTTCCATCGTCCCCTCATCTCCTCGTCCCCTCTAATTCTCAACCAGTGATCATAAACGATACATGGAAAATGCAATAAAATGAAATATAAATGTACTTTTATCACAATCCAACTTCAACTCAAATCAAGCAAGTTTGCAACTTCAAACTTTTACCTTTCTCCTGCTGTCCACTGTCTTCTGTGCTCAACCGATCTTACATGGTTGATGATGCCACCTTCAAATGCAGAACTTCACGTATGAAAGTATTCTAATCGTCTCCTCGTCCCATCGTCCCCTCATCCCCATCGTCCCATCATCCCCCTTGTCCCATCGTCCCATCATCCCCCTTGTCCCATCGTCCCATCATCCCCCTTGTCTCCTCGTCCCATCGTTCCCTCGTCCCCATCGTCCCATCGTTCCATCGTCCCCATCATCCCCCTCGTCCCCTCGTTCCCTCGTCCCCTCTAATTCTCAACCAATGATCATAAAAGATACATGGAAAATGCATTGGTGCTTCTTGTCCTTTTCCTGATCATTTCCTGAACCGATAAATCATTGCTGGACTCTTGGATCGTTTGATGCTCTTTCTGTAGCAACTGTATGTAGACTACTCAACTTAGGTTGGCCTCCATTTTTAAGGGGCCCCCACTTTGTGGAGAGCTGTGGAATCCAAGCTGTTTGGTTCCACTAAGGACTTAATTTCTGTTGGTAGAGGATCGATATCCAATGACCCCCTCCCCCAGTGCCTTCTTAATAGCATCAGGTTCCCCCATCACAGTGTCCCCATACATCCGGTGTCACCATCACAGTGTCCCCATACATCAGGTGTCACTGTAAAAGTGCCCCCTTTCATCAGGTTCCCCATCACAGTGTCCCCATACATCAGGTGTCACCATCACAGTGTCCCCATACATCAGGTTCCCCATACATCAGGTGTCACCATCACAGTGTCCCCTTACATAAGGTTCCCCCATCACAGTACCCCCATACATCAGGTTCCCCATCACAGTGTCCCCATAATCAGGTGTCACTATCACAGTGCCCCCTTACATAAGGTTCCCCCATCACAGTGTCCCCTTACATCAGGTGTCACCACCAGTGTCCCCATAATCAGGTTCCCCCATCACAGTGCCCCCATACATCAGGTGTCACCATCACAGTGCCCCCATACATCAGGTGTCACCATCACAGTGCCCCCATACATCAGGTGTCACCATCACAGTGCCCCCATACATCAGGTGTCACCATCACAGTGTCCCCATACATCAGGTGTCACCATCACAGTGTCCCCATACATCAGGTGTCACCATCACAGTGTCCCCATACATCAGGTGTCAACATCACAGTGCCCCCATACATCAGGTGTCACCATAAAAGTGCCCCCTTTCATCAGGTGACCCACCCATCATAGTTTCTCCATACATCAGGTGTCCCCATCCATCAGAGTTGTGCCCCCCTTCCCTTCCCCCTTGTACCTACAGATCACAAATGTTGTTCCCACCTGCAATGAAGGCAGCTCTCCCTTCCTCTCTCACGCTGAGACTGAGGTGAGTTCTCAGTCTCAGTGCCGGCTCTCTTCCGCCCCCTGCAGGAGCGAGGAGAAAGCTGAATCCTCTCTCCAGTAGAAGCCAGCCGCTGCTCCTTCTGACAGGAGTGACAGTGCAGTTACTCCTGTAAATAAAGAGCGGCACGAGTGGACTAATCACCAGTGCATTCACCCAACACAGCACCCACCCGCCCCCCCCCCCCATTTTTCCTGGCCCTGATCATGATGGGCCCCCCATGCAGCTGGAGCCCCTGGACAGTGCCCAGGTGTGCCCATTCATTAAGACAGCCCTGTCTATCCCACCTTGACTTAAAGTGGTTGTAAACCCTTCCATATCCCCAGTGAAGAGGTGATACACAGAGATGAAACAAATACTCCTACATAAGTTGTACCTGTTTATCTGCGGCCATCTTTTTCTTACATCCATTCAAAGTAAAGAATTTACACAGGATCTCTCAGCTCTGAAAAGCGTGGGGGTGGGGGGTGTAGAGCTGATGCTACATCAGTGAGGAGAGCTCTGAGAGCTGATTGGAAGATAGGGACAAACCCCCTCCCCCCCCACTTCACACAGAAACAGAGCTGAGGCTGTCAATAATCTAGAGATCCCAACCACTTTAAGTCGGACAGCTTACTCCAGCACTGGCAAGTATGGCTCCCACCTCAGCAGCGCCCTCCGTAGAATGGGCGCCCCCCTGCCCTGCTTATTATCCGGAAAAAAATATATATAATAATAATTTATTGCCTTTTATATATCTAAAAAAGTTACATTCTTTCCACCTAATATTATAAAAGATTTCTGCCCACACTGCTGCGAATTCAAAATCACGCGATTTTACCGCGATTTTGCGGCCGCGATTTTGGCGCGATTTGCGGCCGCGATTTCCGGGAATGCCAGTGTAGCGGGTAGGTACTTTTCAGTATGCTGATTCGGGTGGAGACATCAGTGATGTTCAGTTCCCTGAGGCCCAGCAGGTGGCGCTGTCACTTTGGGCCGGGGTTGAACCATCACTGGAGTGCCGTACCCTTTTTGGTCTCTCGTGGCTGTTGTGCGGCGGGGCGGGGAACCCGCTGTGCTGGCTGGGTGAGGCTATAAAGGGGGCGGACATCTTCGCCACAAGGTTCGAGTCCCAGGCACCTTTAGCCTGACGGCTGCTGTCCAGCGGTCAGTGTCCAGGCGGCCTAGGCCTGGACACGTGGAGTTCGGGAGGTTCGGGAGCCACCCCAGACACCCTCAGTCTGGGGTGAGGTGCATCGTTCAGGCCTGGGGCCTAGCTTCTTCCACTGTGATCCGCCCGGGAGGAACCATCCTAAGGCACCCACAGAATCAGGTGTCTGAATCCAGGCGTAAGGGACCGTGCAGGTGACCTTCCCGTAGATCTGGTGCAGCAGATTGCCAGTGCCGGGACAGGGCCTCAGGAGACCGTCGGGATGGATGTCCTCGCCAAACAGGGGCCATATTCACACGGAAGGTGGTCCATGTTCTGAGGTCGGTGGCAGAGACCGCTCCTCCGGTCGGTGACAGAGACCGTTACTCAGGCCTGTGGCAGAGGCCCCAACTAGTTCACCCGGTAGGTGGCAGCTACCAACTTCACGGTCTGTGGCAGAGACCGTGCGCCAGGCCTATCCGCACGAGAAAGGGATAGGAGAGTTCATTGTGCCTGGGCCTACTCGTATCCACACCCCTGTCTGTCTGTTATGGAAGTTCAACTGATTATGTTCATTCCGGCATTGAAGAAATAAAGGAGTGTTGAACTTTTAATGGTGTGGGGCTCTATTACTGGCAGATACACCTCCACTGAAGAAGCGGAGGCTCCATATGCAGGATGCAGACCCGAAGGTAATCTAAAAAGACTTTGCTCAAACCTCACATACACGGAGGGTGAGAGCTGGGCGTAGTGTCCTGCACTCTCTCCTCCGGAGTACCCCTAGAGGCCGCTACACCAGTCTATAGAGCTGAATTCGCATCGCACACGGATCAAACTCGCACCCAGGGCCGCCATCAGGGGGTACAGGCAGTACACCTGTAAGGGGCCCGGATGGCAACCCCACTTTTTTTTTTATAAAAATAATTTATTTTTATTTATTTTTTTATAAATTATTATTTATTTATTTTTGTAAGGGGCCCAGAGGTCCCCAGGGCCCCACGGATGGCAACCCCCCTTTTTTTTTTATAAATGATTTTTTTTTTTTGTAAGGGGCCCAGAGGTCCCCAGGGCCCCGGATGGCAACCCCCCTTTTTTTTTTTTCTTTTTTTGTTCGTCCGCACCCAAAGCCCCCCCCCCCCGACCTCAACAATTTGCGAGGCGGCAGCATCCCCTGCTTCTCAATTCGTGGCTGCCCCCCCCCCCGTTTCTCAATTTGCGGCGGCAGGCACCCCCCCGTTCTCCTCTGCTCATGCCTAAAGCTGTGTAAGGGGCCCCAAAATTCCTGATGCTCGCACAGGACCCTTTTTTCCCCGCAGCTTAGATTCCCAACGCATTGATGTGAACGGCACTCATGTTAAACTATGTCATTTAAATGACTTGCGAATTTGAGAAATCGCAACGGCCCAAATTCGCAATAGAATTCGCAGCAGTGTGAACCCAGCCTAACACTGCGGGATTTTACTACAGGCTTTTCACATAACGGGTAATTTTCAGATTTCTGAACCTGGCGGAATGTTTTCCTCGCTAAAGGTTACAGATCGATAAGAGATACGAATCAAAGGAAAGTCGGTTAGGCATACGCCATGTACGAAAAGAGACGCCGGAAAGGAAGCATCAGATACAGACGCGTCCTACGTGGGGGTTTTGTTTCCTGTACAGTACGGATCTCCGACAGAGCGGCAGATGGCTTCATAGATTCTATTCGAACCCCCGAGAACTACAGGTGATGGAGTGTCAATGGAAATCTTTCGGTGGGGGAGGGGGACTTTCCATGAGAAAATTTATTTTTAGAGGTCTGTATAGAAGAAGACACGCATGTCTGGGGGGCACGGGGCTTCATCCACGATGACTGGGGTAAAATATGTTACCCCTGAGCACAAATATATTTTATATCTCTAGCTATATATGTCTATACAGTGGAACCTCGGATTACGAGCATAATCTGTTCCAGGAGAATGCTCATAATCCAAAGCACTTGCATATCAAAGCGAGTTTCCCCATTGAAGTCAATGGAAATTAAAATAATTTGTTCCGCATTGACTTCAATGGCATGTAATACCGCATGTGGCCAGAGGTGGGGGGGGCGCCGGCGGAGAGCCTCGGAAACACACGGAAAGGCCCGAGGACAGCTCGGCGGACCTCTGCAAACCTCGGGAACTGAGTATTTCTGAGTCTTTCCGAGCATTTTCGAACGGCGCCGGAGCCCGCCCGCCCCCCGAGATCAGGCCAAACGTGGTACTGCACACCGCTTTGGCTTGAATCCTGCTCGTTTCGCGAGACAACACTCGCAAACCGAGTTACGTTTTTTTTTAAATACAGTCCTCGTATTGCGAAACGCTCATTAACCGCGTTACTCGCAATCCGAGGTTCCACTGTATCCCAGTCTTAGTCCATAGGGTTCAATATTGAGTTGGCCCCGCCCTTTGCAGCTATAACAGCTTCACCTCTTCTGGGAAGGCCGTCCACAAGTTTTAGGAGTGAAGCCTCGTACACACGGCCGGTTTTCTCTGCAAGAAAACTGCTGGGAGAGCTTTTTGCCGAGAAAACCGTTGGTGTGTATGGGTTTCTCGTCGGGAAAACTGCCGGGAATCTCGACGAGAAAAATAGAGAACCTGCTCTCTATTTTCTCGTCGGGATCAGTGTTGTTCATCTTACGTTAAAAAAGTAATTAGTTACAGTTACAAATTACTTCTTCCAAAAAGTAATGGAGTTACTCACTCAGTTACTACATTGAAAAAGTAATTAGTTACTCAGCAAAGTAACTATATTAGTTATATTATATATACACGGGGGCGGGGCGGTAGAAGGATGATATATACGTAATTTTTTCAGTGTATAAAAATAATAGGAGGGATAACAATAAATAATATTGGTACTGTGCCCAATGCCTCACTGTGCCTCACTGTGCCCCATGCCTCACTGTGCCTCACTGTGCCCCATGCCTCACTGTGCCCCATGCCTCACTGTGCCCCATGCCTCACTGTGCCCCATGCCTCACTGTGCCTCATGCCTCACTGTGCCCCATGCCTCACTGTGCCCCACTGTGCCTCATGCCTCACTGTGCCTCACTGTGCCTCATGCCTCACTGTGCCCCATGCCTCACTGTGCCTCACTGTGCCCCATGCCTCACTGTGCCCTGTGCCCCATGCCTCACTGTGCCCCATGCCTCACTGTGCCTCACTGTGCCCCATGCCTCACTGTGCCCCATGCCTCACTGTGCCTCACTGTGCCCCATGCCTCACTGTGCCCCATGCCTCACTGTGCCTCACTGTGCCCCATGCTTCACTGTGCCCCATGCCTCACTGTGCCCAAGTATCACAGTCACTGTGCCCGTGTACAGTACCTCAGATCGGCGGCGTCCCTACTCCCGGCGGCCATTCCATTATTCAAAAGCCGCGCCTCCTCCAGTCCTCCTCGTCTGTGATAGGCGGAACACTCAATTTCCCAGCATTCAGTGTTCCGTCTATCATGGACATCCGCTCATCCTCATAACACAGACGAGGATGAGAGGATGTCCATGATAGGCTGAACACTGCCTGCTGTGAAATTGAGTGTTCCGCCTATCACAGGCGACGAGGACTCGGGAGGCACGGCTTTTGAAAACTGCAATGGCCGCCATCTGTCTGCATGACACGCTGTTAGTTAAATGTTAAATTACATCTACTCGCGGCGGCTGCGGCGAGTAGATGTAATTAGGGTAACGCCGCCCAAGTAATGGAAACGGCGGTGCCACGAGGGTAAGAGTAATCAGTTAGATTACTCGTTACCCCAAAAAGTGGCTACGTTACCTAACGCCGTTTATTTAAACGGCGTTAGTTACAACACTGGTTGGGATTCTCGTCGCAACGAGAAAACCGTACGTGTGTATGCTTACCTGTCTCCAGGTAAACCTGCGCATGCTCGATGAGACTTCGACGCATGCGCGGTAGCTTACAAGGGCAGTGTAGGGTGAAGCAAGATGGCGGCGACGGCATCTAATGTGACGAGCGCAGGTTGTAGTCGATGACGTCACCGCGTTCTTGCCATTCAAAAGAACGGCGGGGGATCAGCAGAGAGGGGGGATCAGCAGAGCTGGGGGTACTACTGAGTGGGCGATCAGCAGAGCTGGGGATCAGAAGAGCTTGGGATACTACTGAGTGGGGGATCAGCAGAGCTTGGGATACTACTGAGTGGGGGATCAGCAGAGCTTGGGATACTACTAAGTGGGGGATCAGCAGAGCTGGGGTACTACTGAGTGGGGGATCAGCAGAGCTGGGGGGTTCTACTGAGCGGGGGATCAGCAGAGCTGGGGGTACTACTGAGTGGGGGATCAGCAGAGCTTGGGATACTACTGAGTGGGGGATCAGCAGAGCTGGGGGTACTACTGAGCGGGAGATCAGCAGAGCTGGGGTACTACTGAGTGGGGGATCAGCAGAGCTGGGGGGTACTACTGAGCGGGGGATCAGCAAAGCTGGGGATCAGCAGAGCTTGGGATACTACTGAGTGGGGGATCAGCAGAGCTTGGGATAATACTGAGTGGGGGATCAGCAGAGCTGGGGGTACTACTGAGTGGGGGATCAGCAGAGCTGGGGGGTACTACTGAGCGGGGGATCAGCAAAGCTGGGGATCAGCAGAGCTTGGGATACTACTGAGTGGGGGATCAGCAGAGCTTGGGATAATACTGAGTGGGGGATCAGCAGAGCTGGGGGTACTACTGAGTGGGGGATCAGCAGAGCTGAGGGTACTACTGAGCGGGAGATCAGCAGAGCTGAGGGTACTACTGAGTGGGGGATCAGCAGAGCTGGGGATCAGCAGAGCTGGGGGTTCTACTGGGCCCCTTTAAAACAAATAGAAAATCAACACACACAGGGCATTTGTTAAGCTTCAAAAAAGCATCAAGTGGTGGGCGCTTTAATGTGTGTTAAAGTCAAAGCAAATGTAAATGAACCTTTGTGGGCAAGGTTTAGGAGGGTGTCTGGAAATGTTTGACCATTCTTCCAGAAGTGAATATCAACCAAAAATCCAGAAAAAACACATGATACAAATGTTATAAAAATAAGTATTTGATCCCCTACCAACCAACAATAATTCTCCCCCCACAGACTGGTTACAGTAGGGGCTCATGTGGTACACAGATTAGTCCTGTCAATGTAAGAAGGTTCTCCCAACGACAACTCGTTATGTGTAGAAAAGACACCTGTCCACGGAATTTCTTTCCTCCAATCACAGCTCACCATCATGGGGGAGACCAAAGAGCTGTCAGAGGACGTCGGGGACAAGATTGTAGACCTGCACAAGGCTGGAATGGGCTACAAGACCATCAGCAAGAAGCCTGGTGAGAAGGAGACAACTGTTGGAGAGATTATTGGCAAATGGAAGAAATACAAAATAATCATCAATCGCCCTCGGTCCGGAGCTCCATGCAAGATTTCTCCTCATGGGGTGAGGATGGACATGGGAAAAGTGAGGGATCCGCCCAGAACTACAGGGGAGGAGCTTGTGAATGATCTCAAGGCAGTTGGGACCTCAGTCACCAAACAAACCATCGGTAACACAATACAACATCATGGATTGAAATCTCGCAGCGCCCGCTGATAAAAATGATAGACCCTTCATTTCTATGTAAGTGGGAAAAACGTCCACAATCTGCAGGGGGAGCAAATCATTATTTTCCCCCCACTGTATCTATCTATCTATCTATCTATCTATCTATCTATCTATCTATCTATCTATATATATATATATATATATATATCTACACTCACCGGCCACTTCATTAGGTCCCCCTTGCTAGTACCGGGTTGGACCCCCTTTGTCCTTCATTCTTGGTGGAATAGATACAACAAGGTGTTGGAAACGTTCCTCAGAGATTTTGCTCCATAGTGACATGATAGCATCAGACAGTTGCTGCAGATTTGTTGGCTGCACATCCATGATGCCAATCTCCCGTTCCACCACATCCCAAAGGTGCTCTATTGGATGAGATGTGGTGAGTGTGGAGGCCATTGGAGTGCAGTGACCTCATTGTCCAGTGGTGAGATGATTGGAGCTTTGTGACATGGTGCATTATCCTGCTGGAAGGAGCCATCAGAAGACGGGAACACTGCAGTCATAAAGGGATGGACATGGTCAGCAACAATACTCAGGTAGGCCGTGGTGATTAAACCATGGGGGGGGGGGGCCAAAGTGTGCCCATCCCCCACACCATTACACCCCCACCACCAGCCTGAACCGGTGATACAAGGCAGGATGGATCCATGAGCCACATTCTGACCCCCCCCCCCCCCCATCTGAATGTCGCATCTGAAATCCAGACTCATCAGACCCGGCAACGTTTTTCCAATCTTCTATTGTCCAATGTTGGTGATCCTGTGCCAATTGTAGCCTCAGTTTCCTGTTCTTAGCTGACAGGAGTGGCCCCCGGTGTGGTCTTCTGCTGCTGTAGCCCATCTGCTCCAAGGTTCGATGTGTTGTGTGTTCAGAGATGGTATTCTGCATACCTTGGGTGTAACAAGTGGTTATTTGAGTTACTGTTGTCTTTCTATCATCTGGAACCAGTCTGCCCATTCTCCTCTGACATCAGCAAGGCATTTTCCTCCACACAACTGCCACTCACTGGATATTTTCTCTTTTTCCCACCATTCTCTGTAATCCCGAGAGATGGTTGTGTGTGAAAATCCCAGAAATACTCAGACCAGCCTGTCTGGCACCAACAACCATCTATAGTATCCAGGGCCGCTATCAGGGGGGTACAGGCAGTACACCTGTAAGGGACCCGGAGGTCCCCAGGGGCCCGGATGGCAACACCCCCTTTTTTTTATTTATTTTTGTAAGGAGCCCAGAGGACCCAAAGGGCCCCGGATGGCAACCCCCCTTTTTTATAATTTTTTTTTATTTTTTTTTATTTTGTAAGGGGCCCAGAGGTCCCCAGAGGCCCGCAGATTCCCAGGGCCCCGGATGGCAACCCCCCTTTTTTTTTATATATTTTTTTTATTTTGTAAGGGGCCCAGAGGTCCCCAGGGCCCCAGATGGCAATCCCCACTTTTTTTTTTTTAATCATTTTTTTTTTATTTCTGTTTTTTTTTGTCAGGGGCTTCAGAGGCCAAAGCCCCCCCCCCCCCCGACCTCAACAATTCGCGGCGGCAGCACCCCCCCCCCCCGCTTCTCAATTCGCGGCAGCCCCCCCCCCGGTTCTCCTCTGCTCCAGGGGGCCCATGCCTGAAGCTGTGTAAGGGGCCCCAAAATTTCTGATGGCCCTGATTAGTATCTATATATACACTATACAATATATATATATATAGATGGTTGTTGGTGGCAGACGGGCTGGTCTGAGTATTTTTGGGATTTTCACACACAACCATCTCTCAGGTTTACAGAGAATGGTGGGAAAAAGAGAAAATATCCAGTGAGCGGCAGTTGTGTGAAGGAAAAGGCCTTGTTGATGTCAGGGGAGAATGGGCATATATATTGTATATAGCAAAGCACAAAGCAGGCTCACCTGAGAATATATATAAATTCAGGGGACCTTTGCTCTCTCTCTCTCTCTCTCTCTCTCTCTGTGGAAGCAGTAGTCTCTCTGCAGAAGGTCCGACACACCCCCTTGCCTAGTCTGAACCAGAGCTTTCCAATCAGCAGGGACCATGTTGATTTGCTTAGTTGATTGCAGAGCTATAAGTCTAAATCGGTAAAGAGGCGTGTCGGAAGGCTGCAGAGAGACCACTGCTTCCACACAGAGTAGAAGGGGGTCCTTCCCTCCTTGCTTTACAATAAAAATGAGCTGTAAGACATTGAACCCCCTTTGTTCTGATGCCCCCTGGAGAGTATTTAAGCTTGGGTTCATCTGGGCTCCGGGTCTTGGGTGGGTGGCCTGGCCATATGTTGTAAATATAATAAAATGTAATAAAATAAAAAGCCTTCTGTGGATCTTCCAATGAGTTGGGTTTTCCGAAATCATCTTGACAAATATACGGAATGTCAGGTCTTTGGATGTGTCGGGATTCAGCCACCATCCTGCTGGACTGATAGAGCTGAGCAGGGGCCATCTTTAATATTGATTGGACCAGGGCTATTTTTTCAGAGGGAACGCGGTAGAACGCAGTTCCGGCACCTCCAGCACTGAATGTGTGTAATGGCAAAGGGGTGCTGTGGTTTGCTTGGAGGGCTTATTGATGCTGGTTGCATCTGTTATCGCTGGGGGAATGAATCTATTGCTGCAGGGGGTCTGTTGGGGAGATCTATTGTTGCTGGTTGGGGATCTATGTGATCTGTTACTAGTAGATGATCTATTGTTGCTGGGGGGGGATCATATGTTGCTGCAAGAGTTCTACAGTTGAGGGAGAGCCTATTGTTGCTGGCTGCTGGAGGGTCATAGGTGTGCGCAGCCTATTGCATTAGGGTGTGCACACCAAAGCCCAAACACACACTACCGATCACTCACCATGTTCATTCAGAAAGGGAAGGGGCTGATAAATACATATTTAACAGCCCCTTGCCTCACTCATCCTAAAACATCCCCGCAGCAACATCTGGCAGGAGAGGAAAGGAGGGAAGCCGGTAGTGCTGCAGAGGGAAGGAGGGGGGAGCCAGGGCAGTAGGGGGAATCTGTGCTACGCAGGGTGATTAGGGTGTGCCTGGGCACACCCAGAACACCCTATGCGCACGCCTATGTGGAGGGTCTATTGATGCTGACTGTTGGAAGATCTATTGTTGTTGGGGGCGTTATTTTTGTGGGGTGTTTATTGTTACAGGGGAGGATTTATTGTTGCTGGGGAATCTATTGTTGCTGGGGGGGTCTACTGTTGCTGATTGCAGGGGATCTATTTTACTGCCTTTCATGCTATTAACAAATTCCATACAAATTACCTAGAACCACAACATGATACTTTGGTTCTTTACTCTTGAAAAGGGGCAGTACAGAGAGGTGGGTAGGAGATTAAACCAATGGACAGTGCTCAGAGGTGGGTAGGGGGCGGAGACAAGGGGTGACTCAAAAGTGGAAGTACCTGCACCTATTTTCTGAGAAAAAAAGCCCTGGATTGGACCCTGGGCAAACATTTTCTTGGCCCCTCCCGAATCCACTTATCAACTTATTTGCGGGCAGTGCAGGACTCAAGGGGCAGCTGCTTTGGGCCCCACAACAATTATGGGCCAGGGGCAGCCGCCCCTTTTGCCCCATGTGTTAAAGACAGCCCTGGAGCTGAGATGCATTTTATTGAGGTTCCTCTTTTTTTTTTTATATAGGTCACTAAGAAGAGCAGATGCCCAGCCCTCAGACCAGCAAGGCGGCTCCGGCTTCATGTGCGGAAAGCGACAGTTCGCCCGACGGGAAAGGAAAAGTGCAAATCGGCCAATGGAACCGCAGGAGTGCCGGAGTCACTTCACACACGATGCATCAGGTATTGTTATGATCCGGGTTATTGATAAAGCTTATTCAAAGTGTGAAATAAAATCTGCCCCACTGGTTTTTCCCCTCGTCAACATGCTAATGATGGTTTTTTTTTGTTTTGTTTTTTATATTAAAACCTTTCTGTTCCCATTAAATACCTTGTTTTAGACCCAGAGATGTCATCACTGGGCCTCTGTGCTTCTCTATGAAATGAAGGCAGATCATGGTTGGTGGGAGGGGCTGGTAGGGTGCTGTACATAGCCTGTACAACTGTGCAAGGCTGAAGTAAGGGGGGGGGCTGGAGGGAGGATTTAAACATATCACAAATAATTGAAGGAATTCTGTCTTGACAGCCACATCCACATCCCTACGTCATGGTGAATCCAACTTCCTTCAGCTCCTCCTCCTCCTACCTGCGGGCCCTCCTCCATGACAGCAAGCAGGCGGTGCTGATCCATCCCGTAAGTAGCAAAAAATATATATTATATTTTCACCTGAAAGAACTGAGTCATTATTAGAGTAAGATTCTCTTTGTACATTCATTTGAAGGGTCTGTTCACCCTAAAGCAAGGGGGTCTTCAAACTACGGCCAGAGGGCCAGATCCGGCACACCACATGATTTTATTCGGCCTGTAGTTATCATTAGTGGTGCAGACTAAGAATTTAAGTCAGTGGGGGTGGCCTATGGTCTCCGCTTTAAACTCTTTTTTTTTCAGCCGGGGGAAAGGCTTAGTTTCACATCAGAAGCCCCTCCCTTTCACATCAGAAGTCCCTCCTTTTCACACCAGAAGCCCCTCCCTTTCACACCAGACGTGCCTGTCTTTCACATCAGAAGCCCCTCCCTTTCACATCCGAAGTCCCTCCCTTTCACATCAGAAGTCCCCCCCCTTCACATCCGAAGTCCCCCCCCTTCACATCCGAAGTCCCCCCCTTCACATCCGAAGTCCCCCCCCTTCACATCCGAAGTCCCCCCCCTTCACATCCGAAGTCCCCCCCCTTCACATCAGAAGTCCCCCCCCTTCACATCAGAAGTCCCCCCCCTTCACATCAGAAGTCCCCCCCCTTCACATCAGAAGTCCCCCCCCCCCTTCACATCAGAAGTCCCTCCCCTTTCACATCAGAAGTCCCTCCCCTTTCACATCAGAATTCCCTCCCCTTTCACATCAGAATTCCCTCCCCTTTCACATCAGAATTCCCTCCCCTTTCACATCAGAATTCCCTCCCCTTTCACATCAGAATTCCCTCCCCTTTCACATCAGAATTCCCTCCCCTTTCACATCAGAATTCCCTCCCCTTTCACATCAGAATTCCCTCCCCTTTCACATCAGAATTCCCTCCCCTTTACACCAGAAGTTCCCCCCTCCTGTACATCAGAAGTCCCCCCCCCCTTTACATCAGAAGTCCCCACTCTTTCAGAGTACACTCCTTCACATCAGTTGTTCCCCCTTTACATCAGGAGACCCCCCACATCAGAGTCCCTCTTTGTGCCAGAGTTCCCCTTAACATCAGCAGCCACCTTTTAGGAGTGCGCTACATACAGGGCCCAAAGATCAGGAGTGTGTGGTGTACAGGGTGCAAAGATCAGGAGTGTGTGGTGTACAGGGTGCAGGGATCAGGATTGTGCAGTGTACAGGGCAAAAAGATCAGGAGTGTGTGGTGTACAGGGTGCAAAGATCAGGAGTGTGTGGTGTACAGGGAGCAGGGATCAGGATTGTGCGGTGTACAGGGCGAAAAGATCAGGAGTGTGTGGTGTACAGGGTGCAAAGATCAGGAGTGTGTGGTGTACAGGGAGCAAAGATCAGGAGTGTGTGGTGTACAGGGTGCAAAGATTAGGAGTGCGCGGTGTACAGGGCGCAAAGATCAGGAGTGTGCAGTGTACAGGGTGCAAAGATCAGGAGTGTGCGGTGTACAGGGTGCAAAGATCAGGAGTGTGCGGTGTACAGGGAGCAAAGATCAGAAGTGTGCGGTGTACAGGGAGCAAAGATCAGGAGTGTGCGGTGTACAGGGCGCAGTGATCAGGAGTGTGCGGTGTACAGGGAGCAGGGATCAGGAGTGTGCGGTGTACAGGGCGCAGGGATCAGGAGTGTGCGGTGTACAGGGCGCAGTGATCAGGAGTGTGCGGTGTACAGGGCGCAGTGATCAGGAGTGTGCGGTGTACAGGGCGCAGGGATCAGGAGTGTGGGTTGTACAGGGTGCAGGGATCAGGAGTGTGCGGTGTACAGGGAGCAGGGATCAGGAGTGTGCGGTGTACAGGGCGCAGGGATCAGGAGTGTGCGGTGTACAGGGCGCAGGGATCAGGAGTGTGCGGTGTACAGGGCGCAGGGATCAGGAGTGTGCGGTGTACAGGGAGCAGTGATCAGGAGTGTGCGGTGTACAGGGAGCAGTGATCAGGAGTGTGCGGTGTACAGGGAGCAGTGATCAGGAGTGTGCAGTGTACAGGGAGCAGTGATCAGGAGTGTGCGGTGTACAGGGAGCAGTGATCAGGAGTGTGCGGTGTACAGGGAGCAGTGATCAGGAGTGTGCGGTGTACAGGGAGCAGTGATCAGGAGTGTGCGGTGTACAGGGAGCAGGGATCAGGAGTGTGCGGTGTACAGGGCGCAAAGATCAGGAGTGTGCGGTGCACAGGGTGCAAAGATCAGGAGTGTGCGGTGTACAGGGTGCAAAGATCAGGAGTGTGTGGTGTACAGGGAGCAGTGATCAGGAGTGTGCGGTGTACAGGGCGCAGTGATCAGGAGTGTGCGGTGTACAGGGAGCAGGGATCAGGAGTGTGTGGTGTACAGGGAGCAGGGATCAGGAGTGTGCGGTGTACAGGGAGCAGGGATCAGGAGTGTGCGGTGTACAGGGCGCAGTGATCAGGAGTGTGCGGTGTACAGGGCGCAGTGATCAGGAGTGTGCGGTGTACAGGGCACAGTGATCAGGAGTGTGCGGTGTACAGGGCACAGTGATCAGGAGTGTGCGGTGTACAGGGAGCAGGGATCAGGAGTGTGCGGTGTACAGGGAGCAGGGATCAGGAGTGTGCGGTGTACAGGGAGCAAAGATCAGGAGTGTGCGGTGTACAGGGCGCAAAGATCAGAAGTGTGCGGTGTACAGGGAGCAAAAATCAGGAGTGTGTGGTGTACAGGGTGCAAAGATCAGGAGTGTGTGGTGTACAGGGAGCAGTGATCAGGAGTGTGCGGTGTACAGGGCGCAGGGATCAGGAGTGTGCGGTGTACAGGGAGCAGGGATCAGGAGTGTGCGGTATACACGGCGCAGTGATCAGGAGTGTGCGGTGTACAGGGAGCAGTGATCAGGAGTGTGTGGTGTACAGGGAGCAGTGATCAGGAGTGTGCGGTGTACAGGGAGCAGGGATCAGGAGTGTGCGGTGTACAGGGCGCAGTGATCAGGAGTGTGCGGTGTACAGGGAGCAAAGATCAGGAGTGTGCGGTGTACAGGGCGCAAGGATCAGGAGTGTGCGGTGTACAGGGAGCAGGGATCAGGAGTGTGCGGTGTACAGGGAGCAGGGATCAGGAGTGTGCGGTGTACAGGGAGCAGGGATCAGGAGTGTGCGGTGTACAGGGAGCAGGGATCAGGAGTGTGCGGTGTACAGGGAGCAGGGATCAGGAGTGTGTGGTGTACAGGGAGCAGGGATCAGGAGTGTCCGGTGTACAGGGAACAGGGATCAGGAGTGTGTGGTGTACAGGGAGCAGGGATCAGGAGTGTCCGGTGTACAGGGAACAGGGATCAGGAGTGTGCGGTGTACAGGGAGCAGGGATCAGGAGTGTGCGGTGTACAGGGAGCAGGGATCAGGAGTGTGCGGTGTACAGGGAGCAGTGATCAGGAGTGTGCGATGTACAGGGCGCAGTGATCAGGAGTGTGCGGTGTACAGGGCGCAGTGATCAGGAGGGTGCGGTGTACAGGGCGCAGTGATCAGGAGTGTGCGGTGTACAGGGCGCAGGGATCAGGAGTAGGGATGAGCTCGGTGTTCGAGTCGAACATACGTTCGACTCGAACATCGGCTGTTCGATCGTTCGCCGAACAACTAACGATTTGGGCCGTTCGCGCCTAATTCGCGGCCCACAATGCACTACGCCATCGCAGTGTCATCCAGGCGCTGTGATTGGCCAAGCATGCACTGTGACCCCGCATGCTTGGCCAATCACAGCGCCGGCAGCGAGGAGAGCAATGATTGGCCACAGGCAGGATGCCTGTGGCCAATTATTGCTGAGGGTGTTTAGTACACGCCCCACACTATAAAAGGCCGCCAGCACGGCGGCCTAGTGTAGTGTGTTCCGGAGCAGGGAAAGAGAAGCATAGGCAGGGACAGTGACATTTTTTTTTCTTGCTTAACCTGGATTCCTTTCGTTTAGGGAAAGAGAAGGATAGGTAGGGAGAGTGTCAGTCTGTTTTACTGTGCTAAACCTTGTTTGTAGGGACAGGGAAGGACAGTGAGGGAAATTCTCATTGTGCTATACTGTGCTAAAGCATTCCTCATCAACCATCTTTAAAAAAAAAAAATTATAGGGACAGAAAACTATAGGTAGGGAGAGTGTCAGTGTGTTTTACTGTGCTAAACCTTGTTTGTAGGGACAGGGAAGGACAGTGAGGGAAATTCTCATTGTGCTATACTGTGCTAAAGCATTCCTCATCAACCATCTTTAAAAAAAATTTTTTATAGGGACAGAAAACTATAGGTAGGGAGAGTGTCAGTGTGTTTTACTGTGCTAAACCTTGTTTGTAGGGACAGGGAAGGACAGTGAGGGAAATTCTCATTGTGCTGTACTGTGCTAAAGCATTCCTCATCAACCATCTTTAAAAAAAAAAAAAAAATAGGGACAGAAAACTATAGGTAGGGAGAGTGTCAGTGTGTTTTACTGTGCTAAACCTTGTTTGTAGGGACAGGGAAGGACAGTGAGGGAAATTCTCATTGTGCTATACTGTGCTAAAGCATTCCTCATCAACCATCTTTAAAAAAACATTTTTTATAGGGACAGAAAACTATAGGTAGGGAGAGTGTCAGTGTGTTTTACTGTGCTAAACCTTGTTTGTAGGGACAGGGAAGGACAGTGAGGGAAATTCTCATTGTGCTATACTGTGCTAAAGCATTCCTCATCAACCATCTTTGAAATCCTTGTTTTTTTGGACAGTCAGGGAAATTGTCATTGTGCTATTCTGTGCGAAAGCAATCATCCTCAACCATATTTAGAAATCCTTAAGTAAAGGGACAGAGAAGGACACCTGAAGGTAGCCCTTATTGCTTTTTTCCCATCTCCCTGCAGGCCATCCATTAGAATGTCTGGAAGGCAAACAAGGAGAGGCAGACAGTCAGGAGGCAATAAAAGAGGGCAAGCAGGCTCTGTGTCTGGGGGCAACAGTGCTGGTCGTGGACGCGGTGCATTGTCATCAGCACATGGCCATGGGACACGCTTGTCCTTCTTTTCGGCAGCTGGACATGTTGAGCCACATCATGCCGAAGACTTGGTAGAGTGGATGACCAAGCCCTCCTCCTCCTCCTCATCCTCTCTCACCCAGGCTCAGGGTACTGGAAAAGCAGCTGCCAAAGCGTCCTCTTCCCTGGTATCAATGTCAGACTCATCATCAGTCACTCCTTCCCTAGACCCACCATGTCCTCCTCCTGAGGAGTCCCCCGAACTGTTTGAGCACAGTGTTGGGTACATGCTCCAGGAGGATGCCCAGCGTTTCGAAGGGTCTGATGATGAAACCCAGCTAGAGGAAGGCAGTAGCGTGAGAGCAGACAGAGGGGATGCTCAAGAAGGACACCAATCTGGCAGTCATGTTCCAGCAGCTGCAGCATACTGCCAGATTGGCTCCAGTGATGAGGAGGGAGGGGATGATGAGGTCACTGACTCCACGTGGGTGCCTAATAGGAGAGAGGAGGAGGAGGAGGATGAGGAGGAGGCACATCTCCAACGAGGCAGGATGCCCTTTGGTGGCCAGCGTAAGGGCAGTACACCGACGGAATCACACCGCAGAGCTCCGCCTGTGCAGGGCGCTGCCTCTGCCCGTCATTCAAAAAGTTCCTTGGTGTGGGCCTTTTTTGAGGCTAGTGCATCAGATCGCACAGCTGCTGTTTGCAACATATGTCTCAAGCGTATATCGCGTGGCCAAAACATCAGCCGCTTGGGTACCACATGCCTGACCAGACATATGTTGACCTGCCATGCAGCTCGTTGGCAAGCCTACCTCAAAGACCCACACCAAAGAACAAAGCGGACCTCTCCTTGCACCGCATCAGCTGGGATCTCCAACCCCACTATAACTTCAGTCCTCTCTGAAACATGCACTGAGAGGAATGAAGGTGTAGAATTAGGTGTGTCACAGCCAAGTACTTGCGGCCACTCTGCTAGCAGTACACCGACGTCCGATTCTAGCAGGCAAATTTCCCTGCCCCAGCTGCTGGACCGTCGAAAGAAGTTCACTCCCAGCCATCCACATGCCCAGCGGTTGAATGCTAGCTTGGCTAAATTGCTAGCGCTTCAACTGCTGCCTTTTCCGTTGGTAGACTCGGCCCCCTTCCGTGAGTTTGTGCAATGTGCGGTTCCTCAGTGGCAGGTTCCCAAACGCCACTTTTTCTCACGGAAGGCTATTCCGGCTCTCTACCGGCATGTGGAAGGCAATGTCTTGGCCTCGCTGGACAGGGCGGTCAGCGGTAAGGTGCATATTACCGCTGACTCATGGTCCAGCAGGCATGGACAGGGACGTTACCTTTCTTTCACGGCCCATTGGGTCACTCTTTTGGCAGCTGGGAAGGATGCAGGACAAGGTGCAGTAGTGTTGGAGGTTGTTCCACCGCCACGCCTCCAAAATGCTACTACTGGTTGTGACACACCTCTCTCCTCCACCCCCTCCTCTTCTTCTTCCTCCATGGCCTCTTCCTGTGCTTTGTCCTCTGAACCAGCGGTGCTCCGTAGGCGTTCAAGGGGCTACGCAAGTACGCAGGCAAAAAGATGCCATGCCGTGCTTGCGCTGGTGTGTTTGGGGGACAGAAGCCACACTGGGGCAGAGGTCCTGTCTGCTCTGCAGGGCCAGGCCGAGAGGTGGTTGACGCCACGCCAGCTTAAGCCAGGAATGGTGGTTTGTGACAATGGCACCAACCTCCTCTCCGCCCTCCGACAGGGACAACTGACCCATGTGCCCTGTGTGGCTCACGTCCTTAACCTGGTGGTGCAGCGGTTCTTGGGCAGGTACCCGGGCTTACAGGATGTCCTGAGGCAGGCCAGGAAAGTCTGTGTGCATTTCCGCAGATCTTATAATGCCAGTGCTCGCCTGGCTGAGCTGCAAAAGGAGTTGAACCTGCCCAAGAACCGCCTTATATGTGACATGCCCACCAGGTGGAACTCAACGTTGGCCATGCTGCAGCGGCTGCACACGCAGCAGAGGGCCATCAATGAGTACCTGTGCGACTACGGCACCAGGACAGGGTCAGGGGAGCTTGGTTTTTTTTCTCCACGCCAGTGGGGCATGATCAGGGATGCATGCACTGTCCTGGCACCATTTGAGGAGGCCACGAGGATGGTGAGCAGTGACAGTGCATGCATCAGTGACACTGTACCTCTTGTCCACCTGTTGGAGCACACGCTGCGTGGAATAATGGACAGGGCACTTGAGGCAGAACAGAGGCAGGAAGAGGAGGACTTCCTTGCCTCTCAAGGCCCCCTTTACCCAGACAGTGTTCCTTCTGTCCCACCCATCGCACAGGAAGAGGATGAGGAGGAGGAGGAGGATTGTGTCAGCATGGAGGTGGAGCCTGGCACTCAGCAGCATCAACAGCAGCAGTCTTTTAGGGATGATTTACAGTCCCAAGAAACCCGTGGACTTGTACGTGGCTGGGAGGAGGTGGCTGCGGATCATGTCGTCCTTAGTGACCCAGAGGACTCCGGACCGAATGCCTCAGCTAACCTACGCTGCATGGCCTCCCTGATCCTGCAAAGTCTGCGGAAGGATCCTCGTATTCTTCGGATCAAGGAGAGGGACCATTACTGGCTGGCCACTCTCCTTGATCCACGGTACAAGGGTAAGGTTGCGGACCTTATGTTACCGTCGCAGAGGGAGCAGAGGATGAGACAACTCCGGGAGGCCTTGCAGAAAGGTCTGTGCAACGCGTTCCCAGAGACTGGGAGGTTACAAACTCCTGGTCCTGGACAACGAGTTGCTGAGGCTTCGGCCAGTCAAAGAAGGAGCGGTGGGGAAGGTGGCCGTCTGACCGATGCGTTCAGACAATTCTTTAGTCCGCAGCCCCAAAGTATGATCGGTTCCAGCAACCATCGCCAGCGTCTGATAAACATGGTGCAGGAATACCTAGGGGCAAGGTCAGACTTGGACACCTTCCCCACCGAAAATCCTCTGGCTTACTGGGTCTTGAGGATGGATCACTGGCCAGAGCTTGCACAGTATGCAATTGAGCTACTGGCCTGTCCTGCATCCAGCGTTCTTTCGGAACGCACATTCAGTGCTGCTGGAGGATTTGTCACGGATCACAGGGTGCGCCTGTCCACCGACTCGGTTGATCGACTGACTTTCATCAAGATGAACCAGTCTTGGATCACCACCAGCTACCACACACCTGATGCTGATATAACAGACTAATTGATTTTAACATGTCACATCCCTTCAAGACTGATGCTGATGCTGAGTGCCTGTGCTGTTATGTTGACTGGCTATCCTCCTCCTCCGAGTCCTCAATGATACGATTGATGATGATAGCTTGGAAGATCATTTTTGTTTATGGGTGCCGCCACCAGTGCCTAACGCCCAATTTTTCAGCCCCTGTTTAACAGGGGCGTGTAATTACAATTTTTGAAGCAATACTTTGCAACAGGGCTCATTGCTGTGCTCCAAGTACAGTATCTGTGAGGGGTTGCAGTGTTGTGCCACCAGTGCCTAAGGCCCAATTTTTCAGCCCCTGTTTAACAGGGGCGTGTAATTACAATTTTTGAAGCAATACTTTGCAACAGGGCTCATTGCTGTGCTCCAAATACAGTATCTGTGAGGGGTTGCAGTGTTGTGCCACCAGTGCCTAAGGCCCAATTTTTCAGCCCCTGTTCAACAGGGGCATGTAATTACAATTCTTGATCTAATAATTCACAGCAGGGCCCATTGCTGCACCCACCAAGAGTAACTCTGAGGGCTTACAGTGTTGTGGCAACGCCACCACCACCACCACCACGAAAGGCCCAATTTTTCAGCCCCTGTTCAAAAGGGGCATGTAATTACAATTCTTGATCTAATAATTCACAGCAGGGCCCATTCCTGCACCCACCAAGAGTAACTCTGAGGGCTTACAGTGTTGTGGCAACACCACCACCACCACCACCACCACGAAAGGCCCAATTTTTCAGCCCCTGTTCAACAGGGGCATGCAATTACAATTCTTGATCTAATAATTCACAGCAGGGCCCATTGCTGCACCCACCAAGAGTAACTGTCAGGGCTTACAGTGTTGTGGCACCAGCACCACCATCAAAGGCCCAATTTTTACTACCACTGTTCAACAATTATATGTAATTACAATTCCTGATATAATAGTTGACAGCAGGGCGTTCCAGCACCAACCAAGAGTAACTGTGAGTGCTTACAGTGTTGTGCCAACACCAACAACTAAGGGGCCTATTTCTGCAGAGTATATACGGCAGGTCCCTACTTTCAAACATCCAACTTACAAACGACTCCTACTTGCAAACGCAAGAAGACAACAGGAAGTGAGAGGAAATCTACCCCTAGGAAGGAAAATTCTCTCCTGTAAGAATTAATATGGGAGAAAGGTGTCTCCTCTGTACTGATGCTTTATCACCAATCCTTGTTTCAAGAAAAACACCACATTTCAAAAACAGTTGTCATTGGGACGGAAAGTGAGGTGAAATGTTCTGAACAGGGGCACAGACAGCAAAACAAATGTTACAGGGGTGATAACCCTTCCCTATGTTTTCCAAAAAGTTTAAAAATAGATTTTTGGGCTGGAGCTACACTTCAACAATGTACCTGTTCAAAATTACAAACAGATTCTACATAAGAACAAACCTACAGTCCCTGTCTTGTATGCACCGCCTGTATACGGCTGTTCAGAGTATATAGGGCCTTTTTTATTTTATGTGCGGGGTTCCCCTTAATATCCATACAAGACCCAAAGGGGCTGGTAATGGGCTGGGGTAGGGGGGGGTCATAGGGTAGCTATGCCATTTTTCTTAAAGAATTTCATCCATATTACCGGGACCAGACATTACATTAAAGCCGCAAGCAGTTTTAAATGGCTTTTTTTTCCTTTAGAAGTGTCATTTTGTGCAGGGACAGTTCTAAACACGGGAAACACGTGGCACTTCACAGGCATACTTTAGACACCCCCCAGGTACGATATTTAAAGGAATATTTGACTTTTTTTTTTTCACTTTATGCATCATTAAAATGACTGCTCCCGAAAAACGACCGTTTTTAAAACTTCTTTTTGCATTGATACATGTCCCCTGGTGCAGAACCCGGGTTCCCAAACCCTTTTTAGGACAATAACATGCATAATAGTCGTTATAATTAGCACTTTAGAATTCGAACGTTCGCATCCATTGTATTTAATAGGGTTCTAATGTTCGTACGAACTTTCGGTCCGTTCGCGGGTTCTGGTGCGAACCGAACCCGGGGGTGTTCGGCTCATCACTAATCAGGAGTGTGCGTTGTACAAGGAGCAGGGATCACGAGTGTGCGGTGTACAGGAAGCAGGGATCAGGAGTGTGCGGTGTACAGGGAGCAGGGATCAGGAGTGTGCGGTGTACAGGGAGCAGTGATCAGGAGTGTGCGGTGTACAGGGCGCAGTGATCAGGAGTGTGCAGTGTACAGGGAGCAATGATCAGGAGTGTGCGGTGTACAGCGCGCAGTGATCAGGAGGGTGCGGTGTACAGGGCGCAGGGATCAGGAGTGTGCGTTGTACAAGGAGCAGGGATCACGAGTGTGCGGTGTACAGGGCGCAGTGATCAGGAGTGTGCGGTGTACAGGGCGCAGTGATCAGGAGTGTGCGGTGTACAGGGCGCAGTGATCAGGAGTGTGCGGTGTACAGGGAGCAGGGATCAGGAGTGTGCGGTGTACAGGGTGCAGTGATCAGGAGTGTGCGGTGTACAGGGCGCAGTGATCAGGAGTGTGCGGTGTACAGGGAGCAGGGATCAGGAGTGTGCGGTGTACAGGGAGCAATGATCAGGAGTGTGCGGTGTACAGGGTGCAGTGATCAGGAGTGTGCGGTGTACAGGGTGCAGTGATCAGGAGTGTGCGGTGTACAGGGAGCAATGATCAGGAGTGTGCGGTGTACAGGGCGCAGTGATCAGGAGTGTGCGATGTACAGGGCGCAGTGATCAGGAGTGTGCGGTGTACAGGGCGCAGTGATCAGGAGTGTGCGGTGTACAGGGCGCAGTGATCAGGAGTGTGCGGTGTACAGGGAGCAGTGATCAGGAGTGTGCGGTGTACAGGGAGCAGTGATCAGGAGTGTGTGATGTACAGGGCGCAGTGATCAGGAGTGTGCGGTGTACAGGGCGCAGTGATCAGGAGTGTGCGGTGTACAGGGAGCAGTGATCAGGAGTGTGTGATGTACAGGGCGCAGTGATCAGGAGTGTGCGGTGTACAGGGCGCAGTGATCAGGAGTGTGTGGTGTACAGGGTCTAGTGATCAGGAGTATGCAGTGTACAGGGAGCAGGGATCAGGAGTGTGCGGTGTACAGGGAGCAATGATCAGGAGTGTGCGGTGTACAGGGTGCAGTGATCAGGAGTGTGCGGTGTACAGGGTGCAGTGATCAGGAGTGTGCGGTGTACAGGGAGCAGGGATCAGGAGTGTGCGGTGTACAGGGAGCAATGATCAGGAGTGTGCGGTGTACAGGGTGCAGTGATCAGGAGTGTGCGGTGTACAGGGTGCAGTGATCAGGAGTGTGCGGTGTACAGGGAGCAATGATCAGGAGTGTGCGGTGTACAGGGAGCAATGATCAGGAGTGTGCAGTGTACAGGGCGCAGTGATCAGGAGTGTGCGGTGTACAGGGTGCAGTGATCAGGAGTGTGTGATGTACATGGCGCAGTGATCAGGAGTGTGTGGTGTACATGGCGCAGTGATCAGGAGTGTGCGGTGTACAGGGCGCAGTGATCAGGAGTGTGCGGTGTACAGGGTGCAGTGATCAGGAGTGTGCGGTGTACAGGGCGCAGTGATCAGGAGTGTGCGGTGTACAGGGAGCAATGATCAGGAGTGTGCGGTGTACAGGGTGCAGTGATCAGGAGTGTGCGGTGTACAGGGCGCAGTGATCAGGAGTGTGCGGTGTACAGGGAGCAGTGATCAGGAGTGTGTGATGTACAGGGCGCAGTGATCAGGAGTGTGCGGTGTACAGGGCGCAGTGATCAGGAGTGTGCGGTGTACAGGGAGCAGTGATCAGGAGTGTGTGATGTACAGGGCGCAGTGATCAGGAGTGTGCGGTGTACAGGGAGCAGTGATCAGGAGTGTGCGGTGTACAGGGAGCAGTGATCAGGAGTGTGTGATGTACAGGGCGCAGTGATCAGGAGTGTGCGGTGTACAGGGCGCAGTGATCAGGAGTGTGTGATGTACAGGGCGCAGTGATCAGGAGTGTGTGATGTACAGGGCGCAGTGATCAGGAGTGTGCGATGTACAGGGCGCAGTGATCAGGAGTGTGTGGTGTACAGGGTCTAGTGATCAGGAGTATGCGGTGTACAGGGCGCAGTGATCAGGAGTGTGCGGTGTACAGGGCGCAGTGATCAGGAGTGTGCGGTGTACAGGGCGCAGTGATCAGGAGTGTGCGATGTACAGAGCTTTGGGTTTCACTTCCTCAGCCCCGGAAGGTTTTATCCCCCTTAATGACCAGGCCCATTTTTTGTTTGCGATACGGCACTGTGTTACTTTAACTGACAATTGCGCGGTCGTGCGACCTTGTACCCAAATTAAATTGATGTCCATTTTTTTCCCCCTACAAATAGAGCTTTCTTTTGGTGGTATTTGATCACCTCTGCGTTTTTTTTTTCTTTCTCGTACATCACGGGACACAGAGCGACTTAGTCATTACTAATGGGTTATATAGATACCGTCAGGTGCTGGCACTGGCAACTTCCAAAACCGGAAGTACCCTCCCCTATATAAGCCCCTCCCATCCGGGAGCACCTCAGTTTTTTGCCAGTGTCTAAGGTGTTGGCCAAGAAGAAACATATGTTTTTCACTGAGCTTGCGTACAGGTTCTTTTGGGCCTCAGTAAGCTATTCCGGATCCGACCAAAAAAGCTTCATAGCTAAACGGTCGGTACCCGGGCCTTGCAGAGAAGAGCAAGGTTTTGCCTGTAATGCTTCTCTTAGGAGAGCTGGACCCTGGGATCCAGAGCTCTGGTCATACCCATGACCAAGATGTTTTCTGTGCAGGGTGCTATACAGGTCCAGGGGAGTGGAATCCTTGGGAACCCGGTCCCTGAAGGTTTGATTACAATGCCTGCCGTGATAGGTGAAGTTTGGGCTTTTGTGGACCAAACAAAGTCCTGCGGCGGGGAACAGGTAAGTGGGGGCCCCCAGGAACTTGGTTCTATTGGGGGACCCCCAAGCCTAATTTGTCTTTCTGTCTGTTACCTAATGGTATTCCCGCAAAATTCTGTGCATGCCTGTAACTACTAAAAAAATGTAATAATTTTTAATGGTGGTCAAGAAAAAAAAAAAAAAAAAAAAATTTTTTTATATATATTTAAGATATTAGACTGCGGTACCTGTGTTTGTCCACTAGAGGCCGCTGTGGAATGTTTTCTTGTCATGTGGACTAGTTTCTTCTCAGCAGAGCAAGTCCAGGCAGATGGTGAGTTCTCTTATGGGAAACTGCTTCCTCTGCCATGTTGCAATGCTCGTCCATCCCCCGGCCTGCGGCAAAGAGGGGCCCTGGCTCTTGTCCCTAGTCTCCATTTTTCAAAATTAGCGCCGAAGGCGCACGTGGCCGCGCGCGTGCGCGTGCACGCGCCTCTATATATAGAGGTGAGCCAGGAAAGGGGGCGGAGCCTGGGGGATGACGCTCTGTGTGCGCCGCAGCGCTTCTGCGCATGTGCGGGCGTCCCAGCATGTAAAAACCACAGTTTTGTGTGGTGAGCTGGCTATGAAGTACAGAGACAGAGCTGGCAACATTTAAAAAAAGGGCATACAGCAAGCGGTTGATACAGGCATCCCCTAGAAAGGCACATTAGTAGACACCAACTGTGATATAGCAGCAATTGTGCTAGACTATTCTCAGTAAAAGTGGTGTATTACGGCTGGAATACCTCAGCTTTAGGCTTAGGAATATGCCGTCCAGAAGCTCCGGAACTGAATCTTCCAGGAAGCGAAGGGGGTCTCATCGGGCTCAGAGGATCTTGGGCATACTCCTGCTGCACCAGTCTCCCCTGAAGTTCAGAGGTAAGTGACCGTAGAGACCCCGCAGGGGTACTTGGTACTGTGGCTGTCCTCAGTCACCTGCTCCTGTGTATGTAACAGAGGAGGTTTTTTCCTCAGCTCTGGGAGGATTAGAGAGATTGTCAACATTTATCGCTGCCTCCCTGTCAGGGAAAGCACGCCCGATCTCCGTCTCCTCCTTCAGAGTGCCTGTTAGCAGAGCAACAGTCCCATACAGGGATCGACCTGCCTGAAGGGGATCAGGATGAGGTTGATTCTGTTATAGAGGAATCAACAGTGGGGGAACCTTTTCTCAGCATCTCAAGCTGAAAGATTATGGGTTCAGTCTCTGACTAACATGGTCCGATCAGCATTTAAAAATGCACCTTGCGGAACCATCAACCACTACTGTATCCTCGTTGGGGTCGCTAGAAGCCCCCAGACTGTTTGTTCTTTTCCACTTCACCCTTTACTGAAAGGGCTCATTTACCAGGATTGGGAACGTCCTGAGAAAATATTTATTCCCCCAAGAGATTTCCGGTGGTCTATCCCATGGAGGATAAGTTCATCAAAAAAAAAAAAATGGAAGGTCCCTACAGTGGACGCAGCCATCTCTTGTATGTATAAATCACTGACATGTCCAGTGGATAATGTCCAAATGTTCAAGAACCCAATAGATAAAAGATTGGAGTCCTTATGAAAATCTGCTTGGTGATACAACCAGCAGTAGCAGCTATTGGGGTCTGCTAAGCAGTGAAGGATCAGTTGAAACAGGTCTTGAGGGACTTGA
Organism: Rana muscosa; assembly: GCA_029206835.1. Lineage (NCBI taxonomy): Eukaryota > Metazoa > Chordata > Amphibia > Anura > Ranidae > Rana > Rana muscosa. The sequence goes on along the minus strand of CM055125.1, from coordinate 314,174,563 downwards.
CAGATCAGCAGGCTTTGCCCTAGCTGATCTACCTAGAGCCTTAGGCTTTGCGGTTGACGCCATAGAGGATTCAGTCCATCAGGCCTCCCGCCTTACGCTGTCTATAGTACATATGCTTAGGCTCCTATGGCTCAAAAACTGGTCTGCTGAAGCTCCCTGTAAAGAATGGCTGGTTAGCGTCCCATTTCATGGTGAACGCTTATTCAGGGAAAACCTGGACAAATATATCCAGAAAATTTCCAGCGGTAAAAATACGCTCTTGCCGGTTAAAAACAGAGTTAGAGGTCCCTCTTTAAGAGGCCTGCTTCTCCAGTCCCTGGGGCATCGGCTGTGTAACAGTTCCGACGGCCTCCTCGGTCAATTCCCGGGGGTAAAAAACAGGGACAGTAGCAGGGTAATGAGAAACCCTGGGTCAGGGGAGGTACAAAACCTCCCCCAAAGTTAAATTCATTGAAGCCCCCACTCAGTCGGGTGGGGGGAGGACTCCAGTTGTTCGCAAGAGACCTGGCGGGACACGATCAAGACAGATAGGTGCTCTCCGCAGTAGGTTTGGGATACAGTTTGGAGTTAAAAGACTCTCCTCCTTCCCATTTTTGAGGTCAAACGTGCCAAGGGATCCCCGGAAGAGAGAGTCCCTCCTGTTGGCACTAGAACAACTATTGCTCCAAGGAGTAATTATGGAGGTTCCCCTGGAAGAATGAGGGTTCGGGTTTTACTCAAACCTCTTTACAGTCCCGAAGCAAACGCGGACGGGAGGCCCATATTAATTCTAAAAGGGCTATACAAATTCCTGTATATCAGGACTTTCCGATGGAGTCGATCCGATCGGTGGCCACTGCCCTACAAGGGGAGGATTGGTTAGCCGCGATCGACATCAAAGATGCTTATTTGCACATTCCCATCTTTCCAGTCCACCAAAAATTTCTACGCTTTGCAGTAGAAGGGCGCCATTTTCAGTTCAGAGCCTTACCCTTCGGTTTGGCCACAGCACCACGAGTGTTTACAAAAATTCTGGCCCTTTATTGGCCAATCTAAGAACACAAGGTGTAATGATAATGGCATATCTGGATGACTTGTTGCTGATAGACCACTCAGTGAAAAAACTAGACGTGGTCGTTCACAAGACAATCAAGTATCTGGAATCTCACGGTTGGATTATCAACCGAGACAAGTCAGCCCTAAAAACCAGTCAAAAGTCTGGAATACTTGGGGCTAAGGTTGGATTCAGGCCAGAGAAAAATATTCTTGCCTCGAGGAAAGGTGTTGTCTTTGAAAGATTTGATCCACTTAGTGGGTACAAAAAAGACAGCCGTCCATACGCCTGTATATGAGGCTGCTGGGAAAAATGGTGGCATCATTCGAAGCAGTACCCTACGGTCAATTCCATTCAAGGAATTTGCAAGGGGCCATACTGTCAGCCTGGAACAAAAAAGTTCAGGCCCTAGACTTACAATGTCCTTGTCCCCTTCCGTTCGCAAGAGCCTCCGTTGGTGGTTGGTTCCCCAGAATCTGGAAAAAAGGGAAATCCTTCAGTCCGATTTCTTGGAAGGTGGTCACTACAGATGCCAGCCTTATAGGCTGGGGAGCAGTACTGGAGCAATAGTCTCTCCAGGGCAGATGGTCGGATGCAGAAAAGGCCCTGCCCATCAATCTCTTAGAGATACGAGCAGCCCGGTATGCCCTAGTAGCATGGACATCCAAACTCCAAGGGTCCCCTGTCAGAATTCAATCAGACAATGCCACAGCAGTGGCATATATCAATCATCAGGGGGGCACCAGGAGTCGTGCAGCCCAGAGGGAAGTAAATTACATCCTGAAATGGGCAGAAAAATATGTCCCAGCCATATCTGCGGTATTCATTCCAGGAGTGGAGAATTGGAAGGCGGACTTTCTAAGTCGCGAGCAATTAGGCCCAGAGGAAGGGTCCCTTCACCCCGAGGTTTTCTGGACAATATGTCAGCGGTGGGGAACATCGGATGTAGATCTTCTAGCATCCAGATTCAACGCAAAGGGGGACAGGTTTGTCTCTCGGACAAGGGATCCCCTAGCTTGCGGCTCGGATGCCCTAGTGTTCCCTTGGGATCAGTTCAAGCTGATATATGCATTCACACCGCCACAATGGTTACCTCGATTACTCCGCAGAATCAGGGTAGAAAAGAAACCAGTGATTCCGGTGGCTCCAGCGTGGCCCCGAAGAGCGTGGTACGCGGAGATTGTAAAATTTCAGTGGGGAGTCCTTGGACTCTCCCACGTCGTCCGGACCTGCTTTCGCAAGGACCGATATACCACCCTTCCTTACCAGCCCTAGGTTTGACGGCCTGGCTATTGAAGCCCACATTCTAAAAAAGAGAGGGCTCTCTAATGCTGTGGTATCTACCATGATCAATGCCAGGAAGCCGGTATCCAGGCAGATCTATTATAGGATCTGGAAGGCGTACATCGCGTGGTGTGAGGCCAAGAAATGGCATCCACATAAGTACGTAATAGGTAGGATTTTGGACTTCCTACAGTGGGCTGTAGATAGGAAGCTTGCCTTGAGTACTATCAAGGGTCAGATTTCGGCCTTGTCAATATTTTTTCAAAGGCCCTTGGCTTCGCATTCACTAGTCAAAGCCTTTATACAAGGAGTGATGCGTATTAGTCCTCCGGTTAATATTCCCATATGTCCATGGGATCTAAACTTGGTTCTGTCGGTTCTACAGAAACAACCATTTGAACCATTACAGCATATTTCCTTGGTGCTTCTCACCAGGAAATTGATTTTTCTAGTAGCCATTTGTTCGGCTAAAAGAGTATCGGAATTAGCAGCTATGTCCTGTAAGGAGCCATATCTGGTTATCCATAAGGACAGAGTAGTGTTACGTCCTCATCCAGCCTTTCTTCCTAAGGTGGTATCGAGGTTTCATTTGAACCAAGATGTGGTTCTTCCTTCTTTTTTCCCCAAACCTACTTCGGTAGAGGAAAAGTTATTACATTCTTTGGATGTAGTAAGAGCAGTTAAAGCTTATCTAAAAGCCACTGCTCAGATTCGCAGAACGGATACTTTGTTTATTCTGCCGGAAGGCCCCAGAAAGGGTCAGGCAGCGTCAAAATCTACTTTAGCCAAGTGGATTCGACAGGTCATAATACAAGCCTATGGCTTGAGAAGTAGACCGCCTCCGTTCAAAGTTAGAGCGCACTCCACGAGAGCAGTTGGAACTTCATGGGCAGTGCATCACCAGGCCTCCCTGGCTCAAATCTTTAAGGCCGCAACATGGTCTTCAGTACACACGTTTACTAGGTTCTACCAGGTGGACGTTAGAAGTCAGGAGGATGTCGCCTTTGGGCGCAGTGTGTTGCAGGCCGCAAAAGATCCTCATGTCTGATAGCGCTCAGCTTATATATGGTGTATCCCCCCCCTCATTTGGCATTGCTTTAGGACATCCCATTAGTAATGACTATGTCGCTCTGTGTCCCGTGATGTACGAGAAAGAAAATAGGATTTTTATAACAGCTTACCTGTAAAATCCTTTTCTTGGAGTACATCACGGGACACAGAGCTCCCGCCCCTCTTTAGGGACACTTATTGCTTTGCTACAAAACTGAGGTGCTCCCGGATGGGAGGGGCTTATATAGGGGAGGGTACTTCCGGTTTTGGAAGTTGCCAGTGCCAGCACCTGACGGTATCTATATAACCCATTAGTAATGACTATGTCGCTCTGTGTCCCGTGATGTACTCCAAGAAAAGGATTTTACAGGTAAGCTGTTATAAAAATCCTATTATTTTTTTTGCGCTATAAACAAAAAAGTGCGACAATTTAAAAAAAAAAAAACAATATTTTTTTACTTTCTGCAATAAAACATCCAATAAAAAAATGTAAAAAAACTAATTTATTCATCAATTTAGGGCAATTTGTATTCTTCTACATATTTTTGGTAAAAAAATCCAAATAAGCGTTTATTGATTGGTTTGCGCAAAAGTTATCATTTGTACAAAATAGGGGATAGGTTTAAGTATTTTAATATTTTTTCCTGGTAATGGCGGTGATCTTCAATTTTTAGCGGGTCTGCGACATTGCGGTGGACAAATCTGACATTAAGTGACACTTTTTGGGGACCAGTGACACCAATACTGTGATCAGTGCTAAAAATGCACTGTCACTGTATAAATGACACTGGCAGGGAAGGGGGTTAACACTAGGGGGCGATCTAAAGGGGGGATCTATGGGGACCCTGGCCTGCTCTAAAATGGGATCTATGGGGACGCTTCTCTAAAGGGCATCTAAGGGGACCCTGCTCTAAAGGGGGATCTATGGGGACCCTGATCTAAAGGTGGATCTATGGGGACCCTGCTCTAAAGGGGGATCTATGGGGACCCTGCTCTAAAGGGGGATCTATGGGGACCCTGCTCTAAAGGGGGATCTATGGGCATTCTGCTCTAAAGGGGGATCTATGGGGACCCTGCTCTAAAGGGGATCTATGGGCATTCTGCTCTAAAGGGGGATCTATGGGGACCCTGCTCTAAAGGGGGATCCATGGGGACCCTGGCCTGCTCTAAAGGGGGATCTAAGGGGACCCTGCTCTAAAGAGGGATCTAAAGGGACCCTGCTCTAAAGGGGGATCTATGGGGACCCTGCTCTAAAGGGGGATCTATGGGCATCCTGCTCTAAAGGGGGATCTATGGGGACCCTGATCTGCTCTAAAGGGGATCTATGGGGACCCTGGCCTACTCTAAATGGGGATCTATGGGAACCCTGCTCTAAAGCAGGATCTATGGAGACCTTGGCCTGCTCTAAAGGGGGATATATGGGAACCCTGCTCTAAAGGGTGATCTATGGGGACCCTGGCATGTGCTAAAGGGGGGTCTATGGGGACCCTGCTTTAAAGGGGGATCTATGGAGACCCTGGCCTGCTCTAAAGGGGGATATATGGGAACCCTGCTCTAAAGGGTGATCTATGGGGACCCTGGCCTGCGCTAAAGGGGGGTCTATGGGGACCCTGGCCTGCTCTAAAGGGGGATCTATGGAGACCCTGGCCTGCTCTAAAGGGGATCTATGGAGACCCTGGCCTGCTCTAAAGGGGGATCTATGGAGACCCTGGCCTGCTCTAAAGGGGGATCTATGGGACCCTGCCTGCTCTAAAGGGGGATCTATGGTAGGGTGACCAGACATCCCCGGTTTCCGGGGACAGTCCCCGGATTAAGGACACTGTCCCCGGACCAAGTCTGTCCCCGGTTTTGTCCCCGGATTGGATTTGAACAGGGGCTGGGGCAATTTAAAAGACATTCAGTGCAGAATTAAAAAATAAAATTCTGAATTGTGCTCTGTCGCTCCTACTAGCTTAGGGGGTGTATTTTTTCCCCATTATCTGTGCCCCTTTCTGATGATCATGTGCTGGTCGGAGCGGAGGGAATATTTCTTCAGTTTCGGGTGCCCATTCAGCTCCTCTCACATGTTCTTCTGCCTTGCCTCAAGTCCCGGCCATCCGCCTGCCTGCCTATCTCCCTGCCTTCCCTGGCAGAGTGATCTTCCTCTGCTCTCCACCAAGTAGTAGCCGGGGCCCGGAGAGTAAGTCTTGACAGGCTGTGAGGCGGGCAGCGACGGGCAGAGAGTCGCTGATTGCCGCCATTACTAGTAAAAAAAAAAAATATGTCCCCGGTTTTCATTTTAAAAATCTGGTCACAGGTCACCTTAATCTATGGGGACGCTGACCTGCACTAAAGGGGGATCTATGGGGACGCTGACCTGCACTAAAGGGGGATCTATGGGGACGCTGACCTGCTCTAAAGGGGGATTTATGGGGACGCTGACCTGCTCTAAAGAGGGTCATGTTGGCTAAATATATATATTCTTTGCAGGGAGAGCCTGGAGTACCTGGTGGTGCAGGAAAACCTGGTAGCATGGGCAATATAGGTGAAAAGGTAAGACTAAAGGGGGGATCTATGGGGACTCTGGCCTGTTCTAAAGGGGGATCTATAAATGATTTTTCTTAACTCCTTTGTACTTGTAGAATTAGGCCAGAGAGAAGACAGAGTGTTTTTTGATGGTTTTAATTTGAAATGTACCTTGTTGTCCTTCACTAAGGTCTGTACTTTGGAAAATGTGCGTGACAGCCTTGGTCCCTACCTATCCCTGCGGTGAACCGACATGTCAGGGAGTGGAGGTTGCAGTGGCGCCCCTCTCAGTGTGGCGCCCGGGGCACATGTTCCCCCTGCCCCCCCCTCCCCCCCAGTTTCGGCCCTTCCCCCCCAACCCGCACCTGTACTGTGTAAGATGGGACTCTGATGAAGACCCTGGCAGAAAATTGATGGGGATCCTGATGTAAGGGGGGACTCTGATGGGGATCCTGATGTAATGGGGAAATTTGATGGGACCTGATGAATTGGGGGGGGGACTGATGTGGACCCTGATGTAATGGGGGACTCTGATGGGGGCCCCTTATGTAAGGGGGACTCTGATGTAAGGGGGGAATCTGATGTAATGGGGAAATTTGATGGGACCTGATGAATTGGGGGGGGGGACTGATGTGGACCCTGATGTAATGGGGGACTCTGATGGGGGCCCCTTATGTAAGGGGGACTCTGATGTAAGGGGGGAATCTGATGTAATGGGGAAATTTGATGGGGACCCTGATGTTGGGGGGGGTGGATTGATGGGGACCCTAATGTAATGGGGGACTCTGATGGGGACCCTGATGTAAGGAGGGCATTTTATGGGGGCCCTGATGTAAGGGGGGGCTCTGATGGGGACCCTAATGTAAGAAGGACATTTTATAGGGGGTCCTGATGTAAGGGGGGACTCTGATGGGGGCCCTGGCAGAAAAATACTCTGATGGGGACCTTGATGTAATGGGGAAATTTGATGGGTATCCTGATGTAAGGAGGAAATTTTATGGGGGTGCTGATTTAAGGGGGGACTCTGAGGAGGGCTCTGATGTAAGGAGGGAATTTAATGGGGAGTCCGATGTAATGGGGAACTCTATTGGGGACCCTGATGTAAGGGAGGGGACACTAATGGAGATTTTTTTGGACCCCTGAATATTTGTAAACGATATAATTTGGCCCTCATACTGAGCATTTGGAGACTCCGCCCTAAAGTGATATTTTAGTTCAAGGTGAATTCTGCAGGGGCGGAGTCAGCCTCTGAATTCCTATGTAGATTGGATACTCCCGCAGTTCTATACTCCGCCCCCCCCGTACTCAGCACATGACACAATCCTGCAATGAAATAGAAGGGGGCCCTTTAAGATAATCCATTCTTCAATGGGCGCGCCTTCACACAACCGCCGGTGAAATATTAAAGATCACAAAAAGTTCCCGACTGACAAAGTATATTCCGGAACAATGAGGTGGGCGGTGTCTAACTCCACGATAATTATCATGACATGTGAAGCATCATGTAACAATTTCTTTTGCTTTTTTCCTGAAACGAAATAATCGCGGCGTCTGATGTCTCACAGCCTCCCCTGTAATTCCTGCCAATCATCGACACGTCAGTTATGGCGGCGTACCGCGGGAGAGCTCCTCCAGAGCACGCCGAAATCTGAAATCATCTCTTATCATAAATTCTTTTGCTTGTCATACAAAGTGCAACAGCCTCATCAGGACCAACAAAGAAAGAGCAATAGGGGGCTAAAATACCTTTCCAGGAGAAAAGGCTGCAGCAGGCTCCTTCCAGTGCTGCTGATAGAACCAAATACATGTGATCTCTGCTAAAGCAGAATTCCTATTGGCTGAATGTCCTTTTCATTCCTGGGCCAGGCCATGTTCAACTCAAGTCCAAGGATGGGCCACAAGCTGTCGCATCTTCGTCTGAGGGCCATACCCTGTCCCTGACATAGGGAAATTTGGGGCCCCTTACACAGCTTCAGGCATGGGCCCCCTGGAGCAGAGAACCGGGGGGGGGGGTGCTGCCGCCACAAATTGAGAGCGGGGGGGGGGGTCTGCCGCGAATTGAGGAGCTTACAAGAAACGTGTACTGCCTGTACCCCCTGATGGCGGCCCTGTCTGTAGTTATTGCGTACTAACCATATTAAGGTGGGCGGGGCTTAACGCCTAAGCCACTGCACATAAGAGATCATGGAGCTCTGAGGTTCTGTGAAGGTTCCCTTGAAACCCCCCTAGCATGAATTGCTCCCCCCCCCAGTTTATCCTTCCTAGCATAAATCCCTCCCAAATCCCCCCCTCCTTGAATAAACCCTCTCCCTCGCCCAAATAACTTTCTGGGACATACCGGAACCTTTTGGAACTCTCCGAGATGCTTTGGATTTTTTTTTAGATCATTATAGAACTTTCCAGAATGTTCCGGAACATTCTAGAACAGGGGTCTCAAACTGGCGGCCCTCCAGCTGTTGCAGAACTACAAGTCTCATGAGACATTGCAAGGCTGACTTGTAGTTCCTCAACAGCTGGAGGGCCGCCAGTTTGAGACCCCTGTTCTAGAACTTTCTGAAAAATCCTAGAACTTTTCAGAGCATTCTAGAACTTATTAAAATATGCAAGAGATGGTCAGAGACTGCAGACATACTACAAGAGATGGTCAGAGACTGCAGACATACTACAAGAGATGGTCAGAGACTGCAGACATACTACAAGAGATGGTCAGAGACTGCAGACATACTACAAGAGATGGTCACCACCACCTTCCCTGTAGAGATACATCTCCCTACCTGTCCACCTTCGGTCTCCAGGGGAGGTGCCCAATGGAAACCAAACAACATGACATTAAGGCCACAATAAAGTAATATGGATTCTTAAAGTGGGGTTCTACTTTCTACTCTATATAGATAGATCCAGGGATTTTCTTCAGCGGGAACACGGGGGAATGCAGTTCCGGCACCTCCAGCACTGAATGTATGTACTGGAAAGGGATGCTGGAGGGCCTATTGATGCTGGCTGCTGGGGTATCAATTGTCCCTGTTGAGGATCTGTTTTTGTGTGGGGGTCTATTGTTTCTGTGTAAGTCTACTGTTGCTGGTGGGGGGGTCTTATCTTGCTGGGGGTCAATTGTTGCTGGGTGGGATCTACTGCTGAGGGAGACGAGGTCTATTGTTGCTGGCTGCTGAGAAGTCTGTTATTTCTGCTAGGGGTCTATTGTTGCTGGGGTGGTATTTTGTTGTGGGGGGTCCATTGTTGCTGGGGGAAGTCTTTTTTGTTGTGTGGGGGTTCATTGTTGCTGGGGGAAAGTATTTTGCTGGGGGGGTAGTCTTTTGTTGTGTGGGGGTCCATTGTTGCTGGGGGGGAAGTCTTTTGTTGTGTGGGGGTCCATTGTTGCTGGGGGGAAGTCTTTTGTTGTGTGGGGGTCCATTGTTGCTGGGGGGAAGTCTTTTGTTGTGTGGGGGTCCATTGTTGCTGGGAGGAAGTCTTTTGTTGTGTGGGGGTCCATTGTTGCTGGGGGGGAAGTCTTTTGTTGTGTGGGAGTCCACTGTTGCTGGGGGGTGTCTTCTGTTGTGTGGGGGTCCATTGTTGCTTGGGGGGAAGTCTTTTGTTGTGTGGGGGTCCATTGTTGCTGGGAGGAAGTCTTTTGTTGTGTGGGGGTCCATTGTTGCTGGGGGGGTTAGTCTTTTGTTGTGTGGGGGTCCATTGTTGCTGGGAGGAAGTCTTTTGTTGTGTGGGGGTCCATTGTTGCTGGGGGGGTTAGTCTTTTGTTGTTTGGGGGTCCATTGTTGCTGGGGTGGAGTCTATTGTTTCTGGGGTGGAGTCTATTGTTTCTGGGGTGGAGTCTATTGTTTCTGGGGTGGAGTTTGTTTCTGGGGTGGAGTTTATTGTTTCTGGGGTGGGGCCTATTGTTGCTTAGAACAGAAATTGCCGCTCAGGCAGATGAAATAAGGAAAGTACTTCTCTCAGGGACCAAGGGTGCTGGCAATGCACGTAGAAAATGAAGAAAATTAGTGAGGACAGCCGCACTCCAATCCAACGTATATTTATTCAGGCAAAACACGCACTACAAAAACCAGCAGAACTCAGGACAGCTGACGCGTTTCACACCAATTCGGTGTTTGCTTATAAGTAAACACTGAATTGGTGTGAAACGCGTCAACTGTCCTGAGTTCTGCTGGTTTTTGTAGTGCCTGAATAAATATACGTTGGATTGGAGTGCGGCTGTCCTCACTAATTTTCTTCATTTGCCTATTGTTGCTCATTGCAAGGGATCTGTTTTATTATCATTCTTGTTTTCATTACCAAATTTCATCGAAATTACTGAGTAGCACAAAATACTTGGTTCTGTATTCTCTGAAAGGTGCCGTACTGGGAGGTGGGTAGGGGGTGGAACCAAGGGATGGTGTTCAGAGACGAGTAGGGGGCATAGATGAAGTGTGACTCGGAAGGGTGGAGTTCCTGCACCTATTCCCTGAGAAAAAAAAGCCCTGGATAGGTCCATCATATTACCTGCAAGTTCCTGAGGGATTTGGGTTCTTCATGCTATCACTCACCCTCTGAGCTTTTGATTGGCTGGCAGTCAGCCTGAACCCGGCACGTCATGGATTATGGCCATTTAGAGGTCAGCCCTTGTCTTGATAACATGGAGTCCAGAGGAAGTGGGAAAAGTGACCGTCGTCTTTATGTTCTTCTTATTACAGCTCACCAGAGACAATGGCTCTCAGTCTTCTGTCCTTCACTTGGCACCCGCTGCTTCCTCCTCCTCCTCCTCCATACTCAGCATGCCGCCACCAAGACTGTTCCCATTGGTGGCCAAATACAAGCAGCACCCGGCTGTACAAGGTAGGTTGCATTGTGGTGAAGAGGACCTTTCATTGTCATCACAGGAAATGTCAACATTGTTTCAGTTCATCTGTTTACGTTTTGCCTCCCCTGTCCCCTGCAGGCTGCAAAATAAGGACCCTTGATCTCTGTGTGGAAGCAGTGGTCTCTTTGCTGAGGTCCAACACACCCCCAGCTGAGTGAGACCTACAGCTCTGCAATCAGCAAAATTCATACTCCCTGCTCATTGGAGAGCTCTAGCTTTGACTGAGTAGGGGTGCTTTGGACCTCTGCAGAGAGACCACTGCTTCCACAGTAGAGAGCAAAGGTCCTTCTCTACAGCCTGCTGGCAGGGGACAGGTTTTTCTACTCTGGCTGTGGCTGATTATTAAAGAAAGACCAACCTTACACACCTTTTTGGTTGGATGCATCTAGATAGTCACCAGTGGCCAGCGACAACTAGCTGCAGAATGCATGGACATCGGGAGAAGCCCTAACTCTGTATACTAAGGTCATGGAAAGAACCAAAGCTATTAGAGCAAATTGACAGTCAGGGAACTGGGTAATTCCGAAGTAGAGGACATTTCCTGCATAAGATCACCTAGCAGCACCCAAACTGCCCCACCCCCAGAGCACCCTGATCATAGATGCCAAACTATTCTCCCCAGTGCACACGCAAATCGCCTTATGAAGCTGTAATTCCACTTCAAGGTGCCACCATGCTTGTCTGACCGTAGCATCTGTGGGTCAACCAACTGGGTTTTGCGTTGGCCAGGAAGGGAGCAATTTCATCGTAGGACCTCCCTGCCATATGTTCTCTGCCTCTGCTGGTCTCCTTGCACCGATTGTGAATAGGAAAAGAGTTCCCCAGATGGGGAGAGAAAAGAAGGGCTACCTAAGTGATAAAGGTGTAGGCCACTGTATTAGGGTAAAAATACTTTATTTTAATACAAATCGTTTAAGAACATAGTGAGATGGCCATGGTTATATGTAAGGGACATACAAACATATGTTCAGCATGTCTGTTAATAGCACTAGAAGGCAGGGCACACGTGTGATGAGGAGCCCCCCCCCATATAAAAACACTGCACCTGGGGCAGCTGCTCCTGGTGGCCCTCTTGTCCTGAAGTAAGCCCATCAATGCCAGCCTTCATGCTTTTTCAAGACCGGTTTCTTTAAAAGGATGATTTATTACTGAGCAATGCAGATGTTGCCAACATGTTGGGTGGCTGAATTCACTGAGCTGAGCCCTCAGGTAAGATTCAGTTATATGACATTGATTGGAATCACAAGTGACACACCCAAAGTGGAATCTTTGATCCACCCTTGACCCCCCCCCCTTCCCCCCTCCAATGCACTGTGTCTAACATGTTCTAAAATGGATAATCCTATTACAGGAACGAAGCCCGGAAGCATGGGATGGGTCCAACATGAATCCAGCTCTGCAAAAAATGAAGAGGGTGATGGAAATAAGAAAAGCACGGTGCCTTCCTATCTACAGGAACATCCCAAAAACAACAACCATGTGCAGAAGACCATCTCAAATGAGGGACAGGACAAAGATGGGTCAGTAGATCTTCCCTGTGTGTATGGCATATGTTGAGCTCATTTCCATCACTGGGTATGGTCAATTTCCAGCCAGTTTCTATCACTGGATATGGCCAATGTCCATCACTGAATACAGCTGTTTTCCATCACTGAATGTGACCAATTTCCAGCCAATTTCTATTACTGAATACGGCCAATGTCCATCACTGGATAAGGCCAATTATCAGCCAATGTCCATCACTGGATGAGGCCAATTATCAGCCAATTTACAACACTGGATGTGGCCAATTTCCAGACAATTTTTACCACTTGATATGGCCAATGTCCATCACTGGATAGAACCAATTTCCAGCCAATTTCCCTCACTAGATGTGGCCAATTTCCATCACTGGATTTGGCCAAATTCCAGACAATTTCCATCACTGGATTTGGCCAAATTCCAGACAATTTCTCTCACTGGATGTGGCAAATGTCCATCACTGGATATGGCCAATCTCCATTGCTGGATACAGCCAATTTCCATTCAATTTCCATGACTGGATGTGGCAAATGTCCGTTACTGGATGTGGCCAATTTCCATCACTGAATACAGCTATTTTCCATCACTGGATGTGGCAAATTTCCAGCCAAATTCTATTACTGAATATAGCCAATGTCCATCACGGAATACAGCCAATTTCCAACACTGGATGTGGCCAATTGATATGGCCAATGTCCATCACTGGATAGAACTAATTTCCAGCCAATTTCCCTCACTAGATGTGGCCAATTTCAAGACAATTTCCATCACTGGATTTGGCCAAATTCCAGCCAATTTCTTTCACTAGGTATAGGCAAATGTCCTTCACTGGATATGCCCAAAAATGCTGGATACAGACAATTTCCATTAAATTTCCATGACTGGATATGGCACATGTCCGTCACTGGGTGTGGCCTATTTCCAGCCAAATTCCATCACAATATATGACCAATCTTCATTGCTGGATGCAGCCAATTTCTAATCACTGGATATGGTCAATGTCCATCAATGGATACAACCAATTTTCAGCCAATTTCCATCACTGGATGTGGCCAATTTCCAGCCAATTTCTCTCACTTGATATGGCCAATCTCTATTGCTGGATACAGCCAATTTCCATCACTGGATATGGCCAACGTCCACCACTGGATATGGATAATTTCCATTGCTGGATGTGGCAAATTTTCAGCTAATTTCCATCAATGGATATGGCCAATCTTCATTGCTGGATATAGCCAGTTTACATCACTGGATATGGCCAGTTTCCAGCCAATTTCCATCACTGGCACATCACTTATCTCCATGGTGGTTAATAATATGGAGTTGCCCCCAAGACTGGTAAGCTGCAATATATTCATTGATGTTTTCGGGGTTTAGAAACACTCTGGGGTACATGCACACAACCACCTATGGACAGGGCTGCTGTTAGAAACCATGGGGCCCCATACAGCCAATGATTCAGTTATGAATGAACACAGTGAGTGATCCGTATTGATCACTAGTTGTGTTCATTCAGGAAAGGGGTTGGCAAATATAATTTACCAGATCCTTCCCCCACTCTCCATTTTGAAGAATCCTAAGGAGAGGGAAGCCGGCAACACTACGGGGATAGGAGGGTACACAGGGGGGCTTGGGCAGCAGGGGAAATTGTATGGTGCACAGGGATAGTTATGGGTGTGAGGGGCAATTGCTGAAACCAATCCCCTGTATGGCTCCCTCTGCAGAAGCTGAAAGCCAAAGGGAGGGAGAGGAGAAGAAGCCAGCTTTCAGCTGCTACAGAGAGAGCAATACATGTCGATTACCCTCCCTGCCTACATCTGATTCACCCAGCTGCCTAGGCCCCCCTGCTGGCCCGGGCCCCGTACAGGAGGACCAGTGGTACCCCCTTATCCACGGCCCTGCCTATGGCCATGCAATGTAAAGTTCAGGTGTATTTCCTGCCAGGGAATTAATATGCTACATTGTTGTTTCTGGGTTAGGATATGCTGTCAATAGGTTTTCAGAGGCAATATTCTATTTTATCCTAAAGATGTCCTTTCCTGTTTTCATCTTTTGCTCTGTTTGAATCCCTCCATGTTTGGAACAGGTTTACTTCATCCAACACAATGTATATTTTGCTAATTTCTGTTATATGTTCTCCTCCAAAGCACTGACCTGGTCCATCCTGTCCAGTACGCCAGTGGGTGTAAGTTTCCATGCTGTGAGAAGACCTTTGCAGATCACAGACACTTCCTCAGGTGAGATGTTCTTAATGGAGCTTCTGAATCAAATTAGGGTACAAGGCCAAGTGCAGTACTGGATTAAACTTTGTGGAGGCCCCTAGGCAGTCGAAACCTTGCCACCCCCCCTTTACAGGTTTCTAGAGGTTTTGCATGTGTACACCCTAGTGGGATGACATTGAACTAAGTAGTGTGAACATTGGGCGCTAGATGGAGATGACCATCTGGAGGTCTTCCATGCGTGTGCTCCAGTGAGATAACATTGAACTAAGTAGTGTGCACATTGGCCACTAGATGTAGGTGACCATCTGGAGGTTTCTCGTGCGCACACTCTAGTGGGATGACATTGAACTAAAGAGCGTGCATGTCAGCCGCTAGATGTTGGTGACCATCTGGAGGTTTCTTGTGCACGTGCTCTAGAGGGAAAACTTAGAACTAAGTAGTGTGCAAATCACTCGTAGATGTAGATGACCATCTGGAGGGGATACCATTGAACCAAGTGGTGTGTAGGTCGGCTGCTAGATGTAGATGACCATCTGGAGGTTCCTGGTGTGCACGCTCTAGTGGGATGACATTGAACAAAGTTGTGGGCATGTTGGCTGCTAGATGTAGATGACCAACTGGAGGTTTCTTGTGCGCATGCTCTAGTGGGATGACCTTGAACTAAGTAGTGTGGCACATCGAGCACTAGATGGAAATGACCATCTGGAGGTTTCTTGTGCGTGTGCTCCAGTGAGATAACATTGAACTAAGTAGTGTGCACGTCGGCCACTAGATGTAGGTGACCATCTGGAGGTTCCTCGTGCGCACGCTCTAGTGGGATGACATTGAACAAAGTTGTGGGCATGTTGGCTGCTAGATGTAGATGACCAACTGGAGTCTTCTTATGCTCGTGCTCTAGTGGGACAATATTGAACTAAGTAGTGTGCACAATCCAGCGATATGCATGAAAGCAGTGGCTCGCCCAGGTGGCCACACAGGGCACAGCTTGAGAGAGAATCTACTTAAGTGCCCCCTTTGGTGTCCATTGTAGGCCGTAGTCGTACATGAGCCACCTAACCAGAGCCAGTGAGCTTGTCAAGGGATTGTAGTTTTTCGCTTTAATACTCTTAAACTTTATTTGGGAGACTGTAATATATTTTTCATAGTTTTTTTGTTTTTTTAAATAATATCTAGACATTTGTACAGTGACCACCACCCAGATGACAAAAGCACCGTGCAATGCCTCCTACAACGAGAGGTGGTCCTCAGCCTAGAAGAACAGGTGAGACAGAATTTTCCTCATACCTTACAGGAAATGGGTGCTACCAGTGCCGGGACAGGGTCATGTAGAGGCGGACAGGCCAAATTGTGTGTGCCCATCCCCAAGATGTAAGGGCATTATGCGTCAACAAAAATCCCCCCCACTCCCAAAACAGAAGAAAAAATCAAGCACTAATCTGCATGCTTACCCCCCTAAGCATAAATTCCCCCTTAAATTAGTACAAATCCACCCCCCTACTGAAAATTTCCCATCCCAGCAAAATCTTTGCGTCCCAGCTCAAAGTCTCCCTCTCCACATATGCCCCCTAGCACAAATCCCCCCCCAATAAAAAATGATCTACCCATCAGAGCACAAATCCTATCCCCCCTACTCCAAATCCAACCCTCCCGGCACAAATTCCCCTCCTCCAATCCCCCCTCCTAGCACAAATACCCCCCAAGCATCCCTACTAGCACAAATCCCCTCAGAAAATATTTCCCCTCCTAGCACCAATTCCCCATCTCCAATCCCCTGTCCTATCACAAATCCCACCCCCCAATTTCCCCTCTTAGCACAAATCTCCCCCCCCCAATCATCCCTACTAGCACAAATCCCCTTTAGAAAATATTTCCCCTCCTAGCACAATTTCCTCATCCCCAAATTTCCCCTCCTAGCACAAATCCCCCCCCCCCAATCATCCCTACTAGCACAAAACCCCTCAGAAAATATTTCCCCTCCCAGCACAAATTCCCCATCTCCAATCCCCCATCCTATCACAAATACCCCCCCACCCACCCAATCATCCCTACTAGCACAAATCCCCTCAAAAAAAATTCCCCTCCTAGCACAAATTCTCTCCTCCAATCCCCCGTCCCATCACAAATCCCCCCCCCCAATATCCCCTCCTAGCACAAATCCCCCCCCCAATCATCCCTACTAGCACAAATCGCCTCAAAAAATATTTCCCCTCCTAGCACACATTCATCCCCCACCCCACCATATCACCTTTTCTAGCACAAATCCCCTTCCCCCCTCCCAAAACAAATCCTCCCAAGTCAACACTTCTAGCACACCTCCCTAAATTCCCCCTCCCAACACAAATACCAATCTCCTCATAGCGCGCCCCCCCCCACCTCACATGATACCACGGTGCCCGGGGAAGCCGCCTCTCCTGCCCACCCCTTGTCCTGGCCATGGGTGCTACATTGTAACTGAAGTGCAACAATTGGGCAATATTTATTGGCCAGAGTCAAGTGGGCCATTGGGTGTATTTACAAAACATTTGTCCTATTTTTTTACATTTTATTTATTACAGGTACTTATATAACGCCATCAATTTACGCAGTGCTTTACATAAACAGTAAATTGTACATTCACATCAGTCTCTGCCCCCAAGGAGCTTACAATCTAAGGACCCTAACTCACAATCATACATAAACATACTGGGGGCCAATTTAGACAGAAGCCAATAACCTCCCAGCATGTCTTTGGAGTGTGGGAGGAAACCGGAGTACTGGGAGGAAACCCACACAGGCACAGGGAGAACATGCAAACTCCAGGCAGGTAGTGTCGTGGTCCTATGAAACTGTGCAAAATCGAATGGTATTAGGGCTATTCTCTCATGGGTTGCTTGTTATTCATTCATAAAAATTAGAGTGAATCAGGAAAATACACATTATGGCCACTGGAAGGAGCCAATGATCACAGCAAATAAGTAATTTTATCCTACGATTATTAGCTCCAGCTATTGGCCATTATGACCCCTGGAGGGAATATGGTGTTTGGCCTGGTTAAAAGTGGTCATATCGGGTGTACAAACTCAATATACACTATATTGCCAAAAGTATTGGGACACCTGCCTTTACACGCACATGAACTTTAATGGCATCCCAGTCTTAGTCCTTAGGGTTCAATATTGAGTTGGCCCACCCTTTGCAGCTATAACAGCTTCACCTCTTCTGGGAAGGCCGTCCACAAGGTTTAGGAGTGTCTATATGAATGTTTCACCATTCTTCCAGCAAGCGCATTTGTGAGGTCAGGCACTGATGTTGGACGAGAAGGCCTGGCTCGCAGTCTCAGCTCTAATTCATCTCAAAGCTGTTCTATCGGGTTGAGGTCAGGATTCTGTGCAGGCCAGTCAAGTTCCTCCACCCCAAACTCGCTCATCCATGTCTTTATGGACCTTGCTTTGTGCACTGGTCCAAACCATTTGGTGGAGGGGGGATTATGGTGGGGGGGTTGTTTTTCAGGGGTTGGGTTTTTTTCCCCCTTAGTTCCAGTGAAGGGAACTCTTAAAGCGGTTGTATACCGCCCGCACTTTTTTTTTATTTTTTTTTAAAACCTGCAAGGCAAAAATAGGATTTTTATAACAGCTTACCTGTAAAATCCTTTTCTTGGAGTACATCACGGGACACAGAGCGACAGTCATTACTATGTGGGTTATATAGATACCTTCAGGTGCTGGCACTGGCAACTTCCAAAACCGGAAGTACCCTCCCCTATATAAGCCCCTCCCATCCGGGAGTACCTCAGTTTTGTAGCAAAGCAATAAGTGTCCCCAAAGAGGGGCGGGAGCTCTGTGTCCCGTGATGTACTCCAAGAAAAGGATTTTACAGGTAAGCTGTTATAAAAATCCTATTTTCTTTCTCGTACATCACGGGACACAGAGCGACATAGTCATTACTATGTGGGATGTCCTAAAGCAATGCCCAATGAGGGGGGGGGGATACACCATACATAAGCTGGGCGCCATCAGGCATGAGGATCTTTTGCGGCCTGCAACACACTGCGCCCAAAGGCGACATCCTCCTGACTTCTAACGTCCACCTGGTAGAACCTAGTAAACGTGTGTACCGAAGACCATGTTGCGGCCTTACAGATTTGAGCCAGGGAGGCCTGGTGATGCACTGCCCATGAAGTTCCAACTGCTCTCGTGGAGTGCGCCCTAACTTTGAACGGAGGCGGTCTCCTTCTCAAGCCATAGGCTTGTATTATGACCTGTCGAATCCACTTGGCTAAAGTAGATTTTGATGCTGCCTGACCCTTTCTGGGGCCTTCCGGCAGAATAAACAAAGTATCCGTTCTGCGAATCTGAGCAGTGGCTTTTAGATAAGCTTTAACTGCTCTTACTACATCCAAAGAATGCAATAACTTTTCCTCTACCGAAGTAGGTTTGGGGAAAAAAGAAGGAAGAACCACATCTTGGTTCAAATGAAACCTCGATACCACCTTAGGAAGAAAGGCTGGATGAGGACGTAACACTACTCTGTCCTTATGGATAACCAGATATGGCTCCTTACAGGACATAGCTGCTAATTCCGACACTCTTTTAGCCGAACAAATGGCTACTAGAAAAATCAATTTCCTGGTGAGAAGAACCAAGGAAATATGCTGTAATGGTTCAAATGGTTGTTTCTGTAGAACCGACAGAACCAGGTTTAGATCCCATGGACATATGGGAATATTAACCGGAGGACTAATACGCATCACTCCTTGTATAAAGGCTTTGACTAGTGAATGCGAAGCCAAGGGCCTTTGAAAAAATATTGACAAGGCCGAAATCTGACCCTTGATAGTACTCAAGGCAAGCTTCCTATCTACAGCCCATTGTAGGAAGTCCAGAATCCTACCTATTACGTACTTACGTGGATGCCATTTCTTGGCCTCACACCACGCGATGTACGCCTTCCAGATTCTATAGTAGATCTGCCTGGATACCGGCTTCCTGGCATTGATCATGGTAGATACCACAGGATTAGAGAGCCCTCTCTTTTTTAGAATGTGGGCTTCAATAGCCAGGCCGTCAAACCTAGGGCTGGTAAGGAAGGGTGGTATATCGGTCCTTGCGAAAGCAGGTCCGGACGATGTGGGAGAGTCCAAGGACTCCCCACTGACATTTTTACAATCTCCGCGTACCATGCTCTTCGGGGCCACGCTGGAGCCACCAGAATCACTGGTTTCTTTTCTACCCTGATTCTGCGGAGTAATCGAGGTAACAATTGTGGCGGTGGGAATGCATATATCAGCTTGAACTGATCCCAAGGGAACACTAGGGCATCCGAGCCGCAAGCTAGGGGATCCCTTGTCCAAGAGACAAACCTGTCCACCTTTGCGTTGAATCTGGATGCTAGCAGATCTACATCCGGTGTTCCCCACCGCTGACATATTGTCCGAAAAACCTCGGGGTGAAGGGACCATTCCCCTGGGCATAATTGTTGGCGACTTAGAAAGTCCGCCTTCCAATTCTCCACTCCTGGAATGAATACCGCAGATATGGCTGGGACATATCTTTCTGCCCATTTCAGGATGCAATTTACTTCCCTCTGGGCTGCACGACTCCTGGTGCCACCCTGATGATTGATATATGCCACTGCCGTGGCATTGTCTGATTGAATTCTGACAGGGGACCCTTGGAGTTTGGATGTCCATGATACTAGGGCATACCGGGCTGCTCGTATCTCTAAGAGATTGATGGGCAGGGCCTTTTCCGCATCCGACCATCTGCCCTGGAGAGACCATTGCTCCAGTACTGCTCCCCAGCCTATAAGGCTGGCATCTGTAGTGACCACCTTCCAAGAAATCGGACTGAAGGATTTCCCTTTTTCCAGATTCTGGGGAACCAAGCACCAACGGAGGCTCTTGCGAACGGAAGGGGACAAGGACATTGGTAAGTCTAGGGCCTGAACTTTCTTGTTCCAGGCTGACAGTATGGCCCTTTGCAAATTCCTTGAATGGAATTGACCGTAGGGTACTGCTTCGAATGATGCCACCATTTTTCCCAGCAGCCTCATGCACAGGCGTATGGACGGCTGTCTTTTTGTACCCACTAAGTGGATCAAATCTCTCAAAGACAACACCTTTTTTCGAGGCAAGAATATTTTCCTCTGGCCTGAATCTAGCTTTAGCCCCAAGTATTCCAGACTTTTGACTGGTTTTAGAGCCGACTTGTCTCGGTTGATAATCAAACCGTGAGATTCCAGATACTTGATTGTCTTGTGAACGACCACTTCTAGTTTTTTCACTGAGTGGTCTATCAGCAACAAGTCGTCTAGATATGCCATTATCGTTACACCTTGCGTTCTTAGATTGGCCAATAATGGGGCCAAAATTTTTGTGAACACTCGTGGTGCTGTGGCCAGACCGAAGGGTAAGGCTCTGAACTGAAAATGGCGCCCTTCTACTGCAAAGCGTAGAAATTTTTGGTGGACTGGAAGGATGGGAATGTGCAAATAAGCATCTTTGATGTCGATCGAGGCTAACCATTCCTCCCCTTGTAGGGCAGTGGCCACCGATCGGATCGACTCCATCCGGAAAGTCCTGATCTGCAGGAATTTGTTTAGCCCTTTTAGATTTAATATGGGCCTCATGTCCCCGTTTGGCTTCGGGACTGTAAAGAGGTTTGAGTAAAACCCGAACCCCCATTCTTCCAGGGGAACCTCCATAATTACTCCTTGGAGCAATAGTTGTTCTAGTGCCAACAGGTGGGACTCTCTCTTCCGGGGATCCCTTGGCACGTTTGACCTCATAAAATGGGAAGGAGGAGAGTCTTTTAACTCCAATCTGTATCCCAGACTTACTGCAGAGAGCACCCATCTGTCTCTGATCGTGTCCCGCCAGGTCTCTGCGAACAACTGGAGTCTTCCCCCCACCCGATTGAGTGGGGGCAACCCTTCATGCATTTGACTTTGGGGGAGGTTTTGTACCTCTCCTGACCCAGGGTTTTTTATTACCCTGCGATTGTCCCTGATTTTTACCCCCGGGATTTGACCGAGGAGGCCGTCGGAACTGTTGTTTCACAGCCGATGCCCCAGGGACTGGAGAAGCAGGCCTCTTAAAAGAGGGACCTCCAACTCTGTTTTTAACCGGCAAGAGTGTACTTTTACCGTTGGAAATTTTCTGGATCTATTTGTCCAGGTCTTCCCCGAATAAGCGTTCACCATGAAATGGGTAGCTAACCAGCAATTTTTTACAGGGAGCTTCAGCAGACCAGTTTTTGAGCCATAGAAGCCTGCACATATGTACTACAGACAGCGTAAGGCGGGAGGCCTGATGGATTGAATCCTTTATGGCGTCCACCGCAAAGCATAAGGCTCTAGGTAGATCAGCTAGGGCAAGGGCCTGCTGATCTGGCAAGTCCCTTAAGACCTGTTTCAACTGATCCTTCACTGCTTGGCAGACCCCAATAGCTGCCACTGCTGGTTGTGTCACCAAGCCTGCTGTAGAAAAAGCAGATTTTAATAAGGACTCCAATTTTTTATCTATTGGGTCCTTGAACATTTGGACATTATCCACTGGACATGTCAGTGATTTATTCACACAAGAGATGGCTGCGTCCACTGTAGGGACCCTCCATTTTTTGATGAACTTATCCTCCATGGGATAGACCACCGGAAATCTCTTGGGGGGAGTAAATATTTTATCAGGATGTTCCCAATCCTGGTACATGAGCCCTTCCAATAAAGGGTGAAGTGGAAAGGAACAGACAGTCTGGGGAGCTTTTAGCGACCCCAGCGAGGAGACAGTAGTGGTTGATGGTTCCGCAAGGTGCATTTTAAATGCTGATCGGACCATGTTAGTCAGAGACTGAACCCATAATCTTTCAGCTTGAGATGCTGAGAAAGGTTCCTCCACTGTTGATTCCTCTATAACAGAATCAACCTCATCCTGATCCCCTTCAGGCAGGTCGATCCCTGTATGGGACTGTTGCTCCGCTAACAGGTACTCTGAAGGAGGAGACGGAGATCGGGCGTGCTTTCCCTGTGACAGGGAGGCAGCGATTAATGTTGACAATCTCTCTTCTAATCCTCCCAGAGCTGAGGAAAAAACCTCCTCTGTTACATACACAGGAGCAGGTGAACTGAGGACAGCCACAGTACCAGGTACTCCTGCAGGGTCTCTACGGTCACTAACCTCTGAATTTTCAGGGGAGACTGGTGCAGCAGAAGCATGCCCAAGATCCTCAGAGCCCGATGGAGACCCCTTTCGCTTCCTGGAAGATTTAGTTCCGGAGCTTCTGGACGGCATATTCCTAAGCCTAAAGCTGAGGTATTCCAGCCGTAATACACCCTTTTTACTGATAATAGTCTAGCACAATTGCTGCTATATAACAGTTGGTGTCTACTAAAGTGCCTTTCTAGGGGATGCCTGCATCAACCGCCTCTGTGTGCCTTTTTACTGTTGCTAGCTCTGTTTGTGCACTTCCATAGCCAGCTTGATTGTTTTTAAACATGCTGGACGCCCGCACATGCGCAGTAGCGCCGCGGCGCACACCGAGCGTCATCCACCCGCTCCGCCCCTTTTTCCAGATCGCCTCTATATAGAGAGGCGCGTGCACGCGCACGGGCACGTGCGCCTTCAGCGCCTTTTTTGAAAAAACAAGGAGCTAGATGGGAGCCAGGGTCCCTGCCGCAGGGCCCGGGGATGGATGAGCGCAGCAACAGGGCAGAGGAGACAGCTTCCCAGCAGAGAACTTACCAACTGCCTGGGTTTGACTTCAGAAGAAAAAAATCCACATTACAAGAAAAAAGAACCATAGCGGCCTCTAGTGTTTAACACAGGTACCGCGGTCTTACACATTTTTTTATTTTTATTTTTCTTGCCTACTATAAAATTTTTACATTTTCTCAGTAGTAACAGGCATGCACAGAATATTAGCGGGAATACCTTAGGTAACAGGCAGAAAGACAAAATAGGCTTGGGGGTCCCCCAATAGAACCAAGTTCCTGAGGGCCCCCACTTACCTTTTCCTCGCCGCAGGACTCTGTTTGGTCCACAGAAGCCCAAACTTCACCTATCAAGGCAGGCATTGTAATCAAACCTTCAGGGACCGGGTTCCCAAGGATTCCACTCCCCTGGACCTGTATAGCACCCTGCACAGAAAACATCTTGGTCGTGGGTATGACCAGAGCTCTGGATCCCAGGGTCCAGCCCTCCTAAGAGAGGCATTACAGGCAAAACCTTGCTCTTCTCTTGCAAGGCCCGGGTACCGACCGTTTAGCTATGAAGCTTTTTTTGGTCGGATCCGGAATAGCTTACTGAGGCCCAAAAGAACCTGTACGCAAGCTCAGTGAAACACATGTTACTTCTTGGCCAACACCTTAGACACTGGCAAAAAACTGAGGTACTCCCGGATGGGAGGGGCTTATATAGGGGAGGGTACTTCCGGTTTTGGAAGTTGCCAGTGCCAGCACCTGAAGGTATCTATATAACCCACATAGTAATGACTATGTCGCTCTGTGTCCCGTGATGTACGAGAAAGAAAGGCATATTGCAGTGACTTCCGGGTATCGCCGCTCCAGCGCTGTGACTGGCCGGAGCGGCGATGACGTCACTCCCGCGCGAGGAACCGCACGATCCCCGCTCGTGCGCGCATTCCGGCAGTGTCCGGCAGGCTCCCATTCAAGAGCCGCTGCACTCCGTGCGCCTGCGCCGTTATCTATGCCGCGCATGCGCCGTAGACATCGGTGCTCGCTTTTCTGCATATATCTCCCCAACTATGTAGGATAAGGAGATATTGCAAGCACCTACAGGTGAGCCTTAATGTAGGCTTACCTGTAGGTGCATGTAGTATATGAGGGTATACAACCGCTTTAAGGCGTCAGCATACCAAGACATTCATCCTCTCAACTTTGTGGGAACAGTTTGGGGATGGATCCTTCCTGTTCCAACATGACTGCCCACCAGTGCACAAAGCAAGGTCCATAAAGACATGAATGAGCGAGTTTAGGGTGGAGGAACTTGACTGGCCTGCACAGAGTCCTGACCTCAATCCCATAGAACACCTTTGGGATGAATTAGAGCGGAGACTGCGAGCCAGGCCTTCTCGTCCAACACCAAGCTCTCTGATCATGCCACTCTTACCTCTGGTCAAGTCTACCCAGTAGAACACCACCATTGTCTCATGGCCACCATGGATGAGCGAGTTTGGGGTGGAGGAACTTGACTGGCCTGCACAGAGTCCTGACCTCAACCTGGTAGAACACCTTTGGGATGAATTAGTATGGAGACCGCGAGCCATGCCTTCTCCTCCAACATCAGTGCCTGACCTCACCAATGCTCTTCTGGAAGAATGGTCAAACATTCCCATAGACGCACTCCTAAACCTTGTGGACGGCCTTCCCAGAAGAGTTTAAGCTGTTATTGCTGCAAAGGGTGGGGCCAACTCAATATTGAACCCTACGGACTAAGACTGGGATGCCATTAAAGTTCATGTGCGTGTAAAGGCAGGCATCCCAATACTTTTGACAATATAGTGTATATAGACTCCACCACATGGAGATATCTTCAATATCAACCTGTCAATGGTTGGACTCCAACGCATTTGAACTCATAAAGAGTCTTCATCAGGGGGTAAGCAATACTGAACCCTACGGACTAAGACTGGGATGTCATTAAAGTTCATGTGTGTGTAGAGCAGGGATATGCAATTAGCGGACCGCCAGCTGTTGCCAAACTACAAGTCCCATCATGCCTCTGCCTCTGGGTTACATGCTTATTGCTGTCAGAGTCTCGCTATGCCTCATGAGACTTGTAGTTTGGCAACAGCTGGAGGTCCGCTAATTGCATATCCCTGGTGTAGAGCATGGATATGCAATTAGCGGACCTCCAGCTGTTGCAAAACTACAAGTCCCATCATGCCTCTGGATGTCATGCTTGCTGCTGTCAGAGTCTTGCTATGCCTCATGAGACTTGTAGTTTGGCAACAGCTGGAGGTCCGCTAATTGCATATCCCTGGTGTAGAGGCTGGCGTCCCAATACTTTTGACAATATAGTGTATATTACTATATATTATGTATCAGCCAATAAAAATTGGTCATGCAAAGAATACAATTTATATAACTGACCTCAAATCATTTCAGCTTGCTTTAGAGAAGCAGAGGCTCCATGAGATGCAGAGCTTGATGATGGGACAACTTGGCACGGCTCATCTATCAGTAAGTATTTGGACATCTTGTAGTGTTCCCAACTAGTGATGAGCCGAACACCCCCGGGTTCGGTTCGCACCAGAACCCGCGAACGGACCGAAAGTTCGAACGAACATTAGAACCCTATTAAATACAATGGATGCGAACGTTCGAATTCTAAAGTGCTAATTATAACAACTATTATGCATGTTATTGTCCTAAAAAGGGTTTGGGAACCCGGGTTCTGCACCAGGGGACATGTATCAATGCAAAAAGAAGTTTTAAAAACGGTCGTTTTTCGGGAGCAGTCATTTTAATGATGCATAAAGTGAAAAAAAAAAAAGTCAAATATTCCTTTAAATATCGTACCTGGGGGGTGTCTAAAGTATGCCTGTGAAGTGCCACGTGTTTCCCGTGTTTAGAACTGTCCCTGCACAAAATGACACTTCTAAAGGAAAAAAAAGCCATTTAAAACTGCTTGCGGCTTTAATGTAATGTCTGGTCCCGGTAATATGGATGAAATTCTTTAAGAAAAATGGCATAGCTACCCCATGACCCCCCCCCCCACCCCAGCCCATTACCAGCCCCTTTGGGTCTTGTATGGATATTAAGGGGAACCCCGCACATAAAATAAAAAAGGCCCTATATACTCTGAACAGCCCTATACAGGCGGTGCATACAAGACAGGGACTGTAGGTTTGTTCTTATGTAGAATCTGTTTGTAATTTTGAACAGGTACATTGTTGAAGTGTAGCTCCAGCCCAAAAATCTATTTTTAAACTTTTTGGAAAACATAGGTAAGGGTTATCACCCCTGTAACATTTGTTTTGCTGTCTGTGCCCCTGTTCAGAACATTTCACCTCACTTTCCGTCCCAATGACAACTGTTTTTGAAATGTGGTGTTTTTCTTGAAACAAGGATTGCTGATAAAGCATCAGTACAGAGGAGACACCTTTCTCCCATATTTATTCTTACAGGAGAGAATTTTCCTTCCTAGTGGTAGATTTCCTCTCACTTCCTGTTGTCTTCTTGCGTTTGCAAGTAGGAGTCGTTTGTAAGTTGGATGTTTGAAAGTAGGGACCTGCCGTATATACTCTGCAGAAATAGGCCCCTTAGTTGTTGGTGTTGGCACAACACTGTAAGCACTCACAGTTACTCTTGGTTGGTGCTGGAACGCCCTGCTGTCAACTATTATATCAGGAATTTTAATTACATATAATTGTTGAACAGTGGTAGTAAAAATTGGGCCTTTGATGGTGGTGCTGGTGCCACAACACTGTAAGCCCTGACAGTTACTCTTGGTGGGTGCAGCAATGGGCCCTGCTGTGAATTATTAGATCAAGAATTGTAATTACATGCCCCTGTTAAACAGGGGCTGAAAAATTGGGCCTTAGGCACTGGTGGCACAACACTGCAACTCCTCACAGATACTGTACTTGGAGCACAGCAATGAGCCCTGTTGCAAAGTATTGCTTCAAAAATTGTAATTACACGCCCCTGTTAAACAGGGGCTGAAAAATTGGGCGTTAGGCACTGGTGGCGGCACCCATAAACAAAAATGATCTTACAAGCTATCATCATCAATCGTATCATTGAGGACTCGGAGGAGGAGGATAGCCAGTCAACATAACAGCACAGGCACTCAGCATCAGCATCAGTCTTGAAGGGATGTGACATGTTAAAATCAATTAGTCTGTTATATCAGCATCAGGTGTGTGGTAGCTGGTGGTGATCCAAGACTGGTTCATCTTGATGAAAGTCAGTCGATCAACCGAGTCGGTGGACAGGCGCACCCTGTGATCCGTGACAAATCCTCCAGCAGCACTGAATGTGCGTTCCGAAAGAACGCTGGATGCAGGACAGGCCAGTAGCTCAATTGCATACTGTGCAAGCTCTGCCCAGTGATCCATCCTCAAGACCCAGTAAGCCAGAGGATTTTCGGTGGGGAAGGTGTCCAAGTCTGACCTTGCCCCTAGATATTCCTGCACCATGTTTATCAGACGCTGGCGATGGTTGCTGGAACCGATCATACTTTGGGGCTGCGGACTAAAGAATTGTCTGAACGCATCGGTCAGACGGCCACCTTCCCCACCGCTCCTTCTTTGACTGGCCGAAGCCTCAGCAACTCGTTGTCCAGGACCAGGAGTTTGCAACCTCCCAGTCTCTGGGAACGCGTTGCACAGACCTTTCTGCAAGGCCTCCCGGAGTTGTCTCATCCTCTGCTCCCTCTGCGACGGTAACATAAGGTCCGCAACCTTACCCTTGTACCGTGGATCAAGGAGAGTGGCCAGCCAGTAATGGTCCCTCTCCTTGATCCGAAGAATACGAGGATCCTTCCGCAGACTTTGCAGGATCAGGGAGGCCATGCAGCGTAGGTTTGCTGAGGCATTCGCTCCGGAGTCCTCTGGGTCACTAAGGACGACATGATCCGCAGCCACCTCCTCCCAGCCACGTACAAGTCCACTGGTTTCTTGGGACTGTAAATCATCCCTAAAAGACTGCTGCTGATGATGCTGAGTGCCAGCCTCCACCTCCATGCTGACACAATCATCCTCCTCCTCCTCCTCCTCCTCCTCTTCCTGTGCGATGGGTGGGACAGAAGGAACACTGTCTGGGTAAAGGGGGCCTTGAGAGGCAAGGAAGTCCTCCTCTTCCTGCCTCAAGTGCCCTGTCCATTATTCCACGCAGCGTGTGCTCCAACAGGTGGACAAGAGGTACAGTGTCACTGATGCATGCACTGTCACTGCTCACCATCCTCGTGGCCTCCTCAAATGGTGCCAGGACAGTGCATGCATCCCTGATCATGCCCCACTGGCGTGGAGAAAAAAAACCAAGCTCCCCTGACCCTGTCCTGGTGCCGTAGTCGCACAGGTACTCATTGATGGCCCTCTGCTGCGTGTGCAGCCGCTGCAGCATGGCCAACGTTGAGTTCCACCTGGTGGGCATGTCACATATAAGGCGGTTCTTGGGCAGGTTCAACTCCTTTTGCAGCTCAGCCAGGCGAGCACTGGCATTATAAGATCTGCGGAAATGCACACAGACTTTCCTGGCCTGCCTCAGGACATCCTGTAAGCCCGGGTACCTGCCCAAGAAGCGCTGCACCACCAGGTTAAGGACGTGAGCCACACAGGGCACATGGGTCAGTTGTCCCTGTCGGAGGGCGGAGAGGAGGTTGGTGCCATTGTCGCAAACCACCATTCCTGGCTTAAGCTGGCGTGGCGTCAACCACCTCTCGGCCTGGCCCTGCAGAGCAGACAGGACCTCTGCCCCAGTGTGGCTTCTGTCCCCCAAACACACCAGCGCAAGCACGGCATGGCATCTTTTTGCCTGCGTACTTGCGTAGCCCCGTGAACGGCTACGGAGCACCGCTGGTTCATAGGACAAACCACAGGAAGAGGCCATGGAGGAAGAAGAAGAGGAGGGGGTGGAGGAGAGAGGTGTGTCACAACCAGTAGTAGCATTTTGGAGGCGTGGCGGTGGGACAACCTCCAACACTACTGCACCTTGTCCTGAATCCTTCCCAGCTGCCAAAAGAGTGACCCAATGGGCCGTGAAAGAAAGGTAACGTCCCTGTCCATGCCTGCTGGACCATGAGTCAGCGGTAATATGCACCTTACCGCTGACCGCCCTGTCCAGCGAGGCCAAGACATTGCCTTCCACATGCCGGTAGAGAGCCGGAATAGCCTTCCGTGAGAAAAAGTGGCGTTTGGGAACCTGCCACTGAGGAACTGCACATTGCACAAACTCACGGAAGGGGGCCGAGTCTACCAACTGAAAAGGCAGCAGTTGAAGCGCTAGCAATTTAGCCAAGCTAGCATTCAACCGCTGGGCATGTGGATGGCTGGGAGTGAACTTCTTTCGACGGTCCAGCAGCTGGGGCAGGGAAATTTGCCTGCTAGAATCGGACGTCGGTGTACTGCTAGCAGAGTGGGCGCAAGTACTTGGCTGTGACACACCTAATTCTACACCTTCATTCCTCTCAGTGCATGTTTCAGAGAGGACTGAAGTTATAGTGGGGTTGGAGATCCCAGCTGATGCGGTGCAAGGAGAGGTCCGCTTTGTTCTTTGGTGTGGGTCTTTGAGGTAGGCTTGCCAACGAGCTGCATGGCAGGTCAACATATGTCTGGTCAGGCATGTGGTACCCAAGCGGCTGATGTTTTGGCCACGCGATATACGCTTGAGACATATGTTGCAAACAGCAGCTGTGCGATCTGATGCACTAGCCTCAAAAAAGGCCCACACCAAAGAACTTTTTGAATGACGGGCAGAGGCAGCGCCCTGCACAGGCGGAGCTCTGCGGTGTGATTCCGTTGGTGTACTGCCCTTACGCTGGCCATCAAAGGGCATCCTGCCTCGTTGGAGATGTGCCTCCTCCTCATCCTCCTCCTCTCTCCTATTAGGCACCCACGTGGAGTCAGTGACCTCATCATCCCCTCCCTCCTCATCACTGGAGCCAATCTGGCAGTATGCTGCAGCTGCTGGAACATGACTGCCAGATTGGTGTCCTTCTTGAGCATCCCCTCTGTCTGCTCTCACGCTACTGCCTTCCTCTAGCTGGGTTTCATCATCAGACCCTTCGAAACGCTGGGCATCCTCCTGGAGCATGTACCCAACACTGTGCTGAAACAGTTCGGGGGACTCCTCAGGAGGAGGACATGGTGGGTCTAGGGAAGGAGTGACTGATGATTTGTCTGACATTGATACCAGGGAAGACGACGCTTTGGCAGCTGCTTTTCCAGTACCCTGAGCCTGGGTGAGAGAGGACGAGGAGGAGGAGGAGGGCTTGGTCATCCACTCTACCAAGTCTTCGGCATGATGTGGCTCAACATGTCCAGCTGCCGAAAAGAAGGACAAGCGTGTCCCATGGCCATGTGCTGATGACAATGCACCGCGTCCACGACCAGCACTGTTGCCCCCAGACACAGAGCCTGCTTGCCCTCTTTTATTGCCTCCTGACTGTCTGCCTCTCCTTGTTTGCCTTCCAGACATTCTAATAGATGGCCTGCAGGGAGATGTGAAAAAAGCAATAAGGGCTACCTTCAGGTGTCCTTCTCTGTCCCTTGAAACAAGGACTTTCACAGTGAAAGAAACTGACACTCTCCCTACCTACAGTTTTCTGTCCCTAGAAAAAATATTTTTTTCAAGCACAATATAGCACAAGAACAATTCACTCACTGTCCTTCCAGGTCCCTGGAAACAAGGACTTGCAGAGTGAAATAAACTGACACTCTCCCTACCTACAGTTTTCTGTCCCTAGAAAAAATGTTTTTTTTAATCACAATATAGCACAAGGACAATTCACTCACTGTCCTTACAGGTCCCTGGAAACAAGGACTTGCAGAGTGAAATAAACTGACACTCTCCCTACCTACAGTTTTCTGTCCCTAGAATAAATGTTTTTTTTAAGCACAATATAGCACAAGGAGAATTCACTCACTGTCCTTCCAGGTCCCTGGAAACAAGGACTTGCAGAGTGAAAGAAAAAAAACACTCTCCCTACCTACAGTTTTCTGTCCCTAGAAAAAATGTTTTTTTTAATCACAATATAGCACAAGGACAATTCACTCACTGTCCTTACAGGTCCCTGGAAACAAGGACTTGCAGAGTGAAAGAAAAAAAACACTCTCCCTACCTACAGTTTTCTGTCCCTAGAAAAAATGTTTTTTTTAATCACAATATAGCACAAGGAGAATTCACTCACTGTCCTTCCAGGTCCCTGGAAACAAGGACTTGCAGAGTGAAAGAAACTGACACTGTCCCTACCTACAGTTTTCTGTCCCTAGAATAAATGTTTTTTTTAAGCACACTATAGCACAAGCACAAAACACACTGACACTCTCCCTACCTATCCTTCTCTTTCCCTAAACTAAAGGAATCCAGGTTAAGCAAGAAAGAAATAACAGTCACTGTCCCTGCCTATGCTGCTCTATCCCTGCTCCGGAACACACTACACTAGGCCGCCGTGCTGGCGGCCTTTTATAGTGTGGGGCGTGTACTAAACACCCTCAGCAATAATTGGCCACAGGCATCCTGCCTGTGGCCAATCATTGCTCTCCTCGCTGCCGGCGCTGTGATTGGCCAAGCATGCGGGGTCACAGTGCATGCTTGGCCAATCACAGCGCCTGGATGACACTGCGATGGCGTAGTGCATTGTGGGCCGTTCGCGTCACTCGAATTTGGCGCGAACGGCCCAAATCGTTCGATCTTCGTCGAACGATCGAACAGCCGATGTTCGAGTCGAACGTATGTTCGACTCGAACACGAAGCTCATCCCTATTCCCAACCAATGAAAGTTCCTGTAGGGACAGACTATTCTCCCTTTTATGTTTCCATTGCATGAAAGAAACAAACACTCTTTATAGGGAATAATTAGATTCTCAACTACGGACCATGAGGCCCTATAGAAAGAATGTGATGAGGTAGCTGTGTGACCTCTCTGTGGCACCTGGGCACAGCAAGGATCCTGATGACTCCTCCTGTGTGCCGAACATCAGCTCTTCTAAACGGCAGAATTCAGGAGTTAAATTTTTCTAATTTCTCTTTTTTTAAGGGATTCCCTAATAGAGACCCCCCCCCCCTCATATGCAGGCCCCATAGCTAGGGTGACCACCTGTCCCGGATTGCCCGGGACAGTCCCGCATTTTGCAGGTCTGTCCCGGGCACCTTCATTCCAGGACAATACAGTGTCCCGGAATGAAACTGACACAGCCACCCCCCCGGGCCAATCTGATGCCCCCAAAAAAGGCCACCACATCACCGCTTTACTCACTGACAGTACTTGTCCTGGCCGGGCAGGGCCGCCATCAGGAGGGTACAGGCAGTACACCTGTAAGGGGCCCGTATGGCAACCCCCCTTTTTTATGTATTTTTTATAAAAAAATAATAATTTTTTTAATTAATTTTTTTATTTTTTTGTAAGGGGCCCAGAGGCCCCCAGGGCCCCGGATGGCAACTCCCCCTTTTTTATGTATTTTTAATAAAAAATAAATAAATATTTTTTTTTTTGTAAGGGGCCCAGAGGTCCCCGGATGTGTTTTTTTTTTTTTTTTATAATTTTTTTTTTTTTTTTATATATTCTTTGTAAGGGGCCCGGATGGCAACCCCCCTTTTTTTTGTTCTTTTTTCGTTCGTGGCACCCCCCGCTTCTCAATTCGCGGCGGCAGAACCCCCCCCCCGCTTCTCCTCTCCTCTCCTCTGCTCCAGGGGGCCCATGCCTGAAGCTGTGTAAGGGGGACCCAAAATTCCTGATGGCGGCCCTGTGGCCGGGAATGCCTGGAAGAGCACAATCCCTGCCCCCTACTTGTGATTGGAGAAATCATAAATCCCGCCTCTTGTGTCCAACCACTGTGCTGTGATTCGTTACAGCACAAGCTGATTGTTGGGAAGGGAGGGTGTCCCTGAATGGTAGTTTGGAAATGTGGTCACCCTACCCATAGCAGCGGCATGGGCTGCTATGGCAATAGTTATGCAACTGTAAGGTGACCAGATTTTTAAAATGAAATCCGGGGACATCTTTTTTTTTTACTAGTAATAGCGGCAATCAGCGACTCTCTGCCCGCCGCCGCCCGCCTCACAGCCAGTCCTAAGCCTCGTACACATGATCGGATTTTCATCGGACAAAGCGTAAGACTTTTGTCCGAAGGGCGTTGGCCAGGAACTTGTCTTGCATACAAACGGCAAAGAATTGTCGGCCAACAAACACGAAACAACGTGGTTTTTCAGCTCTTTAAGCGCCACCCTTTGGGCAACTTCTGCTAATATCGTGTGATGGTGATCATTGCTTCCGAGCATGCGTGTTTGTACTTCGGAGTTTTGTCCGACGGACTTGTGAACACACATTTGTTGGCGGACAGTTTTAAAGCCTGCTATCCAACATTTGTTCGCGGAAAATCCGACAATAATTGTCCGATGGAGCGTAAAAAACGGGTCGGATTTTCCAACAACAACCTGTCGTCACACAATTCCCGTTGGATAATCCGATCGTCTGTACGAGGCATTACTCTCCAGGCCCCGGCTACTACTAGGTGGGGAGCAGAGAAAGATCACTCCACCAGGCAAGGCAAGGAGATAAGCAGGCAGGCGGATGGCCGGGACTTGAGCCAAGACAGAAGAACATGCGAGCGGAGCTGAATGGGCACCCGAAACTGAAGAAATATTCCCTCCGCTCCGACCAGCACATGATCATCAGAAAGGGGCACAGATAATGGAAATGTATTTTTTTTTTTTAATTCTGCACTGACTGTCTTTGAAATTGCCCCAGCCCCTGTTCAAATCCAATCCGGGGACAAAACCCGGGGACAGACTTGGTCCGGGGACAGTGTCAGTGGCGGGGCGTCCATAGAGGGCGCCGGAGCGCCGCCCCCTCTCTCCCCTGCATGGCCACTGAAAAACAATACATAGATTCATGCATTGCATGAATCTGTGTATTGTCGCCGCTGCCACCCACTATTCAGATGGCCAGCCATCTGAATAACGGCGGCTGGTTGGCTGTGAAAGTGTCTATGAGAGCCAGCGGCTCTGATAGGCTTTCCGATTACAGCCTGAGGGCTGAAATCAGCTTCCAAATAGTTAACCAAGGAACGCACCCCCCGTGTGTCCCCTGGTTAACACTGACACGCATCTCAGCCAATCAGGTTCACCGGATCTGGTTACCGGTAACCTGATTGGCTGAAGCGACATCGAGAGCGGGACTACATCGAGGGATCGTGGAGGAGGATCCAAGAATGGCTGACCGAGAAAGGTAAGTGCTAGGCGGGGGGGGGGGGGGGGCGTCAATCTGGCAGCATTTTAGGGGCAAACTGGTGGCAATTGATAGGCACAGTGGTGACAATTGATGGCATGGCACAGTGGCGACAATTTTATGGCACAGTGGCTGCAATTGATGTTTTTTTTTCTTTTTCGTTTGTTTGCGCCCGCCCAAAAATTTTGAGCACCAGCCGCCACTGGTCAGTGTCCTCAATCCGGGGACTGTCCCCAGAAACCGGGAATGTCTGGTCACCCTATGCTACTGGCTCCTATGGAAAAGCCACACAGTTCTTTCAAACTGAGGATGCATGGAAACTGCCTTCGAAGACCTTTCCTTCCAAAAATTCTGGTTCCCAGGTAGCAATGCTGATTCAATGGCTTCAGTCTTTAGAGTCCCCAACCTAAAACTAGTGTTCAAAATTAGAAGTTTCAATCTTATCTCACTCTAACTTTTCTGATCGGCATGTTTGTTTTTGGAGGGCATCTGTGGGAATGTGTCCCCATTTGCGAGGTCAGGTACTGATGTTGGATGAGAAGACCTGCCTCACGTTTTAAAGCCTCGTACACACGGGCGAGAATCCCTTCGAAAAAAAACGCCGGTTTTCTCGACGGGATTCCTGGCAAACTTGTCTTGCCAAGCCCTGTGTACACACGGCACATTCAAAAAAACTGCCGTTCTTTTGAATGGCGAGAACGTGGTGATGTCATCGACTACGACGAGCATGCGCTCGTCACATTCAATGCCGTCGCCATCTTGCTTCACCCTACACTACCCTTGTAAGCTACCGCGCATGCGTCAAAGTCTCATCGAGCATGCGCAGGTTTACCTGGAGACAGGTAAGCATACACACGCACGGTTTTCTCGTCGGGAAACAGGCCGACGGGAATCCCGGCGAGAAAATAGAGATCAGGTTCTCTATTTTTCTCGTCGAGGTTCCCAGGAATTTTCTCGACGAGAAACCATACACACGACCGGTTTTCTCGGCAAAAAGCTCTCCCAGCAGTTTTCTTGCCGAGAAAACAGGCCGTGTGTATGAGGCTTCAGCCCCATGTTGGGTGGCAAAAAAACACCTGGTTCACCATTAGGGCTCTCTGCAAGACACTCAAGTTCCTCCACACCAAACTGGTCACACCATGTCTTTATGGAGCTGGCTTTGTACACAGGGGGGGCACAGTCATGCCGGGAAAGAAAAAAGGGATTTTTATAACAGCTTACCTGTAAAATCCTTTTCTTGGAGTACATCACGGGACACAGAGCGACTTAGTCATTACTAATGGGTTATATAGTTTACCTTCAGGTGCTGGCACTGGCAACTTCCAAACCGGAAGTACCCTCCCCTATATAAGCCCCTCCCATCCGGGAGCACCTCAGTTTTGTAGCAAAGCAATAAGTGTCCCAAAAAGAGGGGTGGGAGCTCTGTGTCCCGTGATGTACTCCAAGAAAAGGATTTTACAGGTAAGCTGTTATAAAAATCCCTTTTTCTTTTTCGTACATCACGGGACACAGAGCGACTTAGTCATTACTAATGGGACGTCCCAAAGCAATGCCAAATGAGGGGAGGGATACACTATACATAAGCTGGGCGCCATCAGGCATGAGGATCTTTTGTGGCCTGCAACACACTGCGCCCAAAGGCGACATCCTCCTGACTTCTAACGTCTACCTGGTAGAATCTAGTAAACGTGTGAACTGAAGACCATGTTGCGGCCTTACAAACTTGAGCCAGGGAGGCCTGGTGATGCAATGCCCATGAAGTTCCAACTGCTCTTGTGGAGTGCGCCCTAACTTTGAATGGAGGCGGTCTCTTTCTCAAGCCATAGGCTTGTATTATGACCTGTCGAATCCACTTGGCTAAAGTAGATTTTGATGCTGCCTGACCCTTTCTGGGGCCTTCCGGCAGAATAAACAAAGTATCCGTTCTGCGAATCTGAGCAGTGCCTTTTAGATAAGCTTTAACTGCTCTTACTACATCCAAAGAATGCAATAACTTTTCCTCTACCGAGCTAGGTTTGGGGAAAAAAGAAGGAAGAACCACATCTTGGTTCAAATGAAACCTCGATACCACCTTAGGAAGAAAGGCTGGATGAGGACGTAATACTACTCTGTCCTTATGGACAACCAGATATGGCTCCCTACAGGACAAGGCGGCTTCCGATACTCTTTTAGCCGAACAAATGGCTACTAAGAAAATCAATTTCCTGGTGAGAAGAACCAAGGAAATGTGTTGCAATGGTTCAAACGGTTGTTTCTGTAGAACCGACAGAACCAGGTTTAAGTCCCATGGACATATGGGAATACTAACCGGAGGGCTAATACGCATCACTCCTTGTATGAAAGCTTTGACTAGTGAATGCGAAGCCAAGGGCCTTTGAAAAAATATTGACAAGGCCGAAATCTGACCCTTGATAGTACTCAAGGCCAGCTTCCTATCTACAGCCCACTGTAGGAAGTCCAAAATCCTACCTATTACGTACTTACGTGGATGCCATTTCTTGGCCTCACACCATGTAATGTACGCCTTCCAGATCCTATAATAGATCTGCCTGGATACCAGCTTCCTGGCATTGATCATGGTAGATACCACAGGATTAGAGAGCCCTCTCTTTTTCAGAATGTGGGCTTCAATAGCCAGGCCGTCAAACCTAGGGCTGGTAAGGAAGGGTGGTATATCGGTCCTTGCGACAGCAGGTCCGGACGATGCGGGAGGGTCCAAGGACTCCTCACTGACATTTTTACAATCTCCGCGTACCATGCCCTTCGGGGCCACGCTGGAGCCACCAGAATCACTGGTTTCTTTTCTACCCTGATTCTGCGGATTAATCGCGGTAACAATTGTGGCGGTGGGAATGCATATATCAGCTTGAACTGATCCCAAGGGAACACTAGGGCATCCGAGCCGCAAGCTAGGGGATCCCTTGTGCGACACACAAATATGTCCACCTTTGCGTTGAATCTGGATGCTAGCAGATCTACATCCGGTGTTCCCCACCGCTGGCATATTGCCTGGAAAACCTCGGGGTGAAGAGACCATTCCCCCGGGCATAATTGCTGGCGACTTAAAAAGTCCGCTTTCCAATTTTCCACTCCTGGGATGAAAACCGCGGATATGGCTGGGACATATCTTTCTGCCCATTCCAGGATGCAATTCGCTTCCCTCTGGGCTGCACGACTCCTGGTGCCACCCTGGTGATTGATATATGCCACTGCTGTGGCATTGTCTGATTGAATTCTGACAGGGGACCCTTGGAGTTTGGATGTCCATGCTACTAGGGCATACCGGGCTGCTCGTATCTCTAAGAGATTGATGGGCAGGGCCTTCTCTGCTTCTGACCACTTGCCCTGGAGAGACCATTGCTCCAGTACTGCCCCCCAGCCTATGAGGCTGGCATCTGTAGTGACCACCTTCCAAGAAACCGGACTGAAGGGTTTCCCTTTTTCCAGATTCTGGGGCACCAACCACCAATGGAGGCTCTTGCGAACGGAAGGGGACAGGGACATTGGTAAGTCTAAAGCCTGAACTTTTTTGTTCCAGGCTGACAGTATGGCCCTCTGCAAGTTCCTTGAATGGAATTGACCGTAGGGTACTGCTTCGAATGAAGCCACCATTTTTCCCAGCAGCCTCATGCACAGGCGTATGGATGGTTTTCTTTTTGTACCCACTAAGTGGGTCAAATCTTTTAAAGACGACACCTTTTCTGGAGGTAAGAAAATCTTTCTCTGATTTGAATCCAGCCTTAGCCCTAAGTATTCCAGACTAATGACTGGTCTTAGAGCTGACTTGTCCCGGTTGATAATCCAACCGTGATATTCCAGATACTTGATTGTCTTGTGAATAGCTACTTCCAGCTTTTCCACTGAGTGGTCTATTAGTAGCAGGTCGTCTAGATATGCCATTATCGTTACACCTTGTGTTCTTAGATTGGCCAATAGTGGGGCCAGAATTTTTGTGAACACTCGTGGTGCTGTGGCCAGACCGAAAGGTAAGGCTCTGAACTGAAAATGGCGCCCTTCTACTGCAAAGCGTAGAAATTTCTGGTGGGCCGGAAAGATGGGAATATGCAGATAAGCATCCCTTATGTCGATCAAGGCTAACCATTCCTGCCCTTGTAGGGCGGTGGCCACCGATCGGATTGACTCCATCCGAAAAGTCCTGATATTTAGGAACTTGTTTAGCCCTTTTAGATTTAATATGGGCCTCACGTCCCCATTTGGTTTGGGGACTGTGAAAAGGTTCGAGTAAAACCCGAATCCGCTTTCTTCCAGGGGAACCTTCATGATTACACCTTGGAGCAATAGTTGTTCTAGTGCCAGAAGGAGGGATCCTCTCTTCTGGGGATCGCTTGGCACGTTTGACCTCATAAATTGGGCAGGAGGAGTGTCTTTTAACTCCAGCTTGTATCCCAGACTTACTGCGGAGAGCACCCATCTGTCTCTGATGGTGTCCCGCCAGGTCTCTGTGAACAACTGAAGTCTTCCCCCCACCCGATTGAGTGGGGGCAACCCTTCATGACTTGGGGGGAGGTTTTGTACCTCTCTTGATCCAGGGCTTCTTGTAACCCTGTGATTGTCCCTGATTTCTGCCCCCTGAATTTGACCGCGGAGGCCGTCGGAACTGCTTCACAGCCGATGTGCCCGGGACTGGAGAAGTAGGCCTCTTAAAAGAAGGACTTCTACTCTTGTTCTTAACCGGTAAGAGTGAACTTTTACCGGCAGAAATTTTCTGGATATATTTGTCCAGATCTTCTCCAAATAAGCGTTCTCCATGAAATGGGAAGCTAACCAGCAATTTCTTACAGGGAGCTTCAGCAGACCAGTTTTTGAGCCATAGAAGCCTACGCATATGTACTACAGACAGCGTAAAGCGGGAGGCCTGCTGGATTGTATCCTTTATGGCGTCCACCGCAAAACACAAGGCTCTAGGTAGGTCAGCTAGGGCAAGAGCCTGCTGATCTGGTAAGTCCCTTAAGACTTGTTTCAACTGATCTTTCACCGCTTGGCAGACTCCAATCGCTGCTCCCGCAGGTTGTGTCACCATGCTTGCTGTAGAGAAAGCAGATTTTAGTAAAGACTCCAATTTTTTATCTATTGGGTCTTTGAACATTGGAACATTATCTACTGGACATGTCAGTGATTTGTTCACAGAAGAGATGGCTGCGTCCACTGTAGGGACCCTCCATTTTTTTATGAACTTATCCTCCATGGGATAGATCACCGGAAATCTCTTGGGGGGAGTAAATATTTTATCAGGATGCTCCCAATCCTGGTAAATAAGCCCTTCCAATAAAGGGTGGATTGGGAAGGAACAGACAGCCTGGGGAGCTTTCAGCGACCCCAGTGAGGAAACCGTAGTGGTTGATGGTTCCGCCAGAGGCATTTTAAATGCTGATCGGACCATGTTAGTCAGAGACTGAACCCATAATCTTTCAGCCTGAGATGCTGAGAAAGGTTCTTCCACTGTTGATTCCTCCATAACTGAATCAACCTCATCCTGATCCCCTTCAGGTAGGTCGATCTCTGTGTGGGGCTGTTCCTCCACTAACAGGCACTCTGAAGGAGGAGACGGAGATCGGACGCGCTTTCCCTGTGACAGGGAAGCAGCGATCAATGCTGTTAATCTCTCTTCCAATCCTCCCAGAGTTGAGGATAAAACCTCCTCTGTTATATATACAGGAGCAGGTGGACTGGGGACAGCCGCAGCACCAGGCACTCCTGCGGGGTTCCTACGGCTACTGACCTCTGAATTCTCAGGGGAGATTGGTGCAGTACAAGCATGCCCAATATCCTCAGAGCCCGATGGAGACCCCTTTGGCTTCCTGGAAGACTTATTTCCGGAGCGTCTGGACGACATATCCTATAAGCACAAAGCTGAGGTATTCCCGTCGTCATACACCAATTTTGCTGGTAATAGTCTAACACAGTTGCTGCTATATACCAGCTGGTGTCCACTAAAGTGCCTTTCTATGGGGATGCCTGCATCAACCGCCTCTGTGTGCCACTGTTTGTTGCTAGCTCTGTTTTCATCCAGCTGACACTTGTACTGTGTCTTTTATACATGCTGGGACGCCTGCACATGCGCAGAAGCGCCGCGGCGCGCATCGAGCGTCATCCACCCGCCCCGCCCCTTTTTTCATAGGAGGCGCGTGCACGCGCCCGCGCGCGCGCGCCATTGGCGCCCTTTTCGAAAACTAAGCAGGGACTAGGAGCCAGGGCC
This sequence comes from Rana muscosa, assembly GCA_029206835.1. Taxonomy (NCBI): domain Eukaryota; kingdom Metazoa; phylum Chordata; class Amphibia; order Anura; family Ranidae; genus Rana; species Rana muscosa. The sequence continues at coordinate 314,133,997 of CM055125.1, read as the reverse complement.
CTTTTTGCCGGAGGGCCTGTGCGGTGGATGAGCGCAGCAACAGGGCAGAGGAAGTGGATTCCCACAGAGAACTTACCAACTGCCTGGATCTTTTGACTTGAGAAAACCAAAGATCCACATGACAAGAAAAAAATGGACCACAGCGGCCTCTAGTGGTTTAACACAGGTACCGCGGTCCTCTCTTTTTTTTTTTTTTGACTACTATTAAAATTTTACATTTTTCAGTAGTTACAGGCATACACAGATATTAGCGGGAATACCGTTAGGTAACAGACAGAAAGACAAATTAGGCTTGGGGGTCCCCCAATAGAACCAAGTTCCTGGGGGCCCCCACTTACCTGTTCCCCGCCGCAGGACTCTGTTTGGTCCACAGAAGCCCAAACTTCACCTATCACGGCAGGCATTGTAATTAAACCTTCAGGGACCGGGTTCCCAAGGATTCTACTCCCCTGGACCTGTATAGCACCCTGCACAGAAAACATCTTGGTCGTGGGTATGACCAGAGCTCTGGATCCCAGGGTCCAGCCCTCCTAAGAGAGGCATTACAGGCAAAACCTTGCTCTTCTGTTGCAAGGCCCGGGTACCGACCGTTTAGCTATGAAGCTTTTTTGGTGGGATCCGGAACAGCTTACTAAGGCCCGTAAAAGAACCTGTACGCAAGCCCAGGAAAACACATGTTACTCTTTGGCCAACACCTTAGACACTGGCAAAAAACTGAGGTGCTCCCGGATGGGAGGGGCTTATATAGGGGAGGGTACTTCCGGTTTGGAAGTTGCCAGTGCCAGCACCTGAAGGTAAACTATATAACCCATTAGTAATGACTAAGTCGCTCTGTGTCCCGTGATGTACGAAAAAGAAAGGGTCTTCACCAAACTGTTACCAAAAGGTTGGAAGAACACAATTGTCTACAATGTCTTTGTATGATGGAGTATTAACAGGGCCCTTCACTGGAAGCTTATCAACTCCATCGTTTGGACAGGGAATCCACATACTGTACTTCTGGCCATGTAGAGTTTTCTTCTTCCAATACCGTTATCTATATACAAGCCTTGCACATATGTACTATCTGCCTGATGTTTAGTAGGCCATCACCTGTCCTCTATACTTTTCTTACAGAAGCAGAGAGAACGTAGCATCTTCCACCAGTCCTATTATTCTAGAGTCTCTACCTGGCCTGGTCTGGATCTCACAGTCCCATTACCGGAAGGCTTCCCCGACACAGTCCTAGCACTGAGAAGACAGCTCTGGGAGGGCGGCAGTGTCAACATATTTCATGGTTTGTTTCTTTACTTGTTGAGCTTGTTTATGGCTTTTGTTACAGCCAGGGCCACATTTTCCCTTAAGCCTCATACACACGATTTTGCTCCGAAGGGCGTCGTCCGTGAACTTGTTCTGCATACACACGGCAGGACTTTTTCAGCCAACTTTCACCAAATCACGTGGTTTTTTTTTCTGCTCTTTACCGCCACCCTTTGGACAACTTCTGCTATTGTTGTCTGATCTCCTTGCCATGGGGCTGGTTGCTTCCCCCACCCAGGACAAAAAGTACACCCCTGAGGCTACCACAGGGCATACCTCTTGCCATAGATAGGTCCAGAGATCTGTGGACAAGCCGCATAGGCGGGCACACCCTAATCCTGGGGTTGACATCCTGCCAATGGTGGGCAGGTGACAGGTAAACCGCAACCCTAACTTTCCGACACTCAGAACCTGGACAGGAGAGGTTGCAGGGGTGGAATTTAGTGGAACCGATCTGTCTTTTCCTCCTGCAGCAGCTGAAAGTAGGCTTCTCCTTCTCTTCCTTTTGTCAACATTCAGCTGCCACAGGAGGAAAATATAGGGGGATCAGTACTAATATATGCCACCCCTTTTCCCTGTTCCTCTTCCTTCTCTTGCCCGGGTCCCCCATGTGCTCCCTTGCTCCCCCTTCCTCCCATTGTTTCAGGATGGAGAGCGGGGAAAAGGCCGGTAAATATGTCAAACGCATATGTGTTGGAGCTTTGGGGTGCACACCCTAATGCAATAGGCTGCGTACACCTATGACAAGCCTGGTAATTTTGTGGCCTCAAATATTGACTCAACTTTTCCAACCAAGGGTAAATAGAAGTACAATGTGGGGATTCAGGTGCAGGGGAATGCTAGAACCACAAGTAATTTTTTTTTTTGTAACTGCAAAAACCTCAACATATTTAAAAATCCATCTTGTCCTGTTGCCAAGGCAGCCATAAATTCTCTTGTGACCGGTTGAACGTTATAAAAGATACACAATGGTTTTATATAAGCCTTTTTTCATTCAAAGGATGTTCCCGATGAAAAGCCCTATTTGCATAACCTGTAAACAGAGCTAAATTGTCTCAACTGCAGATTTAGTGCCGTCGCATGAATGGCGCCATTTGGCTATAGAACGCAGGATAGCAAAGGTCACATTCGGACATAGTGAAATCAATCAAAATAAGTAACCATTAAGCATTGTGAAGAGCACTTCCCCGAATAAAGAGCATGCACATTCAAAGCTAGAGGAGGGACAAACAACGTACTCTCTTTTTTTTTTTTGCAGAAGCACCCTTAATAGGTAGGAATCAGTCAATTAAAATAATAGACCGTGAACTATCCAGAATGGGCTGAGCTAATGGATTCCCCTGCTCCGAATTACAAAGAGTAACACTCTAAGGTCGACTCTCTAGGCATGGCTTTAGCTAGACTGAGCTGACATTGAACTCCGTGTGAATATAAAGCACGGGCTCAAGAGGTACCCCCCATTATAATGGGACTCTCCTATGTAATCAGCTCATTTGCATATGCTAATTGAAAGAATGTTCACAAACGTTTTTCGGAAGAAAAGGAAACGTATCCTGATTATAAAGATGGCTGACGATCAAAGAAAGCAGGCCGAACTTTTTGTTATACGTAATTAGATCGCAGCCAGCACCCCAGAAAGTTGTTTTAGAGAAGCCTACAGAGGAGCCTTTGCTGGCTAATAGAGATAATAGAGGTACCATGACGTGTCTGCTTTTGGGCAGAACGTTTAAAAAGGGCTGACAGGTTCACTTTAATTGGATACGGAAGGCATATGTACGTTTCAGGTTTTCCCTTAACCGTTCTCTTGTTTCTGTAACATAATTATGACTTCCTTGAGATTACTGTATAACTTGCACCTTAATTTCAAGGAGGAAGTTTCAGGAAAAAAAACCCGTAAAAAATTGAAATAAAGAACTTTTGAAGCAAAATAAGGATCAGTGCCCATCTGCAGCTTCACCAGTGCCCATCCGCAGCCTCACCATTGCAGCCTGGTCAGTGCCCATCTGCAGCCTCGTTAGTGCCCATTAATCCAGCCTGATCAGAGCCCATCAATGCAGCCTCACCATTGCAGCCTAGTCAGTGCCCATTGGCAGCCCCACCATTGCAGCCTGTTCAGTGCCCATCTGCAGTCTCACCATTGCCCATCAATGCAGCCTAGTCAGTGCCCATCCGCAGCCTCACCATTGCAGCCTGGTCAGTGTCCATCCGCAGCCTCACCATTGCAGCCTGGTCAGTGCCCATCTGCAGCCTCACCATTGCCCATCAATGCAGCCTCACCATTGCAGCCTAGTCAGTGCCCATCTGCAGCCTCACCATTGCCCATCAATGCAGGCTGATCAGTGCCCATCAATGCAGCCTCACCATTGCAGCCTAGTCAGTGCCCATCCGCAGCCTCACCATTGCAGCCTGGTCAGTGTCCATCTGCAGCCTCACCATTGCCAATCAATGCAGCCTAATCTGTGCCCATCTGCAGTCTCACGTCAGATTACATAGAGTGAGGATCTCCAGTTTACTCAGCGTCCTCTTTATTATAAAGTCCCGCCTCTTGGGCCGGCTCCTATTATAGACAAAACACTGGTCCAATGCCAGTCCAGGAGACGGGATTTCGTATTACAGAGATGCGTCAAGTAAACAGGAGATCCTCGCTCTATGTAATCTGACGGCGCTCGTCCCATCCCCTCCGAGGCAGCCCAATGCAGGTATGGGCGTAAAACTCACACATTATTTGCACCCAATTTTAAGGAAAAATAAAGTGCGTGTTATACGCCGATAAATACGGTTTATACCTCTGATGAGCTGTTAAAGAGAACTTAACCTATCTGCGTGTAGCTTCCCTGCTGGGTCACAAAGTAAAACACATCCAAATGGTTACAGTCTTGCGGATATTGATAAATAGAGCTGATATGCTTACCTTTTCTGGAGAAAATGCTGCTCCAGATTCCAAGTTTAACAAGTAGCTAACATGCTGTTGTTCCGCCCACGCAGGGGCTAGCATTGACAGCAGTAAAAAAAAAAGTTAGCTTGCAAAAGTAGACAAAATGCAGCAGATTAACCACTTGCCGACCGCTGCACAAACAGACAGGCAAATGGGCGTATATATACACACGTCCCTTTAAATTTGCCGCCGTGTGGGCACGCACGCGCCCCTGCTGCGAGCTCCATGATCGTGCCCGGACTCGATTTCCACCGGGGTCACGCGTTCGTGTGTCACGGAGCTGCAGAATGGGGAGATGCCGATGTAAACAAGGCATCTCCCTGTTCTGCCTAGTGACAGGACACCGATCGTCTGCTCCCTGTAATCGGGAGCAGCGATCAGCGTCATGTCACAGTAGGCCCCGCCTCCACACAGTTAGAACACATCCCTAGGACACACTTAACCCCTTCCTCGCCCCTAGTGTTTAACCCCTTCACTGCCAGTGTCATTTACACAGTAATCCGTGCATATTTATAGCACTGATCGCTGTATAAATGACAATGGTCCCAAAATGGCGTCAAAAGTGTCCGATGTGTCCGCCATAAAGTCGCAGTCATGATAAAAATCGCTGATCGCCGCCATTACTAGTAAACAATTTTTTTTTTATTAAAATGCCATAAAACTATCAAACGCTTATTGCGTTTTTTTTTTTTTTACCAAAAATATGTAGAAGAATATGTATCGGCCTAAACTGGAGGAAAAAAATGTTTTTTATATATTTTTTGGGGATATTTATTATAGCAAAAAGTAAAAAAATATAGCTTTCTTCAAAATTGTCGCTCTATTTTTGTTTATAGTGCAAAAAATAAAAACCACAGAGGTGATCAAATACCACCAAAAGAAAGCTCTATTTGTGGGGAAAAAAAGGACGTCAATTTTGTTTGGGAGTCACGTCGCACAACCGCGCAATTGTCAGTTAAAGCGACGCAGTGCCGAATCGCAAAAAGTGGCCCGGTCATTTGGCAGCCAAATCCTCCGGGGCTGAAGTGGTTAAAAAAAAAAAAAAAAAGAGAACAGATGTAACAGGAGATAGGCCTTTTCATAATGCCAGGAGGGCCAAGGGAGCCTGGGGAGGTTCTCTACAACAACGTGGTATCCGCTAAGCCAGGGGTCTTCAAACTACGGCCCTCCAGCTGTTGCGGAACTACAATTCCCATCATGCCTAGTCATGTCTGTGAATGTCAGAGTTTTGCAATGCCTCATGGGATTTGTAGTTCCGCAACAGCTGGAGGGCCGTAGTTTGAGGATCCCTGCGCTAAGCCCATCAATATCCATACAATGGTGCAATTTATAGCCCATACAGATCTAAGAAGAAGGAATAGGTCAGAAACCAGGAGGAAGGTAGGCAGAAAGATGGTGCTAAGAAACAAGCGAAAGCGCACCTGATGGGTAGGGAGCCAGGGAGAGGATGAGGAAAGCTAGAGAGGAAGAGGGGCCCGGTTTATAGGCCTAGAGAGGGAGGGAGAAGCAAGGGCCCGGAAACATCGAGGTCGTTCGTCATGGGCGACCCAAACTGGTTGGGGGGAGTGTAGGAAAGGCATAAGATGGCCATGGTTCCCAAACTTTCAGGAATTTAGCATAAGTGTCGTTGCGGATTAGGGTTGCCATCTGTCTGGGATTCACCCGCACAGTTCGGGTTTAAATCATTCAGGTGGACTGAAACCTGGACACATTATTCAGACCAGGCTGTGGCTCCCAAACACACAAATCTGTTCTTGTCCGGGAGCTGTGGGCAGCTGTCTGGGGGCAGGTTTGGCATCACTGGAGGGCAGGGCGATGATGCCAGAAAGAGCAATTTGGCCACACCCACCGCTCGCTGTGGCACGCTATATGCACCGCATTGCTACTCTCCTTGAGGCATCCAAAAGGTGTCCCAGGCTGCTAAAGTGTTTGGCTTGAAAAAAACATGGCAACCCTATTGCAGATGCTAAACACCTGTTCGTTAAGCATCAACACGGTCATATGATCTCTTACCCCTTGGAAGGGAAGAGATGGTTTCTTCCAAGCTTGGGCAAACATTCTTTTGGCTGACAAAAAAATAAATAAAATCGGTAGGTAGCGAGCTTACGCTGGTAGGCGAAAAGACCCGGAATTGGGCAATGTAGTAGGGCAAACTTGGCTTCTCTTTATATAGGGAGGTGGAATAAAGTGAATAGGAGGCCAAAGACTTGGGACCAGAAACAAATTAGTCTGTAACCTATTCATTTTCAATATGGAGTCTAGCATCCAAATCCGATAATCTCATTGTGTGTATTAGGCTTTATTTTCGGTTTTAAAATGTAGCAAATAAGTAATTTTTCTTCTTCACTTATGTGCACTACTGAGGCTGCACTGATAAGTTCCACTGATGGGGCTGCACTGATAAGCCGCACTGATTATCCTCATTAGCTTCCAGAAGGTAAAGGAAGGTCAGGGAATGGGGAAGAGAACTCCACCAGTGCCTCAGACACAAGTAAAGAATTGACTATGGGGGTGAACAGTATTTCATGCCACAAAATTGACGAATAAAACTTTTTGGGTTAGGAGTGATGTTTTTAACTCCCACATTAAAATAAGTACCTAATGACGTGTGATTATCCACAGATATGGAAACCTACATTGAATATTACAAAACAAACAACGTCAGGCCGCCGTTCACATACGCTGCTCTCATTCGATGGGTAAGTAACGTACAGCCACCAAAAGATAACAAAGTATCACGCACGTTTCAATAAATGTTGACATGCTCTGTATACGGTTTCTTCGACTGCAAATTTCTCTTTTAGCCACGTTATCTCTGAAAATTGATTTGTGTTGTCTCTTGACAACAATGTCCACAGCAAAGGAATGCATTTCAGTCTTACCATTTAGTGGTTGGTGGTGTTCGAGGCAGCCAGGTGTATGGGAGTTCCATTAATTGTACCATGTGGGTGGCTGTCACAATTAGACAATTTAGTTGAAAAAAATGTGGAGGAGAAACCATTTAAAGTGTAACTCCACTTTTTATTTGCCCTCTCCACGGCCAAGCCTGCCTTGCCCCCCTCCACGGCCAAGCCTGCCTTGCCCCCCTCCACGGCCAAGCCTGCCTGGCCCCCCTCCACGGCCAAGCCTGCCTGGCCCCCCTCCACGGCCAAGCCTGCCTTGCCCCCCTCCACGGCCAAGCCTGCCTTGCCCTCTCTACACGTCCAGGCTTTGCTTGCCCTCTGCTAGAAGACTGCAGGAAACCACCCTGGGGGGCTTTGGCGGTGGGATTTACTAACAGCTGGGACTAAACCAAAAACGTTCTTTGGATCGAGTAGGGAAGAGTTAGAAGCTCCGTCAGTTTTTTTTTAATCACAGATTGTGCCCCCCACTAGGGGAGCTTGCATCCTTTATATATCATAGATAGAACATAGTAGTATCTGACCACCCACCTATACCCCCCCCCTCCCAGCTGCAGTATGACGTAGGAGGAGGGGAACAAGGCAAACAACCCCCGGCAAAGAGAAGTGGCTTTGTGGGATTGGTAATACAGCAGGGAGAAAGCCTGTGGAAATGAGACTAAAAGGTAAGTATTCTTTGAGTTTTGAACCTCCCAGAGAATAAACAAACCTTGACATCTAAAAGGGGGACCCACCCCAGCTTTCAATTAATCAAAATTAAAAAAGAAAATTGGCTTTAGATGTAATTTAAAGATTATGTTGCAATGCTGCTGACTAAATGTCTTGGGGATCCTGCAGTTTCATCTTCTTCCTATATAACGATCACTCTATATACCGTAGTTGCTACAATGTGTGGTTGAAGTTTTGTTGTCTGGCTCCCCCCAGTGGTAGGCTGTTGATTCGGACGGTTAATATAACCCATCATGTCCTTTTTTTGGTGTTTTTAGGCCATCTTGGAGTCACCACAAAAACAGCTGGCATTGAATGAGATCTATCAGTGGTTCACCAAACGCTTTGCATTCTTCCGGCTCAACAAAGTGACTTGGAAGGTAATGGGTTTCAGAAGCCTCCTAAGTTTGCTTTAATTAAAAGACAAAAAATACAATTTAAATAATTTTCGGGTCAGTGACAGAATGCAGCTGGAACATCCTAAAAAAAAAATAGCCATGGGAGGGGGGCACTCCATATTAATTGGTATGGGAGAAGGCAACTCCCATCTTAATGGCCATGGGAGGGTGGGCAACTCCATCTTAATTGCCATAGAGGGGGAACACCCCATAGTACTGGGCATGGGATGGAGCAACTCTATATTAAATGACCACAGTATGGGGAAACTCCATATTAATGCGCATGGGGGGTGGCAATTCAATATTAATGGCTATGGGAAGGGGGGGAGGGGGAGCAACATCATCTTAATGGCCATGGAATAGGAACACCCCATATTACTGGGTATTGGATGGAGCAACTCTATATTAATGACCACAGGAGGGGGACACTCCATATTAATGCCCATGGGAGGGAGGAAAGTCATATTAAAGGCCATGGCAGCGGAGCAATTCCATATTATTGGCCCGGGGGGCAACTCCATCTTAATAGACATGGGGGGGATGGAAACACCATATTAGCCATGGGAGAGGGGCAACTCCATATCAAGGGCCATTGGAGGGGGGCCCTCCATATTAATTAATTGGCATGGGAGGGGGCTACTCCCTTCTTAATGGCCATGGGAGGGTGGGCAACTCCATATCAATAGCCAAGAGAGGGCAGGGAGGGAAAGAGCCATCCCCATTTGAATCACTCTTCAGAGAGCATTTGATGGAGGATGAGGAGGCGTATAGCCTTCTCACCGCCTGCTTTAACCCCTTGAATCCCACATTGTTGCACAGCAGCCTCATTCACTTGAATGGATCGTGATCGACGGGCCCACCAAAAGTAACAGGGAAGGGGGGGGGTAGAATTCCTCCCACAGTATATGTACTTTCCTAGCTGATGTCTCTGCAGCTAAAGAGGGAGCGGTTGGGCGGTCAGCAAAACCACAGCTCATTTGCAAGGTTTTACCACAGCCCTCAACCACTAGTGTAAAACGGGCCCTTAAGAGTTCAGCTTGAAAGCTAAATGTATTTCAGTCAGGGATAAGAGGTCTCTAAATGTATCAGTTGGACCACCAATGTCAATTTGCTTTTAGGCTAATTTTTGGGTTTTAATTTTCTTTTTTTGTGCCCCCAGAATGCCGTGCGACACAACCTCAGCCTCCACAAGTGTTTTGTACGAGTGGAAAACATTAAAGGGGCCGTGTGGATGGTGGACGAGTTGGAGTTCCAGAGGAAGAGGGCAGTACGGGGATCTCGCTGAGCGGCTTGCTTTTCCTCTGATGTACAGAAATTTCTTTGTATACTGAACATATATAAAAAAACATTATCAAGGCTGCTGGAGGGTAAATCCCAATCTGCTAATAAAATAGGAGGAGTTATGAGTCTGCCTCTGCCAATACGACTTCTTACCCATCTACAGGAATCACTGTCACCACCAGTGCTGGAGGAACAGAATGGGGCTTTCATGTTAGATGTTGAAAAATATACTGCCCATAAGCCAATACTAATTTGCTTCCTTTTGTTCTATTTAATAATCCGGTGAAAGCATTTTGTATATCTGTTCACTAAAGTGCCAATAATAAAACAATGGTATTTTTTTACTCATTAAATCCTTTTCTCCAAGTTCATTGAAGGACACATCCTGATCTTCATTTCCAAGACCTGGTCAAACTCATCCAGGTCGTTCACCCTGCCCAAGCACTTCTTTGTGGAGGCCGTTATCGAGAAGATCACTTTTGGCCCCTCTGCAATGGGAGATTTTGGCCAAGGGGAACAAGGTCCTCAGCTTGTTGGACAAGCACATTAATTTGTCTCGTCCGACAAAGGACCGTCGCATTCATTATTCTCATTTGAGGAAGGAGTTACAATCTTGGTGGATTTGTTCTCGTCTCCTGTTCACCTTGTCCAAGCGCTTCTCTGTATACTATCCCTTTTAAGGAGGCTTTAGTCAAGAAGGTCACTCGTCTTTTTGGCACCTCTACAATGGGCCCGAGTCTGGCCAAGTGGAGCAAGGTCCTGGGAGCGCTGGACACGCACATTCATTTGTCTAGTCTAATGAAAAAGTCAAGGTCTTAGTGGACTCACTTTCCTCTCCTGTTCACCTTGCCCAAGCTCTTCTCTGTATACCATCTCTTTGAAGAGTTTTTTGTCAAAAAGGTCACTCGTCTTTTTGGCACCTCTACAATGGGCGATTTTGGCCAAGTGGAACAAGGTCCTTGGCTCACTTGACCGACACATATCTTTCTTTCATCCGAAGGAGTCAATGTCTGTGTGAACTTGCTCTCCTCTCCAACTTGCCCAAGCACTTCTCTGTAGACTATCCTTTTGAGGAGGCTGTCAAGAAGGTCACTTGTTATTTTGGCACCACTACAACGGGAGATTCTGGCCAAGTGGAACAAGGTCCTGGGCATGCTGGACCGGCACATTTATTAGTCTCATGTGACGAAGGAGTCACAATCTTGGTGGATTCACTCTCCTTTCCTGTTCACCTTGACCAAACACTTCCCTGTAGACTATTCTTTTGAAAACGCTTAGTCGAGAAGGTCACTCGTCTTTTTGGCACCTCTACAAATGGGCGATTCTGGCCAAGTGGAACAAGGTCCTCGGCTCACTGGACCGGCACATTCAGTTGTCTTATCCTATGAAGGGGTCACTATGTTGGTGGATTCGTTCTCATCTTCTGTTCACCTTGCCCAAGCGCTTCTCTGAATGGGCAAGTCTGGCCAAGTGGAGCAAGGTCCTGGTAGTGCTAGACCGACACATTCATCTGTCTCATCTGATGAAAGAGTCAAGGTCTTGGTGGACTCGCTGTTCGCTCCTGTTCACCTTGCCCAAGCGCTTCATGTAGACTCCTTTTGTAGAGGCTTTAGTCAAGAATGTCACCTTTTAGCACCTCTACAACTGGCATGTCTGGCCAAGTTGAGCAAGGTCCTGGGCTTGCTGGACCGGCACATTTGGTTGTCTCGTCCTATGAAGGAGTCATTATCTTGGGCAAGATGAACAGGAGATGAGAGCGAATCCACCAAGCGCTTCTCTGTAGACTAGAGCTTTGTAGAGGCTTTAGTTAAGGTCACTCGTCTTTTTTGGTACCTCTACAACGGGAAGTTCTGGCCAAGTGGAGAAAGGTCATGGGAGTTCTGAACCGGCACATTTGTTTAATCCAAAAGGAGGAGTCATTGTCTTGGAGGATTCAATCTCTTCTCCCGTTGTCCATGAAGTTGCTTCTGGCAAATTGTCACTACGGAGGCCAGCCTCTTCAGGTGGGTGGAATTGATGGGTCCCCAGGTTGATTGTTCTCTGTTGTATTTACTATGAAAGTTTGGTAGTATCTCAACACCATAGCGCTAAGGAATTCTAGAGGAAACCAAATAAACTGCTGCAGGTAGAAACCATAAATTCTCAACCAAGACTGGAATATTAAGCCGATGCTGGACCCGCTTAAGATCAGGGAATCCTAGAACTTTACAAAGAAAACGAAATGGCACAAAGGCCTAATTGCATTATCAACAACACTTTATTAAAGGCTATAAAAAAAAAAAAAAAGAAGAAGGAGTACATACTCACAAGAATCTAGGAACAAGCCACAATGAATCCAGGAACCAGAAGGTTTTTCACACAATGGAACTCATGAGGTCTGCATGATCATCATAATACCAGCTGATGCGTTTTGAGGGATATGCCCCCTTATTCAGAGCAAAACCTGAAGAAAAAGGGCATATCCCCTGAAACCCGTCAGATTCCTGGGTTCATGTACAACTATCTGCTCTTGTCAGTATGTACTCTAATCCTTCTCCCCGCCAGCTCCGGCCTTTATCTGTGTTTGGAATGGCTGGGCGTGGCTTAATCAACCACCAAATTTAGTAGTCTAGACTTAAAGTAGAATTCCAGCCTAACACTAAACTATTCCTAAAAATGCTCCTTCTCCCATCTCGCTACCTATACTGCCAACCCTGTGTAATAAAAGATCTGTATACTTACCGGTACCCATTTTTATAGTCTGATTTGGTCACGTGATCCCTGTGTCAGTAAGCAGGAGTTGCAGAGGAGAGGAAGAAGCACTTGACAACGGCTGGGAATTCTGAGAGCGGTGACACCACTCCTAGGCTTCTATGTTTCAGCCTTTGCTGGTCCTCTCTCCTCCCCCCTGCAGCCGCCACTGGCTGACATAGGGGAGTAGATCACATGACTAGAGCCAGCACCAACTGCATGGGAGAGGAGAAAGCACTAACAATGGCTTGTAATTCCCGGGAGCATGATATCACCCAAAGGTCCATCCGTTGTCAGCGTTCCCTCTTCTCCCCTGTAGCCGCCACTGGCTGACACAGCAGAGCAGATCACATCATGAGACTGGAGCCAACTGCATGGGAGAGGAAAGATCAGATGACTGGAGCAAGCGGCCACTGCATGGGAGAGGAGAGAGCGCTCTGACAATGGATTGTCATGTCTGGGAGCACATCACTCATGGGCTTAAATGGCCTATCAATTGTCAGCACTCCCTCCTCTCCCCTGCAGCCACCACTGGCTGCCACAGGGGAGCAGATCACATGATTGGACTGAAGCCAGTGCCAGCTGCATGGGAGAGGAGAGAACATTCTGACAATGGCCTGTAATGCCTAGAAGCATGATATCACCTATAGGCTTCAATTGCCCATCTGTTGTCATCGTTTTCTCTTCTCCCCTGCAGTGGCACTGGCTGACACAGGGAAGCCGGTACACGTGACTGGACCAGAGAACCCTGAAAATAGGCAAGTATATACATCTTTATTAAACAGGTTAGTAGGCATTGGTAATAGAAGGGGGGGGGGGGGGAGGGGACAGTTTTAAGTGTGGTTGGTGTTATCCTGGAATTCCACTTTAAGAGCCCCTAGAGACTGGTCTCCAGTTGTTGGGCTTAGCATCCAGTCCCCCTGTAGGTGGCAGTATAACCTAAGCTTGGGCAACGTCATTATAGTCATGAAATGCTGTGTCCCTCTTTGTACTCCATGGACTTTGAGGGTGACCTCTGAAAAATGGGAGTGAAAGCAGCATCGTTGCTGAATGAGGAACTGGTCTCCAAAAAAAAAAAAAAAAAAACTCCACATACATCTTGAAGCTCTCTTTATAGAAATGTTTTCATTTACAGTTATGAATGTTACAAAATGCTTGTCTTTTTTTTTCTGTGTAAAAGCAATTTGTGTTCAAACTAAAGGCTTCCCCGTTATGTACTCTGCGCTAACCATGAAGACACTGGGCCCACAGGAACGCCCGCCCCCCCCCTGTGGATGGGACAGATATGGCAGACGGTCTGCTCCACATTGCCCTCTGCAGGCTAGAAATGTGTGCAAACATGTGGGGGGGGGGGGGGGGGAGAGCGAGAAGTCTCCTTCTGATCACCTATATGCTTATGGTATTATGGAAATGCACCGTCTATGTAGGACGACTGCTCATACATGTTGTTGGATGTAGGCCACGATAAGCGAGAAAAGCGTCAAACGCTCTCGGCCTCCCTCACGCGACCCAGCAGTAATGCGTTCTCCTGTTTGATGGCCTTGTAATCTTCCAAGATCTTTTGTAGATTACTCAATGTCTTCTTAACAGTCTCCGTCTCTATCTATAAAAAGAGGGAAGAGAAAAAAAAAAAAAAAAAGATCTTATCCATAGGTCCACCTTATCCTCAGCGCACTTCAGTCTGGTCACGTGACCCAGCTCCCCTGTCAGTCAGTGGCAGCTGCAGGGGAGAGGAGGGAGTGCAGACAATGGCTGGGAGACTATGGGTGACCTCACCACTCCCGGAGTTCCCAGCCATTGTTGGCGAGCGCCCTCTTGCAGTCGCCGTTGACGGACGCAGGATCATGTCACCAGACTTGCCTATTTTCACACAGCCTGGTCACATGATCCCCTGTGTCAGTTGGCAGCAGCTGCAGGGGAGAGGAGAAAGTGCTCGGGATTTCCAGGAGCGGCGATGTCACCCATAGGCTCCCATGTCCCAGCCATTGTCTGCACTCTCTCTCCTCTCCCCTGCAGCAGCTGCTGACTGACACAGCATTACATACCTATCATCACCCAGTCTGGTCACTTGATCTCCTGTGTCATTTAGCAGTGGCTGCAGGGGAGAGGAGAAGATGCTCGACAACAGCTGGGAATTGTGGGAGCGGTGATGTCGCCCAAATGCTCCAATGTCCCCCAGCCATTGGCTGCGGCTGCTGACTGACACAGGATCATGTCACCAGACTTGCCTATTTTCACACAGTCTGGTCACATGTTTCCCTGTGTCAGTTGGAAGTAGCTGCAGGGGAGAAAGTGCTTGGAATTCCAGGAGCAGGGATGTCACCCATAGGCTCCCATGTCCCAGCCATTTTCTGCACTCTCCTCTCCCCTGCAGTGGCTGCTGACTGACACAAGATCACATGACCAGACTGTGTCAGTTAGCAGCGGCTGCAGGGGGAAGCAGAAGGTGATCAACAACAGCTGGGAATTCCAGGAGTGGTGATATCTCTCATGTTCCAGCCATTGTCTGGACCTGACCGGAGCGGAAGAATAGGTATTTTGACATAAAAAATAAATAAAAAGAAGAAGAGGGTATATACTTACCTTTTCTCAGCCCACTCCAGTCCGGTTGTGTGACCCAGCTCCCCTGTGTCAGTCAGCAGCAGCTGCAGGGGAGAGGAGGGAGTGCAGACAATGGCTGGGACATGACCACTCCAGGAGTTCCCAGCCATTCTCAAGCGCTTTCCCTTTCCTCTTGCAGCAGCTGCTGACTGACACAGGATCACGTGACCGGACTTGCCTATTTTTCACCCAGACTGGTCACATGATCCCCTGTATCCGTTAGCAGTGGCTGCAGGGAAATTGAAAAGAAGGTGATCGACAACGGCTGGGAATTGTGGGAGCGGCAATGTTACCCATAGGCTCCCATGTCCCAGCCATTGTCTGCACTCTTTCCTCTCCCCTGCAGTGGCTGCTGACTGACACAGGGGAGCTGGATGACATGACCGGACTGGGCTGCAAAAATAGGATTTTTATAACAGCTTACCTGTAAAATCCTTTTCTTGGAGTACATCACGGGACACAGAGCGACTTAGTCATTACTAATGGGTTATATAGATACCGTCAGGTGCTGGCACTGGCAACTTCCAAAACCGGAAGTACCCTCCCCTATATAAGCCCCTCCCATCCGGGAGCACCTCAGTTTTGTAGCAAAGCAATAAGTGTCCCCAAAGAGGGGCGGGAGCTCTGTGTCCCGTGATGTACTCCAAGAAAAGGATTTTACAGGTAAGCTGTTATAAAAATCCTATTTTCTTTCTCGTACATCACGGGACACAGAGCGACATAGTCATTACTAATGGGATGTCCTAAAGCAATGCCAAATGAGGGGGGGGGTACACCATATATAAGCTGAGCGCTATCAGACATGAGGATCTTTTGCGGCCTGCAACACACTGCGCCCAAAGGCGACATCCTCCTGACTTCTAACGTCCACCTGGTAGGACCTAGTAAACGTGTGTACCGAAGACCATGTTGCGGCCTTACAGATTTGAGCCAGGGAGGCCTGGTGATGCACTGCCCATGAAGTTCCAACTGCTCTCGTGGAGTGCGCTCTAACTTTGAACGGAGGCGGTCTCCTTCTCAAGCCATAAGCTTGCATAATGACCTGTCGAATCCACTTGGCTAAAGTAGATTTTGACGCTGCCTGACCCTTTCTGGGGCCTTCCGGCAGAATAAACAAAGTATCCGTTCTGCGAATCTGAGCAGTGGCTTTTAGATAAGCTTTAACTGCTCTTACTACATCCAAAGAATGCAATAACTTTTCCTCTACCAAAGTAGGTTTGGGGAAAAAAGAAGGAAGAACCACATCTTGGTTCAAATGAAACCTCGATACCACCTTAGGAAGAAAGGCTGGATGAGGACGTAACACTACTCTGTCCTTATGGATAACCAGATATGGCTCCTTACAGGACATAGCTGCTAATTCCGATACTCTTTTAGCCGAACAAATGGCTACTAGAAAAATCAATTTCCTGGTGAGAAGCACCAAGGAAATATGCTGTAATGGTTCAAATGGTTGTTTCTGTAGAACCGACAGAACCAAGTTTAGATCCCATGGACATATGGGAATATTAACCGGAGGACTAATACGCATCACTCCTTGTATAAAGGCTTTGACTAGTGAATGCGAAGCCAAGGGCCTTTGAAAAAATATTGACAAGGCCGAAATCTGACCCTTGATAGTACTCAAGGCAAGCTTCCTATCTACAGCCCATTGTAGGAAGTCCAGAATCCTACCTATTACGTACTTATGTGGATGCCATTTCTTGGCCTCACACCACGCGATGTACGCCTTCCAGATTCTATAGTATATCTGCCTGGATACCGGCTTCCTGGCATTGATCATGGTAGATACCACAGCATTAGAGAGCCCTCTCTTTTTTAGAATGTGGGCTTCAATAGCCAGGCCGTCAAACCTAGGGCTGGTAAGGAAGGGTGGTATATCGGTCCTTGCGAAAGCAGGTCCGGACGACGTGGGAGAGTCCAAGGACTCCCCACTGAAATTTTACAATCTCCGCGTACCACGCTCTTCGGGGCCACGCTGGAGCCACCGGAATCACTGGTTTCTTTTCTACCCTGATTCTGCGGAGTAATCGAGGTAACCATTGTGGCGGTGTGAATGCATATATCAGCTTGAACTGATCCCAAGGGAACACTAGGGCATCCGAGCCGCAAGCTAGGGGATCCCTTGTCCGAGAGACAAACCTGTCCCCCTTTGCGTTGAATCTGGATGCTAGAAGATCTACATCCGATGTTCCCCACCGCTGACATATTGTCCAGAAAACCTCGGGGTGAAGGGACCCTTCCTCTGGGCCTAATTGCTGGCGACTTAGAAAGTCCGCCTTCCAATTCTCCACTCCTGGAATGAATACCGCAGATATGGCTGGGACATATTTTTCTGCCCATTTCAGGATGTAATTCACTTCCCTCTGGGCTGCACGACTCCTGGTGCCCCCCTGATGATTGATATATGCCACTGCTGTGGCATTGTCTGATTGAATTCTGACAGGGGACCCTTGGAGTTTGGATGTCCATGCTACTAGGGCATACCGGGCTGCTCGTATCTCTAAGAGATTGATGGGCAGGGCCTTTTCTGCATCCGACCATCTGCCCTGGAGAGACTATTGCTCCAGTACTGCTCCCCAGCCTATAAGGCTGGCATCTGTAGTGACCACCTTCCAAGAAATCGGACTGAAGGATTTCCTTTTTTCCAGATTCTGGGGAACCAACCACCAACGGAGGCTCTTGCGAACGGAAGGGGACAAGGACATTGTAAGTCTAGGGCCTGAACTTTTTTGTTCCAGGCTGACAGTATGGCCCCTTGCAAATTCCTTGAATGGAATTGACCGTAGGGTACTGCTTCGAATGATGCCACCATTTTTCCCAGCAGCCTCATGCACAGGCGTATGGACGGCTGTCTTTTTGTACCCACTAGGTGGATCAAATCTTTCAAAGACAACACCTTTCCTCGAGGCAAGAATATTTTTCTCTGGCCTGAATCCAACCTTAGCCCCAAGTATTCCAGACTTTTGACTGGTTTTTAGGGCTGACTTGTCTCGGTTGATAATCCAACCGTGAGATTCCAGATACTTGATTGTCTTGTGAACGACCACGTCTAGTTTTTTCACTGAGTGGTCTATCAGCAACAAGTCATCCAGATATGCCATTATCATTACACCTTGTGTTTTTAGATTGGCCAATAAAGGGCCAGAATTTTTGTAAACACTCGTGGTGCTGTGGCCAAACCGAAGGGTAAGGCTCTGAACTGAAAATGGCGCCCTTCTACTGCAAAGCGTAGAAATTTTTGGTGGACTGGAAAGATGGGAATGTGCAAATAAGCATCTTTGATGTCGATCGTGGCTAACCAATCCTCCCCTTGTAGGGCAGTGGCCACCGATCGGATCGACTCCATCGGAAAGTCCTGATATACAGGAATTTGTATAGCCCTTTTAGAATTAATATGGCCCTCCCGTCCGCGTTTGCTTCGGGACTGTAAAGAGGTTTGAGTAAAACCCGAACCCTCATTTTCCAGGGGAACCTCCATAATTACTCCTTGGAGCAATAGTTGTTCTAGTGCCAACAGGAGGGACTCTCTCTTCCGGGGATCCCTTGGCACGTTTGACCTCAAAAATGGGAAGGAGGAGAGTCTTTTAACTCCAAACTGTATCCCAAACCTACTGCGGAGAGCACCTATCTGTCTTGATCGTGTCCCGCCAGGTCTCTTGCGAACAACTGGAGTCCTCCCCCCACCCGACTGAATGGGGGCTTCAATGAATTTAACTTTGGGGGAGGTTTTGTACCTCCCCTGACCCAGGGTTTCTCATTACCCTGCTACTGTCCCTGTTTTTTACCCCCGGGATTTGACCGAGG
Organism: Rana muscosa; assembly: GCA_029206835.1. Classification (NCBI taxonomy): domain Eukaryota; kingdom Metazoa; phylum Chordata; class Amphibia; order Anura; family Ranidae; genus Rana; species Rana muscosa. The sequence continues at coordinate 314,115,338 of CM055125.1, read as the reverse complement.
AGGCCGTCGGAACTGTTACACAGCCGATGCCCCAGGGACTGGAGAAGCAGGCCTCTTAAAGAGGGACATCTAACTCTGCTTTTAACCGGCAAGAGCGTATTTTTACCGCTGGAAATTTTCTGGATATATTTGTCCAGGTTTTCCCTGAATAAGCGTTCACCATGAAATGGGACGCTAACCAGCCATTCTTTACAGGGAGCTTCAGCAGACCAGTTTTTGAGCCATAGGAGCCTACGCATATGTACTATAGACAGCGTAAGGCGGGAGGCCTGATGGACTGAATCCTTATGGCGTCAACCGCAAAGCCTAAGGCTCTAGGTAGATCAGCTAGGGCAAAGCCTGCTGATCTGTCAAGTCCCTCAAGACCTGTTTCAACTGATCCTTCACTGCTTAGCAGACCCCAATAGCTGCTACTGCTGGTTGTATCACCAAGCAGATTTTCATAAGGACTCCAATCTTTTATCTATTGGGTTCTTGAACATTTGGACATTATCCACTGGACATGTCAGTGATTTATACATACAAGAGATGGCTGCGTCCACTGTAGGGACCTTCCATTTTTTTTTTTTTGATGAACTTATCCTCCATGGGATAGACCACCGGAAATCTCTTGGGGGAATAAATATTTTCTCAGGACGTTCCCAATCCTGGTAAATGAGCCCTTTCAGTAAAGGGTGAAGTGGAAAAGAACAGACAGTCTGGGGGCTTCTAGCGACCCCAACGAGGAGACAGTAGTGGTTGATGGTTCCGCAAGGTGCATTTTTAAATGCTGATCGGACCATGTTAGTCAGAGACTGAACCCATAATCTTTCAGCTTGAGATGCTGAGAAAAGGTTCCCCCACTGTTGATTCCTCTATAACAGAATCAACCTCATCCTGATCCCCTTCAGGCAGGTCGATCCCTGTATGGGACTGTTGCTCTGCTAACAGGCACTCTGAAGGAGGAGACGGAGATCGGGCGTGCTTTCCCTGACAGGGAGGCAGCGATAAATGTTGACAATCTCTCTCTAATCCTCCCAGAGCTGAGGAAAAAACCTCCTCTGTTACATACACAGGAGCAGGTGAACTGAGGACAGCCACAGTACCAAGTACCCCTGCGGGGTCTCTACGGTCACTTACCTCTGAACTTCAGGGGAGACTGGTGCAGCAGGAGTATGCCCAAGATCCTCCGAGCCCGATGAGACCCCCTTCGCTTCCTGGAAGATTCAGTTCCGGAGCTTCTGGACGGCATATTCCTAAGCCTAAAGCTGAGGTATTCCAGCCGTAATACACCACTTTTACTGACAATAGTCTAGCACAATTGCTGCTATATCACAGTTGGTGTCTACTAATGTGCCTTTCTAGGGGATGCCTGTATCAACCGCTTGCTGTATGCCTTTAAATGTTGCCAGCTCTGTCTCTGTACTTCATAGCCAGCTCACTACAATATTGTGGTTTTTTTAAACTGCTGGGACGCCCGCACATGCGCAGAAGCGCTGCGGCGCGCACAGAGCGTCATCCCCCAGGCTCCGCCCCCTTTCCCGTCTCACCTCTATATATAGAGGCGCGTGCACGCGCACGTGCGCCTTCGGCGCTAATTTCAAATATGTTAACAAGGGACAGGAGCCAGGGCCCCTCTTTGCCGCAGGCCGGGGGATGGACGAGCACTGCAACATGGCAGAGGAAGCAGTTTCCTATAAGAGAACTCACCATCTGCCTGGACTTTGCTCTGCTGAGAAGAAGCTAGTCCACATGACAAGAAAACATTCCACAGCGGCCTCTAGTGGACAAACACAGGTACCGCAGTCTAATATATTACATATATAAAAAAATTTTTTTTTTTTTTTTTTCTTGACCACCATTAAAAATTATTACATTTTTTTAGTAGTTACAGGCATGCACAGAATTTTGCGGGAATACCGTTAGGTAACAGACAGAAAGACAAATTAGGCTTGGGGGTCCCCCAATAGAACCAAATTCTTGGGGGCCCCCACTTACCTGTTCCCCGCCGCAGGACTTTGTTTGGTCCACAAAAGCCCAAACTTCACCTATCACGGCAGGCATTGTAATCAAACCTTCAGGGACCGGGTTCCCAAGGATTCCACTCCCCTGGACCTGTATAGCACCCTGCACAGAAAACATCTTGGTCGTGGGTATGACCAGAGCTCTGGATCCCAGGGTCCAGCTCTCCTAAGAGAAGCATTACAGGCAAAACCTTGCTCTTCTCTGCAAGGCCCGGGTACCGACCGTTTAGCTATGAAGCTTTTTTGGTCGGATCCGGAATAGCTTACTGAGGCCCAAAAGAACCTGTACGCAAGCTCAGTGAAAAACACATGTTTCTTCTTGGCCAACACCTTAGACACTGGCAAAAAACTGAGGTGCTCACGGATGGGAGGGGCTTATATAGGGGAGGGTACTTCCGGTTTTGGAAGTTGCCAGTGCCAGCACCTGACGGTATCTATATAACCCATTAGTAATGACTATGTCGCTCTGTGTCCCGTGATGTACGAGAAAGAAAAGGTAATTATTCACATTTTTTTCTTACACAGGTTAGTCACCATATGTAGTGGGAGGAAGCGGGGGTGAAGGCGTTTTTAAGGCAGGAATTCTACTTTAAAACCTCTCCCAGATTTGTGTTGCTATGTGTTCACTTCCTGTAAAGTCGCAAGAACAGGAAGTGAAGGGAAATCTGTCCAATAACCCACCAGGCAGTAACAAAACCCCGACGGAGGGTTCCACTTAAGTGTAGTTCCACTTAAAAGGTGTTACTAAAGGTAGTTTTTCCATTTCTATAAGGAAGCTTTTTACTGAATAATTTATTTATTCAGTTTGCTTTGTTGCGATTGGCCCGGTCAGTGCAAATATAACCTACAACCTTTGTAGAACAAGCATTATTGAAAAGAACAGTCGCAAAATTTACCTGCTCCTCCAAGTCGCGGACCTCTCTCAGAATGGTTCCCGTGTCCTCGATGGTCTGAATGAGCTGACCACAATTCTAAGAAAAAAAAAAAAAAACCTGTTCTTTACAGAGCTCAATAGCTCAAGCCAAAAATTTCTACAGAGCAGGTATCAGCCCTTACAGGTGGCTCCATTTGAGGGGTCAAAAAGGAAGCCAAAATTCTGGCTGATTCTGCTGTCCAATTAGATTACCCATCGTGCTACCGGAATAGTTTGTCAAGCATTAAAAGGTTTATTGATAAGATGGATCTTGTATGCACATAGCAAAATAATAAAAAAATAAAAAAATGTATGTATGTATAAATTATTATTAAATAATGTTTTTAAAAATGGAATAAAAAAATAGACAGACACAGTGTCTTTAGACTGCCTGTATTTTCCTTTCCCCTCTAGCTCCAGCATGTTGAAAGCTAGAAGCTGATTGGTTGCCAGGCACAGCTCTTCCAGTCTTTGTAAATTGCCCTCACCTAAAAGCGGAACTAAGCTTTTTCAGGCAAGGAAGCGGCCATCTTCGCCTCCATTTAATGTGCAACAGTCATGGCGCTGAACATGTGATCAGTGATAATTCCAGCTATTCAGGCTCCGATCACACCTGAGCGATTCCCCGATTGTGGGGGGGGGGCGGAATAGCCACGATTCCAAATCATGGGACGCTTGTGCAATGTCATTACTCAAAGATAAATCGTGCTGCAATCGCGGCAAACCACAACGCTGGTCGCTCAAAAGAAGCTCTTTTTGCCGCTGCATTTGCAGCACGATTTATTTGCGGTAAAAGTGTCGGCACGATTGGGTTGCCATTAAGAAGTTATGACATCGCACGTGCGTCCTGCAATTTGGAATCGCGCCAATTTCGTCCGCCATTCGGATCGCCAGTTAGCATTCCTAGCATGCCAGGAACCTTGTTTTTTTTTTAAAACGTTAGATTGTTTTTAGTTCCATTTTGCCGTTTCTTTTAAATGAAAAAAAACAAAAAAGTACAGCAAGACGTTAAACCCTGTTCACACCGGCGCGGCTTTGAAAATTGCTCTACTTCAGTGTGATTTTCAAAGCCGCCCATCGGTGCGATTTACATTGCCGATTTCATTGCGGCTTGCGACTTCGTTTTACAAAAGTCTACGCAAGTCTCAATGAAAAAAAAAAAAAAAAAAAACGTAAAAAAGTAGTACAGGAACCTTTTTCATAATCGATGTGACACGGTGAATGTGTTTTATCACAGATAGTGAGACCTGTTCTTTTCAATTATCCCCAAGTGTGTCCTGACGAAGCAAAATAGCAAAACGTGTTGACTCACAGGGGCTTACTGCCGTCCATTTGGTGTCAACCTTCTGTTCACATCATAGTTTTATGTATCTTTCTGTGTTTAAAGTATGTTTTTTTAACTTTCTATACTTGATCTGTTTGTGAGTGATACGTTATTAACAAAATATTTTTTTTTTATTATACTCTCGTCCATCTTGCCTACAGTCTGACCCAGAGTCTTTGACTCTTCCTTTTTTCACGGTAATTGGTTCCATTTCCGGCAGTGGGGAGCGACCTGTCATGCGATTTGGAACTGCCAAATCGCATTACAAGTCGCACTGGTGTGAGCGGGGGGGCTTAAACCAATAACCCCCATTCCCACCTTAGGCGTGGGGTGCAGAATACTCCAAGCTGAATCGCACATAACCGCCTCCCATTACCCGTCTCTTACCTCATGTAGGGCAGCCAGATATTTGTAGGCCTTTCGAACCGGTTCATCCTTCTTGGCATCCTGTGCAAAAAAAAAAAAAAAAACCTTCAGGTGTTACAACATTCCACGTACTGCATAAAAACACCAACACAACACTGTATACTCAAAACATAAAAAATAAAAATGATTAAGTGATATGGAGGCCTGGTTCACACTTCTGTGCCTCTGCAATACATGTTTTGCACGGGGGGCAGCCCATTTCATTTGAATGGGCTGCCACGCCTTCTGAAAATGGAAAAAAAGGTTGCTGCTTTATTTTTTAAATCACAGCCTGCATGGAAATCGCAAGTGCAGTGCACTTCCCAGCTGCTGCCGTTAGAATTAATAGCACCCTCTAGCATCTCCTGTGCAGGCGGTTGCGGCAACGGGTGCGGACCCGCAACGGGAACCACCCACACAAGTGTGAACCAGGTCTTAAACCCTAATTTTCTTTAACCACTTCCAGACCGGCAACGTACCCATAGGTCGCTGAACTTCAGGTGGTTATACCGGGATGATATGCAGCTGCAGGCCTGGTTCCCTACTGCGCATACGCGAGTCGTGCTGCGCGTTCCGAGTGGTCCTTGAGTGTCTCCCAGAAGACAGCGGGGAGGGATGGAGGAGGAGCCGGACATGACGTTGATAGCCGTGGATACAGGGGCGATCTTTCGCCGGAAGTGGGAGCAAATACCTGGATTACACAGGTATCTGCTCCCCCTCCCCCCTGAAAGGTGCCAAATGTGACACCGGAGGGGGGAGGTACCGGATAAGCGGAAGTTCCATTTTTGGGTGGAAATCCGCTTTAATTGTACCAATTATGATCAGTTGACAGCCAGAATCTGGTTGCTATAGGCAACCATTAATTATTGCATAGCACTATTAAATATAAACTCAACTTTAAACACAAGCTCATCGGTGACCACGAAGGTTCGGTCCACTTTTCCTGTTAAACTGTTGATTTCCTTTTGCAGGTCTTTAGTGTCTGAAAGGATCTGAAAAACACAGCAATGCAAAAAAATGACTATTATTTTTTTACTGTTATTGGCCTTAACATCTGAGCAGACTCTACAAGTGCAAAAACAGACAAAGAAAGCTTATTCTCACGCCTCCTAACTGGTATATGTATTAGCCACTGGCTTGCACTGGTTATCAAAATAAACAAATATTTTATCCTAACTTGGCAAGTACCCAGACTTTTATTTGTGATAAAAGGGAAAAGGTTCTCATCTTGTTTCACATTTTGGTGCCGTGACTCGGATTCTTAGCTAAACAAGTCATTACCTTGGTGATTTCCTCCTTTTGCTTCTTAATATTGCTAACAATCTCTAAGATGCGCTGGGTATAGGCGGCTCGGGAGACCTCCTGAGGAAGAGACTCGTACTCAGATACCTGTAGAGGATGGAGAGGCGACAATTACCAGCAGGAACCAATATTGTTCAAGTCGAATCTTTAACATCTGGGAAGTGAAAACTGACATGGCGGACTGAAAGAGTTAAAATGTAATTGGGGTTCTATTAATCATAATTACCTACTGGGCACTTTCACCCCCCTTCCTGCCCAGGCCAAATTTTCAGCTTGTACTTTTTTTGGAGACAGATAGAGCTTTCGTTTGGTGGTATTTAATCACCACTGGGTTTTTTATTTTTTGCTAAACAAAAAAGACCAAAAACTTAAAAAAAAATAAAAAGTTTCTTAGTTTGTTACCAAATGTTGTAAATAAAGTAATTTTTCTCCTTCACTGATGTGCTCTGAACCAGTCTGCACTGATGGGCACTAAAGAGGCTGCACTAATATGCAGCACTGATGAGACTGCACTAATGGGCACGAATGAGGAAGCACCAATATGCAGCACTGATATGCGGCACTGATGGAAACTGACAGGCGGCACAGATAGGCAGCAATTATTATACAGGATTTATATAGCGGCAACAATTTACACAGTGCTTTACGATATAAAAGGGAGGCAATACAGTTACAATACAATAAAATACAAGAGGGTTAAGAAGGCCCTGCTCAGAAGAGCTTACAATCTAATAGGGTGGGGCAAGTAGTACAAAAGATTGTAACTGTGGGGAACGAGCTGATGGAAGAGGTAAAAGATTAGTTGGAGGCGTGATAGGCTTCCCTGAAGAGATGCATTTTCAGAGATCGCCTGAAGGGAGCCAGAGTAGGAGATCGCCGGAGAAATTAAGGCAATGATAGGCGGCACTGATAATCAGGACACCGATTATCTCCTCTCCTCACGCACTGTCAGCGGGGAATGACGATAACCGGTATTTCCTGTTTACACTGTGGTGAGCTGTGATTGGACGCAGTTGATCACATTGTAAAGAGCCTACGTTATAGGCTCTTTTTCTACGATCGGTGATGGGCTGTGTCCGAGGGACATACCGCACCACCGATCGCCGCGCGCCAAGAATTGGAGGACGTCATATGACGTCCTCCCAGAACGAGAGTGCTCCTGCCTGTCCGTCATTTCACTATATGGCAGGCGGGAAGCAGTTACAGGACAACTGTACTCCAGCATCCCAGTAGGACCCCATACTCGTCTATGTTGGCTCTGTGCACAGCCAGTGCTGAAGAGGATCTACACCAGGAGTGGTGTAAACCATGCACAGAATGCAGCTCAGGGACCAGAAGTGGGGGTGCTAGTTTAAGTTAGTTCAGGAAAGGTGAAAAAGGACAGTTCAGAGGAGCTTCTGTTAAAAAGTATAGCTGTCCTTTAAATTTAAAGGGTAAAGTTCACCTTGGTAAACATGTTACACGTGTATTTGGGGTGTAATACAATATGTTCAGCACGCACCCCCTCTGCCCTCGATACCTTGCCTCCCTGTGACAGCGGGTGGGGGATCCTCTCCCCACACCTGTTGTCACAATTTGACAACAGCACAGTGAAGGGGTTAACCCCTACAGCACCACCTAGAGGTTAAGTGTGACCTAATGAGTGATTCTTACTGTAGGGGGGCGTGGCTTGGCATGTGACATCACTGATTGTCGTTCCCTAAGAGAGGGAACAGACGATAACTGACATGTCACTAGGAAGATTGACGATCAGTGATGTCACACGCCAAGCCACGCCCCCCTACAGTAAGAATCACTCATTAGGCCACACTTAACCCCTACAGCGCCACCTAGAGGTTAACCCCTTCACTGCGCTGTTTCACCTTTCCTGAACTAACTTGACCCGCGGGCTCGGTCATGTAGCTTCGGACCGGGTCGCGATTGCGGCGGAGGCGCGTGCGACCCACGGCTGGGTTCTTAAAGGGGACGTACCTGTACGCCCTTGTGCCTGTCCGTGCCATTCTGTCGACGTATATCGTCGTGCGGCGGTCCTTATGTGGTTAAGCTTAGAGCTGGACCATATCAAATACAATGGAACCGCGGATTGCGAGTAACGCAGCAATCACAGAGCTTGGCGAGCGATCACCGGAGAACGTCCATGGGCGTCCTTCCGACAAAGTAAGCTTGTGTCGTAACCGTCTTTCGGCTATAGCGTGGGCGGGAACAGGGTAAAGTAATAAAGCGTAAACTTTTTGTTTTACCTTAATCTATTCCTTGTATTAAAAAGGTTAAAAAAACAAAACAAAGAACAAACAAACCAACACTTTACCGAGTAGTATCCCCCCCTCCTCCCCCCCTTACCCGAGTCCTCATTGGATCAAGCGTTGTGCCCGTCTGCAGTGGCTCCCTCCCCCCTCGTTTCCTGATCTTGCAGGCTTTGCTGAGGCAGAGGGAGCCAATGGCTGCCAATCAAAGTTAGTGACGAGGAAGGGGGGGGGGGCTCGGGGCTAGCCCCGTTGTCTGTGTCTATAGACCTAGACAGCAAGGTTAAGGAGCGAGCATCTACAAGTACCCCCCCCCCATTAGGGGGCAGATTTCTACGGGGGCACTCACCAGAGAGGGAGTAGCCAGAAGCGCAGAACGGGGAACTCGGAAAGAGAAGGTTTGGGGATACTCTGTGCAATGCTTTTGCACAGAGCAGGAAAGTATAAACCTTTTTGTTTTGTTTTAATGAGTATTTACAATCACTTTTAAACACATTTTATCCAACCTGTCTGTAGACTCTGCCAGAGTATTACAAAGCATCTTGTATTGAAGCAGACGGCTCTCTTACCAGCTGCTTGTACAGCTCCTCTTTGCGCTTGGCCTCATCAGCCGCGGCTCGGATTTTCTCGTATAAATCTTTGACATCTTTCATCCACCGAGAAGACTCGTCCTGAGAAATGGAGCAAGATTTTTGTTATTTGACATGTCATTTATTCTGTTCCTAAAGCCCCACTACAGGCAAAAAAATCTATAAATCCGTCTTTTATGGACATGTAAACTTTGCATTATTGTTAGCTTTACCTTTTAGCAGCAGCATTCTTATCACATCTTCTATAAAAAGAAGTTTCAGAGCCTCTGGATTGGTCATTTCCTAGTCCAGCAAGGCCCTTTAGGTTAACACAAAAACGTACCTCCTTCTCCTGGTGAACCCTCCTGAGCTCTCGGTACTCTTCCACCAGCCGCACCCGATGAGATTCCCATTGACCAGCGAGGTTTACCAGCCGCTGAGTGCTGCTGTCTACCATGGCCTATAAAAAGTACAAAGAGCTATTTGTAAAAAAAAAACAAACAAACAAAACATAAAATTATATAGTACTTTTGTTTATATAGCAAACCGGGGAAAAGCAACAAGATCACTAAAATTCCATCTATTAAACTCAAACAGCTGCAGATCAGTATAAAATAAAAAACTATATATATATATATATATATATATATATATATATATATATATATATATATATATATATATATATATTTTTTTATTAGAAAAAAATGTTTAAAAAAAAAAAAAAAAACACCCCACACACACGACAATTTTTTTAACTTTTTGCTATAAAACATATCCAATACAAAAAAAAAAAAAAAGCATATACTGATTGTAGATGCTATAACGCTTGCGTAAACCAAACAGTAAGATATATACTAGAATTTTTTATTTTCATACTAGTAAATGGAGGCGATCGGCGACTTATAGCGAGACTGCGATATTGCAGCGGCCAATCTGACACTTTGTGGGAACCAGTGACATTAATACAGTGATCAGTGCTAATACTAAACAGGAAAGAAATCGGGGCGCCAACTAAATAGCTGAACTCCATGAAATATTATAAAATGGTCATAGTGGTTGCTGCTCTTATTTTAGTGGAATACTAAAAAAAAAATATATATATATATATTCCGATGTTCACAGTCACTTGTTGAAGATTTACTTTTTTTTTTTTTTAGGTTATTTGTTGATTGGATTATACATTTCTATTGTGGCTTATATTCACATTACATTGGTAAGGTAGCACTCCTTTTTCTATACCAATACTATACACCAGGGGTCTCCAAACTTTCTAAACAGGGGGCCAGTTTACTGTCCCTCAGACTTTAGGAGGGCCGGACTATGTCTATTGTGAGTAGAAAAGGTCCCAACCTCAATGGGAATATGAGCAGTAGCCCATCTTTGGTGTCATTGGGAGGAATTGTGCCCCATCGTTGGGCCCAATTGTTGGGGTCACTGGGAGGAAATGTGCTCCATCATTGGGCCCAATTGTTGGGGTCACTGGGAGGAAATGTGCTCCATCATTGGGCCCAATTGTTGGAGTCATTGGGAGGAATTGTGCCCCATCCTTGGGCCCAATTGTTGGTGTCATTAGGAAGAATTGTGCCACATCCTTGGGCCCAATTGTTGGTGTCATTGGGAAGAATTGAGCCCCATCCTTGGGCCCAATTGTTGGTGTCATTGGGAAGAATTGTGCCTCATCCTTGGGCCCAATTGTTGGTGTCATTGGGAAGAATCGTGCCCCATCATTGGCGTCATTGGACCCCATCATTGATGTAATTGGGGAGAAATTGTGCTCTTTCACTGGCCTCAGTGGGGGGGGGGGGGTGGTTATGCTCCATTGTTGGCATCAGTGGATGAAAAAGTGCTCAATTCCCCCAGGGCCGGATAAAGGCAAGCAAAGGGCCGCATCTGGCCCCTGGGCCGCAGTTTGGAGACATCTGCTGTACACTGTCACTGTACTAATGACACTGGCTGGGAAGGAGGTTAATGGGGTTGTAAAGGTTCGTTTTTTATTTTCTAAATGGGTTCTTTTAAGCTAGTGCATTGTTGGTTCACTTACCTTTTCCTTAGATTTCCCTTCTAAATATTTTTTTTCTTTGTCTGAATTTCTCACTTCCTGTTTCTCCTCAGTAAGCTGTTCAGTAAGCTGTTCTGGCTGACTAAACACGGCTTGGATGATGGTGTGAAGTTCAGTGGAGGAGAAACAGGAAGTGAGAAATTCAGACAAAGAAAACAAACATTTAGAAGGGAAATCAAAGGAAAAGGTAAGTGAACCAACAATGCACTAGCTTAAAGGAACCTATTTAGAAAATAAAAAACAAACCTTTAAAACCCCTTTAAGCATCTAGGATGATCAAAGGGTTAAAATGGGTGCCTAGCCAGTGTTTATGTGTACTGTGTGAGCTGCTTTTACTAAGGGATGTGCTTTGCAGGGAAGTAAATCCATCACAGTCCAAGCTGACAGAACTGAGCTCTGCCTTGTTTACATAGGCAGAGCTCCGTTCCGAGTCTCTGCCTGATGATCTGCGGGTGCCGGCGGACATCCATTGCCCGGCATCTGCAGATCGGCTTCTGCTGAGAGTAATAAAAGCAGAAGCATGCGAGCACGCCCCTCTAGGCAAAAGTGCACAACCAAGTGTATATACACGGGATTCTGCACAAATCAGCTGCCCTGCAGCAGTAAGTCTGCTATAGGGCGGTTGTTAAGTGGCTAAACAAAGCGTTCATAGATTTATCTAGCAGGGGTCTCAAACTGGGGGACCTCCAACTCTTGATAAACTACAAGTCCCATGAGGCATTGCAAGGCTGACAGTTACAAGCATGACTCCCACAGGCAAAGGCATGATGGGACTTGTAGTTCCGCAACAGCTGGAGGGCCACCAGTTTGAGACCCTTGGTCTAAAGGGAGTTTCTGTTTTGTCACTTAGGTGGATAGTCTCTGGACGGACGCTTTATTCTCATTTGATCAATTTCTGCATTTGGCGCGATTACCTGCAATTTGGCGAGATTGTTGTCTGCGTCGGGCAATAACTCCACCGCGGTCTTCTTCACTCTGACCACGCCCTCCTTCTCCTCACAACACTGCTGCATTTTACTTCTCTCCTCCTCCACCTGCAGGAATGAGATCACAGGACTCCAGTGATGAGATCATTGGACTGCAGACTTGCATATCACTGGATTAAAACAATTTTTTTTTTTTTTCCTGGAGCTGCAGATCCTCCCGCACTGTAAAGATCATCTCTGAAATCTTACACATTTTTTTTCCCCATTCAGACTTCACTTCCCCCAACCACAAACCAAATTTGTAAAACTTTATCAAAATCTTATAAATATTGCATGAAATGTGACATCATACACCAATCAGCCATAACTTTATGGCGGGTAAAGTCAATAGCATAGATTATCTTGTTACAAAGGCATCTGTAAGTCGTGGGATTTATTGGGCAGCACCTACACACTCACAGCCTTTGGGTCCACAACCTTCACGGGGGTGTTCCTAGTCCCCTTGGACTGCAAGGGACCCGACACTTTAGATTGGAAAGCGTCAGGTTCCTTGCAGTCCAAGGGACTAGGAACACCCCGTGGAGGTTGTGGACCCAAAGGCCCTGACAAAGTGCGCGTTGGCCCCCAAAACCCGACAAAGTGCGCGTTGGCCCCCAAAACCCGACAAAGTGCGCGTTGGCCCCCAAAACCCGACAAAGTGCGCGTTGGCCCCCAAAACCCGACAAAGTGCGCGTTGGCCCCCAAAACCCGACAAAGTGCGCGTTGGCCCCCAAAACCCGACAAAGTGCGCGTTGGCCCCCAAAACCCGACAAAGTGCGCGTTGGCCCCCAAAACCCGACAAAGTGCGCGTTGGCCCCCAAAACCCGACAAAGTGCGCGTTGGCCCCCAAAACCCGACAAAGTGCGCGTTGGCCCCCAAAACCCGACAAAGTGCGCGTTGGCCCCCAAAACCCGACAGTGCGCGTTGGCCCCCAAAACCCGACAGTACGCGTTGGCCCCCAAAACCTGTTGACTGTACAACTATAAGGGCTCTTCCACACAAGCAGAATCCGCCAGCGGATGCGCCTGCTCAGCCGGGGAATCTGTGCGCCAGTCCCCTCTGAGCGGGCGGATGGGCTGGTCCGTGTTCGCTCCGCTAATGCAGAGTGGACACCGACACAGCTCGTTTTCCTCTATAGGCGGTCGGATGTAAACAGAGCGCCAGTCCATTTACATCTGACTGTCATCCGATCGATGGATGGGTTACAGATCCCCCATCCCTCTGTTTTTAGCAGATAGGGTCAGATGTTGCTGGGTAATGGAGGGTAATGGATGACCCGATCGGGTCCACCTTAAAAAAAAGCAGGAACAGGCGGGCCCGATCGGTCCGCCCGTGTGAAAGAGCCTGTAGTTATTTTGTACCATTTCACGGTTTGGTGCTTCTTTTGGCGTTTTATAGTTTGATGTTCTGGGTACCCACCAAAAAAGTGAAGCCCCAAGCGCACAAAAGATCAGGCCTTACCGGAGTTGGCAAGCTTGACAACTCATGTACAGCCTTTCCCGTAATACCAAACAAAAATGTGAAGCCCCAATGCCTCTCGGATCGGTCGCTTGAACCTGCCCTCTGTCCCCGGCCACTTACCTGAGTCAGAGTGAGCCGGAGGAGTTTGACGCTCTCGGTCAGCCCTTGGATCTCCTGCTCTATGAGTTCAATCTGCTGCTGTAGAGAGGTCAGCTCTTGCTGTTCGGCATCCTCATCCTAAAAAAAAAAAAAAAAAAAAAAAAAAAAAAAAAGCAAGCTGCGTTAGCGGTTGGCGTACCGGGGGCGTTTGCCATTGACAGGCATTTTTTTTTTTTTAGGGATCCGGAATACCGCGCATGAGTTAGGAGTTCAGCCGCTTTCACATGGGCGTGCTTAACCCCTTCAATACCAGGCACTTATACACCTTCCTGCCCAGACCAAATTTTCAGCGCTCTCACATTTTGAATGACAATTGCGCGGTCATGCGGCGCTGTACCCAAACAAAATTTTTAGCATTTTTTTCCCCCACAAATAGAGCTTTTTTTTGTGCTACAAATAAAAGAGAAAAAAAAAAAAAAAGAATGAAAACTTTGAAAAAAAAAAAAAATAAAAAAAAAAAAAAAAAGAAGAAGAAGAAGAAGGTTTGTTTCGGTTACAAAACTTTGTAAATAATTAAGTTTTCTCCTTCACTGAGAGCACTGATGAGGCAGGACTGATTGGCACTCCTAGGCGGCACTGATGGGCACTAATTTATAGGCGGCACATATATCAGCACTGATGGGCACTGATAGATGGCACTTATATGCAGCACTGATAGGCGGTACTGATGGGCACTCATAGGCGGCACTAATGGGTACTGATATATGCCACTTATATGCAGCACTAATAGGTGGCCCTGATAGGCAGTACTGATGGGCACTAAAAGGTGGCCCTGATGGGTGGCACTAATGTGCACCGATAGACGGCACTTATACGCGGCACTGATAGGCACTCAAAGGTGGCACCGATAGGCAGCACTGATCAGAGGCGCTGGCAGGCATCACTGATGGGCACAGAGTGCCATAGCTAATGGGCAATGATTTCCATCCCTGGTGAGCTATAGCGGGCATACCTGGTGGTCATCCCTGCTGGCCCTGGGTGGGCATCCCTGGTGGCCAAGGGTGGGCATCCTCGAGGGGGGGGCTTCACTGATAATCAGTGCAGACCCCCCTGTCAGGAGAGCAGCCAATCGGCTCTCCTCTACTCACATCTGTCTTGCGCAAGTAGAGGATAAGCTGATACACGGCTTTTCCTGTTTACACTGATCAGCCGTGATTGGACACAGCTGATCACGTGGTAAAGAGCCTCCTTTATAGGCCCTTTATCTAGATCGGAGATGCGGTGTGTCAGACTGACACGCCCCTGTGGGCGTGCGATCGCGGCTTATCCTGCTGGATGTCATATGACGCCCAGTCAGGAAAACAGAAACCACTTCCCGGCCGTCATTCTGCTATAGGCCGGGCGGGAAGTGGCTAAAGTGATACTAAACACACACACGGTGTTATTTCCATTGTCCCTCCTATTTCTGTTAGGGGATGACAGCATTGTAATTATCTCAATAAAAAAATAAAACAGAGTCCCTTTTTCCTAATGGATATCCAGCTGTCACATGACCCGGCTCTCTCTCTCAGCCTGTCTGCAGCGACCTCTGCTGCTGGTCACGTGTTCAAAAAAAATAAAAATAAATAAAAACAGCCTTTGGAATACGGAGTAAAAAAATAATAATATCAATATACTGTTTAAATTGTCATGCAAATATATATATTTTAAAATCAAACCTTTATACATTTTTTTAGGGCTGTGGAAATTAACTATTAATTCCTCGATTAATCGATTGTTTTGATCGATCAAAATTATTTTGATTGGTACTCACCTCTCCAGGGAGATCCGGTGATGCCACAGACACCGGCGGGGCTTGCCGTGTCCATCTGAAGGGCTCCTTTGCTGTGCCTTCATATCTGCATGCCGGCGGGACCTTACTATCTGCCACACGCAAGGGCTGTTACACTTCCCTCTATCACTTCCCTCTATCAACCTGGGATTCTACAGCCATCCACTGGGAGTTGTGATAGTTCCCTTCATGGGACATCTACATCCTGACGGACTGATGTTAGCTCCTTCTTATCTGGATTCAGCAGTGGTATCGTTGTACACATTTTTATACCAGTATCATACTTAGCTACATGTTTTTATGACTGCTTTTGCTACCGTTTGGTATTACTCGCACCATTTTTACAGTTTATGTAGCTACATCGATTTTATCTCCAGTGCAATATTTATTTTGTTACCTACTTGAAGACTATAAAAGTTTTAATGCTATTCCCATCGAGCGCAGCCTTTGTGTGTGTTTTGCATCCTGCTATCGATTTTTCCAGTGGTTGGTAGCTGCACTGGGAATCGGCCTGCAAGGAGATCAGCTAAAGGTAGTTGGATCTATGTGCGTTATAATTAATCGAAATTAGTCGATTAATCGATTACAAAAAAAAAAATCGATTAATCGAACACAAAAATTTTAATCAGTAACAGCCCTACATTTTTTTAGTGAGGACAGATTTCTGCCAGTCACAGTGTCCCGCCCCTCCCGCCTGTGTCTTAGAATAAGAGGGGAGGTGAAGCCTCCATGAATCTACATGCAATATCCCGCCCCTATTGTGTTTAGCTGGTTAGTGGGCATGGAAGAGGAGGAGGAAGGAGGAGGAAGGAGGGCTGTTACTGTGTATACGTCCACATGTGTGACTCTATACACATGGGCTGCTCAGATGTGATGGGGAGGAAATGCTCATCACAGAAACTCACTAAATACTGAGCATGTGCAGAGCTGCCAACACTGCTCTGCAAAATCCCCAACTGCAGTGGGGACATGGACAGATGGGGGAGATAGAGAGTAGCAAGATAAACCAGTTTTTTTTTTTTGCAGAATACAGAAAAGGAATCTCATAGTGACTTAGTGAGTATGAACAGCATGGAATACACCATTTATTAGTTTTTTTTTTTTTTATGATGTGTGTTCAGCGTACGCCGGGCGAGGGCCGTGCTCGCCCACGTGGGGATGCACAGGAGTTCTGTTCTAATACAGATCACTGCAGCACTTTCTACAAGTTTCCTACCTGAGCGTCTCTTCTCGAGAGGCTTTCGGTGGCTCTTTGCATTTGCTCATTTAATACTTGAGGGTCCTGAAATGTAGACAGAAAAAATAAATAAATAAAACACAGCATGAGACAAGCGCAAACATCGTTCTGTGCTACTTTGTGGCCCTTTTGCTGCTAATATTTTGCTGGGCACCTCATTTCCCCCCCCCCCCCAATGTTTTTCCCATGTTATACTTGCCTGCTTCTGTGTATTGGTTTTGCACAGAGACACCACGATCCTCTTGAGTCCCCTGCCAAGTACCCCCAAATAACAAGCCTTTTGCTATAGGGGGCACTCGAGTAGGCTCGTTCCCGAGTCACTTTTTTGTGAATGGACAACATCCATTCACACACAGAGGGTGTCTCGTCCCTCCCCCCTCCTCATTGGCTCGCTGGCTATGACTGACAGCAGCAGGAGCCAATGTGAAGAGAGAGGCCTTTAACCCCCCTTCCCGCTGGCACCTGCATAGTGGGGAACTGGACCTGTCACTGGCGTCGGAGAGCACGCCCGCTTCCAGTTGGCTGATTTTTCCACCTCCCATTGGCCACCAGACCGGGAGGCTTGGTTTATGCCTCTACAACACACATTGTGCTTATCTGCAGACCGGGACCATCTCCCATGTAGTTAGATACTTCTTCCTTTCTAGTAAGATTGCTTATTACTGATCTGAGCTTTAAAAAAAGGATATCTAAAAGGTTCGTTTTTAAAAAAATAAATAAAAAAACAAAAACAAACAATTGTCATACTTACCTCCTCTGTGCAGTTGGCTTTGCACAGAGTGGCCCAGATCCTCCTCTTCTGGGGTCCCTCAGTGGCGCTCCTGGCTCCTCCTCTTCTCGAGTTCCCCCGTTGGAGAGACACTTTCCATGGGGGACACTCGTGCGGGCGCGCTCCCGAGTCCTGCTGCATCTATTGACAAAGACAGCAGGACTCGGCCCCGCCCCCGCATCATTGGATTTGACTGACAGCAGCGGGAGCCAATGGCTGCGCTGCTATCAATCCATCCAATCAGGGCCTGAGACACCTGCTGGAGCTATTAAGCCTTCTTATTTCATCTAAAAGATCTGGTACCTGCTGGTGAGTGAATTTCTGGGCGTGGGTGAACCTGGACCCTTTATTCTGATCGGCTCCTCCCTCCGCAGTGAAGGCTTTAAGCATGTCCACGAGGTCCTGAGTGGCCGAGGCCGGCGTGTTGGTCTCCGACAGCTGCTGGTTACACTGACGGAGCTGATCCTGTATCCTTTTCTGCAGCCGCTGCCGTTTCCGGCTACGGTACTCCTGTCACAAGAAGAAGGTTTTTCAGTGAATATGGAAAAAGTGGAGAGTATGCAACCAACCCCCCCCCCCCCCCTACACACAACACACTCTCTATATAAAAAGGCATAGGAAGTGTCAGGGTTATTTTGGAAGCACAAGTGTTACCACTAAGACCCCTTTCACACTGGGGCGGGGAGGTACGCTGGAGGTATAGCGGCGCTATACCGTCCGGATTTGCCGTGATATTCAGCTGATAGCGGGGCGGTTTTAACCCCCGCTAGCGGCCGAGAAAGGGTTAAAACCACCCGCAAACCGGTTTGCGGGCGGTATAGCTGCGGTGTCCCATTGATTTCAATGAGAAGGAGCAGTAAAGGAGCGGTATACACCGTTCCTTCACCGCTCCAAAGATGCGGCTTTCAGGAGATTTTTTTTCCTCCCGCCAGCGCATCGCCTCAGTGTGAAAGCCCTCGGGCCTTCACATTGAGAATACTGGGGCAGGATTATTTCAGGCGTTATTTATGCGCTATTTTTATCGCTAAAACGCCTCAGTGTGAAAAGGGGCCTAAAACTGCTGCTCCATGGTCTCCAGTGTGAAAGCCCGAGGGCTTTCACACTGGAGCGTTGCGCTAACAGGACGGTAAAAAAAGTCCTGCTAGCCGCATCTTTGGAGTGGTGAAGGAGCGGTGTGTTTACCGCTCCTGCCCATTGAAAACAATGGGACAGCGCGGCTATACCGCACGCAATGCGCTGCTTCAGCAGCGCATTGCGGGCGGTTGTAACCCTTTCTCGGCCGCTAGCGGGGGTTAAAAGCGCCCTGCTAGCGGCCAAGTTTTACCACCGACACTATGGGCGGCTCAGTGTGAAAGGGGTCTTACTCCAGTCTACAAAGAGTGTGTTGGGAAAGCACTGGTCCCAATAGGATAGTGGGTCTCAAACTGGCAGCCCTCCAGCTGTTGCAAAACTGCAAGTCCCATGAGGCATTGCTAGGCTGACAGTTACAAGCATGACTCCCACAGGCAGAGGCATGATGGGACTTGTAGTTTTGCAACAGCTGGAGGGCCGCCAGTTTGAGACCCCCCTGCTTTAGAGGCAGCGCTTGGTCAAGCGTGAAGCATGGAGGGCCTCTGGAGTAGTCCAAGAGAGACACAGACTCCCTCTGTTGCATAAATATGAATGAGATAGGTAGAAGATGGCTTCAGCTTCTATTTCCCATCTGTAGAGAACTCCTCAAATGTGTTTTGCCCTTTTTGGGACCTAAAGTGATATTAAAAAAGTCATTTAAAAAAAATAATAAATAAAAAAAAAAAAAAAATCAAACACGTTATACTTACCTGCTCTATGTAATGGTTCTGCACAGAGCAGCCCCGATCCTTATCTCGGGTCCCCCCATGGCGCTTCTGGGCCCTCCCTCCAGAGCAAGCAACTTGCAATGGGGGCACCCAAGCAGGCTCTGCGTGTCCATTCACACACAGAACCTCGGCTTGGCCCCGCCCCCTCTCTCCCCTCATTGGCTCACTGGCTGTGATTGACAATGTCTCTCACTGCTGTCTTAGCCAATGAGGAGGGAGAGTCCCCGGAGAGCAGAGGCTCTTCTACAAAAACCGCTGGGAGGAAGATCGGGCTCAGGTAAGTATTAGGGGGTTGGGGGGAGCTGCACACTGAAGGTTTTTTACCTTCATGCATAGAATGCACAAAAAGGTAAAAAAAACCTTCAGCCTCTACACCCACTTTTACGATTAAGCCCAAAAAAGGGCGAAACGCGTCCGAGGAGTTCTCTACAGGTGGAGAACAGGAGTTAAAGCCATCTTTACCCAACTCATTCATGTTTATGCAACAGGGAGTTGGGGTCGGTGTGCAGTCGCCATTTTGCTGAAGTCCGACAAGCTGATCCTGTCTGTCTGTCTTCCACCAGTCTATTCACAAGCTGGTCGGACTGACCCAGGTTTAGGGTCAGCCGCATTTGAGTCGTGCCATTTCCATTGATCCCCCCCCCCCCTCTAATCTCCATTAACGTGCAATAAAAACTTACAAGGATTTCATTAGATCTGTGGTGCTTTCATGCTTTTTTACACTCCGAGAACCAGTTCTGGCAGTACTGTCCCCAGGCTAAGTGTAGTACAAGCCTGGGATGTTTCAGAGAGCAGTTTGCGTGCCGCCCCAGCTTGCTTTACTGTTTGGCCTCATAGGTTCTCAGCATTTGCTGGGACCCCCCGGGACTTATAGGCCCACAGCTTCACTTATACTGGGGAAATGACCCTGTCCTATATACAGCCACGGCCTGGGTGGCACAGATTGCTCACTTACAGAGGACTCACCTCAGCGGACAAGCGGGATGCTAGACCTTGGCTCTTCCACTCCGCCTCCCATTCCTGCACAGCGCTAACCTCCGACACGTTCCTCTCCAGAAGGGACGCCACCAGAGAGTAGGAGTGAGGCAGCTGCATATTGACCAAAGGCAGGTACTTCTCCCAGTACTCCTTCCTTTCTGCAAACACAAACATGTCTGAGATAACAAAACCAGCCCAGAAAACCATCCAGAACCATCAAAGAGGACCAGACCTGCAAAAAATCTGCCCCAAAAAGTGGCAGGCAGAGTGGGAAGGATTCTAGACATCAGCATTGCTTGTCATCCTCCTGCAGCTGAATTATTTTCACCATTGCTGGCTTACTATGCCTTGCTCTGTACTGTGTCTCTGTGTGGAGGCGGCCATCTTGGTTGAGGGCAGGGCTTTGCTTCCTCATGTCATTACCTTCAGCACAGAGAACAGTGGTGATACCACAAAATCTCACTCCAGATCTGCTAAGACAAGCAGTCAGAGGCAGTGATGTCTTAGAGCTCACACTGCAAATATATAGCTATGATGCTGCGAACACAGGAGGAGGAATAATAATAATAATAATAAAAAATATGATATTTTATTATAATGGAAGGAACATCCTCATCAAAAAAATAATAATGTATATATAAAAAATGTTTTTGATGAGCAAGTTCCTTTCATAGCCACTCCTCCCATGGCCGACCAATCCTCCTATTCTTTCCACAACCACTCCTCCCATGGCCAACCAGTCCTCCCATTCCTTCCACAGCCACTCCTCCCATGGCCGACCAGTACTCCCATTCCTTCCACAGCCACTTCTCCCATGGCCGACCGGTCTTCCTATTCCTTCCACGGCCACTCCTTCCATGGCCGAACAGTCCTCCCATTCCTTCCACAGCCACTCCTCCCATGGCTGACCAGTCCTCCCATTCCTTCCACAGCCACTCCTCCCATGGCTGACCAGTCCTCCCATTCCTTCCACAGCCACTCCTCCCATGGCCGACCAGTACTCCCATTCCTTCCACAGCCACTCCTTCCATGGCCGAACAGTCCTCCCATTCCTTCCACAGTCACTCCTCCCATGGTCAACCAGTACCTCCCATTCCTTTCACAGCCACCCTCCCATTCCTTCCACGGCCACTCTCCCATGGCCGACCATTCCTTCCACGGCGGACCAGTCCTCCCATTCCTTCCGGTCGGCCATGGGAGGAGTTGCGTGGAAGCAATGGAGTGGCCGTGGACGGAATAGGAGGACTGTTCGGCCACTCCTCCCATGGCCGACCGGTCCTCCCATTCCTTCCATGGCCACTCCTCCCATGGCCGACTGGTCCTCCCATCCTTCAAGACCGCTGCTTCCACGTATCAGGGGTTGATTTACTAAAACTGTAGAGTCCAAAATTCTGATGGAGCTCTGCATAGAAACCTTCCAGGTTTTATTGTCAAAGCCTAATTGAACAAGCTGAAGTTAAAAGCCGATTGCACAGCCGCACCCAATTCTGAGTGCTCCAGGTTTAGTAACCCCCCCCCCCACCCCACCCTCTTAGGGTCTTTATGTTTGTCACCAATGTACTGTAAAGAAGAAGAGTTCTCTCACCAGGAGGGATGGACTTTGCAGAATGGTCGCCGGCCAAAGACAGCGGCTGAGCCTGAAAACGATGCAACAAACACATGCTCTGGGGAGGAAAAAAAAAAAAAAGGATGATAATTACGGCTTTCTTCATGTACTTTAGACCACAAAATATTACAGCTGCTTCTCTATGCAATGCAGGCAGATCATGGTGTGTGGGAGGAGCCGGAAGGGGGCTGTACATAGCTTCCTGAACACATCCACAGCAACTTGTCTCGGTACTCCTCTCTAGAGCCCTCAATGATAAAAAAGGCAAGTAGATCAGTCTTCACTGTACCATTTTAAAGCCTAATTTGAATAAAATACGTGAAGATTAGAATCTCTGCTGAGCAACGTGACAGGTACCCCAATTCCAATATTTAAATGGAATCTATGGCATAGACCGGGATACACAAGTAAATCACAAACATTTTTAGCACTGCTGCCCCCTGCAGGTGACTGACCTGGGATCTTTCTGCAGCGGCTGTTCGGCACATTGGAGGGACCCAGGGAAGAGATAGCTGCTGCTTTATCTTGGATGCGATCTCCCTCTGTAATACTGTAGATTTACCTACAAACAGAGCGAAAATACATTACATTGCATGGAAGATGGCAACTATTCAAATCTGATTTGCTGAGTAGAGGAGGGTTTATGCGCGGGCTGGCTTACAAGTATTCTAAACCTCCTGTAGGTGGCAGTATAACAGGTTTCTCAATTCCTTTGCCCCTTAATGGACAATATGAATAATCCATTTTACACTTCTCCCATACCCTTCCATGGCTGCTGCTTCCACAACCACCCCCTACATTCATTGCACGGCCGCTCCTCCCATGGCCAACCAATCCTCCTATTCTTTCCACAATGGCTCCTCCCATTCCTTCCATGGCCACTTCTTCCATGGCCAACCGATCCTCCTATTCTTTCCACAATGGCTCCCCCTACTCCTCCCATGGCCAACTGATCCTCCCATTCCCTCCACAGTGGCCGCTTCCATAGCCACTCCTCCCAGTCCATCCACGGCCGACTGCTCCTCCCAATCCATCCAAAACTGCTCCTCCCATTCCATCCGCAGCTGCTCTTGCCATTCCTTCCTTAGTAGCTGCTTCAGTGGGCACTTTCCCCATTCCTTCCATGGCCACTCCTCCCATGACCAACCGGTCCTTCTAATCTTTCCACAGCCGCTTCTCCCACTTCTTTCATGGCCACTCCTCTCATTCCCTGCACAGTGGCCGCTTCCACAGCCACTCCTCTCATTCCATCAATGGCCGGCCACTCCTCCCATTCTATCCCCGGCCGCTCCTCCCATTCTATCCCCAGCTGCTCCTCCCATTCCTTTGATGTAAGTGCCCACTGAAGCAGGCACTTCTATTCCTTCCACGGCCACTCCCTCCATTCCATCCCCAGCCAGTCTTCCCATTGCTTGCACAGTGGCTGCTTTAACAGCTGCTCCCCCTATTCCTTCCACAGCCACTCCTCCCATGGCCGACCGCTGCTCCCATTCCCTCCACAGTGGCTGCTTCCACTGCCACTCCCTCCATTCCATCCCCAGCCACTCCCTCCATTCCATCTACAGTGGCTGTTCAATGGCTGATCCCTCCATTTCTTTCCACAGCCACTCCTCCAATGGCCGGCCAGTCCTCCCATTCCTTCCACAGTGGCTGCATTCACTGCCACTCCTCCCATTTTATCCCTGGCCGCTCCTCCCACAGTGGCCGCTTCCCGTATTCCTTCCCCCATTCCATCCACGGTGGCTGCCTCCCCAATTTCTTCCACATCCACTCCTCCCATGGCCGACCGCTCCTCCCATTCCATCCACAGTGGCGGCTTCCACTTCCACTCCTCCCATTGTCAACCTTTCCTCCCATAGTGGCTGCTTCCACTGTCACTCCTCCCATTGTCAACCATTCCTCCCATAGTGGCTGCTTCCACTATCACTCCTCCCATTCCTGCCACAGCCGAAGATTCCTCCCATTCCTTCCACAGCCGACCATTCCTCCCATAGTGGCGGCTTCCACTGCCACTCCTCCCATTCTATCCCCGGCCCCTCCTCTTACAGTGGCTGCTTCAGCAGCCGCCTCCCCTATTCCTTCCATGGCCACTCCTCCCATTCCATCCCCGGCCACTCCCTCCACAGTGGCTGCCTCCCCCATTCCTTCCACAGCCACTCCTCCCATGGCCGACTGCTTCTTCCATTCCCTCCACAGTGGCTGCTTCCACTGCCACTCCTCCCATTCCTTCCACTGCCACTCCTCCTATAGCCAACCATTCGTTCCACGGCTGACCGCTCCTTCCATTTCTTCCACAGTGGCTGCTTCAGCAGCCGCTTAGCCTATTCCTTCCATGGTCACTCCTCCCATTCTTTCCATGGCCACTCCCTCAATTTCATCCCCAGCCACTCCCTCCATTCCATCCCCAGTGGCTGCTTCAATGGCTGGTCCCTCCATTCCTTCCACAGCCACTCCTCCCATTCCTTCCACAGTGGCTGCTTTCACTGCCACTCCTCCCACAGTGGCTGCACCAGCTGCTGCTTCCCCTATTCCTTCCATGACCACTCCCTCTATTCCATCCCCAGCCACTCCCTCCATTCCATCGTGGCTGCTTCCCCCATTCCTTCCACAGCCACTCCTCCCATGGCCGGCCGCTCCTCTCGTTCCCTCCACAATGGCTGCTTCCACTCCTACCATTGTCAACCATTCCTCCCATAGTGGCTGCTTCCACTGTCACTCTCCCATTGCCAACCATTCCTTCCGCAGTGGCTGCTTCCACTGCCACTCATCCCATTCCTTCCACTCCTCCTATAGCCAACCATTCCTTCTACAGCCGACCGCTCATTCCACAGTGGCTGCTTCCCCCATTTCTTCCATGGCCACTCCCGCCATTCCATAGAGTCCAGCGTTGTATTCCTACAGGTGAAGTTCCCCTTGCTGCGCTGTACTCCAGCACTGCCATCATTAAATGAGATCTGGCGCACCCCCCTGAACCCCTAGTCTGACACGTACCTGCTGGTTGGTGGGCGTCCTCCTGGGAGTGTCGGGGCAGTTTCTCAGCAAGGAAAATCAGAAGTGCCCGGATATCTGGCTCGTTGCTATACAGGAAGGTCTGGTAGCCAACTTCTCCGCTGTATCCCAGGTCCTGAGGGATCCAAGTCATGAAATATTAGCTCCCCATCATAAACATAGACTATTCTACCAAAAGTATTGAGACGCCTGCCTTTACATGCACATGAACTTTAATGGCATCCCAGTCTTAGTCCGTAGGGTTCAATATTGAGTTGGCCCACCCTTTGCAGCTATAACAGCTTCAACTCTTCTGGGAAGGCTGTCCACAAGGTTTAGGTGTGTGTCTATGGGAATGTCTGACCATTCTTCCAGAAGCGCATCTGTGAGGTCAGGCGCTGATGCTGGACGAGAAGTCCTGGCTCGCAGTCTCCAATCTAAATCATTCCAAAGGTGTTCTATGAGGTTGAGGTCAGGACTCCGTGCAGGCCAGTCAAGTTCCTCCACCCCAAACTCACTCATCCATGTCTTTATGGACCTTGCTTTGTGCACTGGTGGGCAGTCATGTTGAAACAGGAAGGGGCCATCCCCAAACTGTTCCCACAAAGTTGGGAGGATGAAAGTCTTGGTATGCTGACACCTTAAGAGTTCCCTTCACTGGAACTAAGGGGCCAAGCCCAACCCCTGAAAGACAACCCCCACACCATAATCCCCCCTCCACCAAACTTTACACTATGCAGTCAGGCAAGAACTGTTCTCCTGGCAACCGCTAAACTTTAACACGTTCCTCGGATTGCCAGACAGAGAAGCGCGATTGGTCCCTCCAGAGAACACGTCTCCTCTGCGCTAGACTCCAGTGGCAGCGTGCGTTACACCACCGCATCCGACGCTTTGCATTGCACTTGGTAATGGAAGGCTTGGATGCTCGGCCATGGAAACCCATTCCATGAAGCTCTCTACGCTCTGTTGTTGTGCCAATCTGAAGGCCACACGAAGGTTGGAGGTCTGTAGTGATTGGCTCTGCAGACAGTTGTCGACTTCTGCGCACTGTGAGCTTGGGCATGCGTTGACCCCACCACTTTGTGGCCGAGTTGCTGTTGCTCCCAGTTGCTTCCACTTTGTTATAATACCGCTAACAGGTGACCGGGGAATATTGAGTAGCAAGGAAATTTCACGGATGGACTTGTTGCCCAGATGGCCACCTATGACGGTACCACGCTTGTATTCACTGATCTCCTGAGAGCAACCCATTCCTTCACAAACGTTTGTAGAAGCCGTCTGCGTGCCGAGGTGTGCGATTTTACACGCCTGTGGCCATGGAGGCGATTGGAACACCTGAATCCAATGATGCGGAGGGGCGTCCCAATACTTTTGGCAATATAGTGTAAATATTGGAGTATGATAAACCTGAAATGTAACGTATGCAGGTAATACTTTTCTTTGCTCCCCCCCATCCCCCCTGATTATTAAGCAATTATTTATATGTAAGAAATACCTCTTGCGACAACATCGCTGGGTCATTCTGCCGGGCTTCTGCCGAGAAAGATCCGCCCGGCGGATTTTGACCCCCCCCAGGCGCCGCGCTTGCGCAACACGAACAACATCGAAGCCACCGAAAATAGCCGAGAGTCAGCTGTACTCTGCGCCTGCGCAATGACCACGAGATTGTGCCAGGCGCAGCGGCGCGCTCCCGATGTTCGTGCAGAGCAAGGGGCGGGTCTGTTACTGTTATCTCGTGTGAGAGGCGAATCTGCAAGGGGCGGGTGTATTACTGTTATCTCGTGCAGGGGGGGGGGGGGGAATCTGCAAGGGGCGGGTGTACTACTGTTATCTCGTGCAAGGGGGGGGGGAATCTGCAAGGGGCGGGTGTATTCCTGTTACCTCGTGCAAGGGGGGGGGGGGGGGGGAGAGATCTGCAAGGGGCGGGTGTATTAGTGTTATCTCGTGCAGGGGGGGGGGCGGATCTGCAAGGGGCGGGTGTATTACTGTTATATCGTGCAAGGGGGGCCGCCCTGTAACAGCCGACTCACAGTTATTCACCTTCGGCTATTTTCGGAAGCTCCGTTGTAATTCGTACTGCACCGGCGCAGTATCATTATCCGCCGGGGGATCTTTTTCGGCAGGACACCGGTCTTTGCTCTGCAGCAAGAACAAGTGTGCCGGAAAGAGCCAGTAGGCTCCTGTAAACGTCACAGCACCCTGCCTCTAGTGTTACGTGGAAGAACACATCCCCAGCCTCCCTTTAGACACGTACGCACCTCACCGCTGACTACTGGGTGCTGTAGAGACGTTAGCTGTGCAATCTGCCAGTCAGTTGCTTGATTAGCAGATTGCACAGCCAATGTCTGCAGCACCCAGTGCACACCTCCCAACTTTTTGGGTTTGGAAACGAGGGACACCTATTAGCAAAAGTATGTAGGCATAGGACACACCCCCTTAAAGGGGTTGTAAAAAGGTACACGTTTTTTCACCTTAATGCATTAAAGTGGTTGTAAACCCACTTTTTGGACTTCTACCTATAGACAAGCCTAGAATAAGGCTTACCTATAGGTAGTGGAAATATCTCCTAAGCGTGCGCCGTTTAGGAGACATTTCACTTGTAGTCCGCCGAAAAACGTAACTGCGCATGCGCGGGGAAGAAACGAAACTAAGTGCCGTTTCTTCCCCAGCCAGTGCCGTGAATCGCGGCTCCCGTGCGCATGCGCGGAAGTGACGTCACGCGGCTCCGAATCACAGCGCCGAAGTCAGCTGCCCGGAAGGAAGAGGGGACAGAAGATGAACGCTGCCTACACAGGGGACAATCGCTGGATTCTTTTGCAGGTAAGTGTCACATAATGGGCTAGTATGTGATGCATACTAGACCATTATGCTTTTCATTTGCAGGCTTTGCAGCAAGCAAAAGAGGAAGTAAAACCCATCAGGGTTTACTTCCTCTTTAAGGTGAAAAAACATCTGAGGATTAGCGGCCCCCCCAGCCCAAACCCCCCGTTTACTTACTTGACCCCTCGACAGTCTTGCGCCGTGAACGCGCTTGCTTCTCAGCTTATTCATTGGTTGATTGAAAGCAGCGCAGCCATTGACGCGTGCTGCTGTCAATCACATCCAATAACGCAACGCGGTGCGCCGGGGCCGAGTGATACAGCGAGCGGCTATAGCCACCGGCTGTATCACGGGAGCGCGCCCGCAAGAACTTACCACCATGTGAGGGAGCTCGCATGAAGGTGGTGAATTCTTGCGGGGAGGAGCCGAGACAGCCGCCGAGGGACCCCAGAAGACCAGGTTCGGGGCAACTCTGTGCAAAACGAGCTGCACAGTGGAGGTAAGTATAACATGTTTTTTTTTTTTAAATTACAAAAAGGACCAGCCGCCGTCGTTATTTTGATGTAGAATACCCGAGTTATGGCAGCAGATAGCTGCCATAACCCCGGTATTTTCTTCAACGCCGGTCCTCTTTCAGATAAAAGTGGTCCTCGTGGCGGATTCTCTGCGAGATCACTTTTAATCTGTGGCGGGAGAGGTGCCCGCTCCTGTCGTCCCAGACGCTTACCGGAGCCGCCAGTAGCGGCGGAAATGATCCGATCCTAACCCCTCAGTAGCATGGAGCTGAGTGAGGGGGAAAAAAAAAAATGGCCCCCCCACTCAGCTCTATAACATTGGATGACGGAAGCAACGTCAAACGTCACTTCCGCCAAATGGTCTTAAAATCAAATTCAGAAAGTTCGTTTTTTTTTTTTTTTTGTGATCCGATGATGCCACCATTGATTTTCGAAATTCCGCCGACCTAACCTTCTTTTCTTGCGCATGCGCATTTTTTTTTCTATTACATTTCTCGCGCGATTCTCCCATCATTGATTAGAAAATCGTTTGTTTTTCCAAAAAATTCCAACATGTCGGATTCCTCAAATTTGATTGCCGCACAAAAGTCGGCTGTTGCTGCAGTCCCACTAACGGTGCGAAATTCATACGAAAATTCCTTGATACGATTTTCGAAAAGAAAATTCTTCTTTCGAAATTCGAACCGTGTATGGCCAGGTTTTACAGGGGAATTTTTTTATTTATTTTTTTTTAAATAAAAAAAACACCACATTTATTTATTTTTTATTACATTGTAGTGTAAATATGAGATCTGACGTCTTTTTGACCCCCAGATCTCATATTTAAGAGGACCTGTCATGTTTTTTTTCTATTACAAGGGATGTTTACATTCCTTGTAATAGGAAAAAAAGTGACCCAAATTTGTTTTTGTTTTTTTAAAACATGGCAACTGCAGATCAAACAGAGACCAAGATGGCATCTTCCTTGTACAAAAAAAAAGGGGGGGGGGGGTAGCGTTACCATAAAATTTTACTTTTTTTTTTTTTTTTATTTATTTTTTTTTTGTTGTTTTTTTTTTTTTTTTCTGTAGTTGGCACCCCTTAATTCATTTTATCTGCTTTAAATGTGCAGATCGGTTGTAGTTTTATCCAGGTAAATAATTCACAAAGCCCCGAAGGCACAGCCAGGCAACAAGTATTTTCAGCCTCCATTTTTTATTTATGAAAATATGGAGGCTGAAAATGCTTGTTGCCTGGCTGTGCCTTCATGCGTTACCATAAAATTTTACGTTTTTTATTATTTATTTTTTTAATTTTAAATTTTTCTGTAGTCAGCACCCCTTAATTCATTTTATCTGCTTTAAAATGTGCAGATCGGTTGTAGCTTGATCCAGGTAAATAATTCAAAAAGCCCTGAAGGCACAGCCAGGCAACAAGCATTTTCAGCCTCCATATTTTCCGGGGGGAAAAAAGGGAGGCTGAAAATGCTTGTTGCCTAGCTGTGCCTTCAAGGCTTTTTGAATTATTTACCTGGTTTAAACTACAACCAATCTGCACATTTAAAGTGGATAAAATGAACTAAGGGGTGCCAACTACAGAAATAAAAATTATGGAAACGCCCCCCCCCTCCTTTTTTTTTTTTTAAGGAAAAATAGGATTTTTATAACAGCTTACCTGTAAAATCCTTTTCTTAGGAGTACATCACGGGACACAGAGCGACATAGTCATTACTAATGGGTTATATAGATACCGTCAGGTGCTGGCACTGGCAACTTCCAAAACCGGAAGTACCCTCCCCTATATAAGCCCCTCCCATCCGGGAGCACCTCAGTTTTGTAGCAAAGCAATAAGTGTCCCTAAAGAGGGGTGGGAGCTCTGTGTCCCGTGATGTACTCCAAGAAAAGGATTTTACAGGTAAGCTGTTATAAAAATCCCTTTTTCTTTCTCGTACATCACGGGACACAGAGCGACATAGTCATTACTAATGGGATGTCCTAAAGCAATGCCCAATGAGGGGGGGGGATACACCATATATAAGCTGAGCGCTATCAGACATGAGGATCTTTTGCGGCCTGCAACACACTGTGCCCAAAGGCGACATCCTCCTGACTTCTAACGTCCACCTGGTAGAACCTAGTAAACGTGTGAACTGAAGACCATGTTGCGGCCTTACAGATTTGAGCCAGGGAGGCCTGGTGATGCACTGCCCATGAAGTTCCAACTGCTCTCGTGGAGTGCGCTCTAACTTTGAACGGAGGCGGTCTCCTTCTCAAGCCATAGGCTTGTATTATGACCTGTCGAATCCACTTGGCTAAAGTAGATTTTGACGCTGCCTGACCCTTTCTGGGGCCTTCCGGCAGAATAAACAAAGTATCCGTTCTGCGAATCTGAGCAGTGGCTTTTAGATAAGCTTTAACTGCTCTTACTACATCCAAAGAATGCAATAATTTTTCCTCTACCGAAGTAGGTTTGGGGAAAAAAGAAGGAAGAACCACATCTTGGTTCAAATGAAACCTCGATACCACCTTAGGAAGAAAGGCTGGATGAGGACGTAATACTACTCTATCCTTATGGATAACCAGATATGGCTCCTTACAGGACATAGCTGCTAATTCCGATACTCTTTTAGCCGAACAAATGGCTACTAGAAAAATCAATTTCCTGGTGAGAAGCACCAAGGAAATATGCTGTAATGGTTCAAATGGTTGTTTCTGTAGAACCGACAGAACCAAGTTTAGATCCCATGGACATATGGGAATATTAACCGGAGGACTAATACGCATCACTCCTTGTATAAAGGCTTTGACTAGTGAATGCGAAGCCAAGGGCCTTTGAAAAAATATTGACAAGGCCGAAATCTGACCCTTGATAGTACTCAAGGCAAGCTTCCTATCTACAGCCCATTGTAGGAAGTCCAGAATCCTACCTATTACGTACTTATGTGGATGCCATTTCTTGGCCTCACACCACGTGATGTACGCCTTCCAGATTCTATAGTAGATCTGCCTGGATACCGGCTTCCTGGCATTGATCATGGTAGATACCACAGGATTAGAGAGCCCTCTCTTTTTTAGAATGTGGGCTTCCATAGCCAGGCCGTCAAACCTAGGGCTGGTAAGGAAGGGTGGTATATCGGTCCTTGCGAAAGCAGGTCCGGACGACGTGGGAGAGTCCAAGGACTCCCCACTGAAATTTTACAATCTCCGCGTACCACGCTCTTCGGGGCCACGCTGGAGCCACCGGAATCACTGGTTTCTTTTCTACCCTGATTCTGCGGAGTAATCGAGGTAACCATTGTGGCGGTGGGAATGCATATATCAGCTTGAACTGATCCCAAGGGAACACTAGGGCATCCGAGCCGCAAGCTAGGGGATCCCTTGTCCGAGAGACAAACCTGTCCCCCTTTGCGTTGAATCTGGATGCTAGAAGATCTACATCCGATGTTCCCCACCGCTGACATATTGTCCAGAAAACCTCGGGGTGAAGGGACCCTTCCTCTGGGCCTAATTGCTGGCGACTTAGAAAGTCCGCCTTCCAATTCTCCACTCCTGGAATGAATACCGCAGATATGGCTGGGACATATTTTTCTGCCCATTTCAGGATGTAATTTACTTCCCTCTGGGCTGCACGACTCCTGGTGCCCCCCTGATGATTGAATTCTGACAGGGGACCCTTGGAGTTTGGATGTCCATGCTACTAGGGCATACCGGGCTGCTCGTATCTCTAAGAGATTGATGGGCAGGGCCTTTTCTGCATCCGACCATCTGCCCTGGAGAGACTATTGCTCCAGTACTGCTCCCCAGCCTATAAGGCTGGCATCTGTAGTGACCACCTTCCAAGAAATCAGACTGAAGGATTTCCCTTTTTCCAGATTCTGGGGAACCAACCACTAACGGAGGCTCTCGCGAACGGAAGGGGACAAGGACATTGTAAGTCTAGGGCCTGAACTTTTTTGTTCCAGGCTGACAGTATGGCCCCCTGCAAATTCCTTGAATGGAATTGACCGTAGGGTACTGCTTCGAATGATGCCACCATTTTTCCCAGCAGCCTTATGCACAGGCGTATGGACGGCTGTCTTTTTTGTACCCACTAAGTGGATCAAATCTTTCAAAGACAACACCTTTCCTCGAGGCAAGAATATTTTTCTCTGGCCTGAATCCAACCTTAGCCCCAAGTATTCCAGACTTTTGACTGGTTTTTAGGGCTGACTTGTCTCGGTTGATAATCCAACCGTGAGATTCCAGATACTTGATTGTCTTGTGAACGACCACGTCTAGTTTTTTCACTGAGTGGTCTATCAGCAACAAGTCATCTAGATATGCCATTATCATTACACCTTGTGTTCTTAGATTGGCCAATAAAGGGCCAGAATTTTTGTAAACACTCGTGGTGCTGTGGCCAAACCGAAGGGTAAGGCTCTGAACTGAAAATGGCGCCCTTCTACTGCAAAGCGTAGAAATTTTTGGTGGACTGGAAAGATGGGAATGTGCAAATAAGCATCTTTGATGTCGATCGCGGCTAACCAATCCTCCCCTTGTAGGGCAGTGGCCACCGATCGGATCGACTCCATCGGAAAGTCCTGATATACAGGAATTTGTATAGCCCTTTTTAGAATTAATATGGGCCTCCCGTCCGCGTTTGCTTCGGGACTGTAAAGATGTTTGAGTAAAACCCGAACCCTCATTCTTACAGGGGAACCTCCATAATTACTCCTTGGAGCAATAGTTGTTCTAGTGCCAACAAGAGGGACTCTCTCTTCCGGGGATCCCTTGGCACGTTTGACCTCAAAAATGGGAAGGAGGAGAGTCTTTTAACTCCAAACTGTATCCCAAACATACTGCGGAGAGCACCTATCTGTCTTGATCGTGTCCCGCCAGGTCTCTTGCGAACAACTGGAGTCCTCCCCCCCACCCGACTGAGTGGGGGCAACCCTTCAATGAATTTAACTTTGGGGGAGGTTTTGTACCTCCCCTGACCCAGGGTTTCTCATTACCCTGCTATTGTCCCTGTTTTTTACCCCCGGGAATTGACCGAGGAGGCCGTCGGAACTGTTACACAGCCGATGCCCCAGGGACTGGAGAAGCAGGCCTCTTAAAGAGGGACCTCTAACTCTGTTTTTAACCGGCAAGAGCGTATTTTTACCGCTGGAAATTTTCTGGATATATTTGTCCAGGTTTTCCCTGAATAAGCGTTCACCATGAAATGGGACGCTAACCAGCCATTCTTTACAGGGAGCTTCAGCAGACCAGTTTTTGAGCCATAGGAGCCTACGCATATGTACTATAGACAGCGTAAGGCGGGAGGCCTGATGGACTGAATCCTTATGGCGTCAACCGCAAAACCTAAGGCTCTAGGTAGATCAGCTAGGGCAAAGCCTGCTGATCTGTCAAGTCCCTCAAGACCTGTTTCAACTGATCCTTCACTGCTTAGCAGACCCCAATAGCTGCCACTGCTGGTTGTGTCACCAAGCTTGCTGTAGAAAGAAGCAGACTTTCATAAGGACTCCAATCTTCTATCTATTGGGTTCTTGAACATTTGGACATTATCCACTGGACATGTGAGTGATTTATACATACAAGAGATGGCTGCGTCCACTGTAGGGACCTTCCATTTTTTTTTTTTTTTTTTTTTTGATGAACTTATCCTCCATGGGATAGACCACCGGAAATATCTTGGGGGAATAAATATTTTCTCAGGACGTTCCCAATCCTGGTAAATGAGCCCTTTCAGTAAAGGGTGAAGTGGAAAAGAACAGACAGTCTGGGGGCTTCTAGCGACCCCAACGAGGATACAGTAGTGGTTGATGGTTCCGCAAGGTGCATTTTTAAATGCTGATCGGACCATGTTAGTCAGAGACTGAACCCATAATCTTTCAGCTTGAGATGCTGAGAAAAGGTTCCCCCACTGTTGACTCCTCTATAACAGAATCAACCTTATCCTGATCCCCTTCAGGCAGGTCGATCCTTGTATGGGACTGTTGCTCTGCTAACAGGCACTCTGAAGGAGGAGACGGAGATCGGGCGTGCTTTCCCTGACAGGGAGGCACCGATCAATGTTGACAATCTCTCTCTAATCCTCCCAGAGCTGAGGAAAAAACCTCCTCTGTTACATACACAGGAGCAGGTGAACTGAGGACAGCCACAGTACCAAGTACCCCTGCGGGGTCTCTACGGTCACTTACCTCTGAACTTCAGGGGAGACTGGTGCAGCAGAAGTATGCCCAAGATCCTCAGAGCCCGATGAGACCCCCTTCGCTTCCTGGAAGATTCAGTTCCGGAGCTTCTGGACGGCATATTCCTAAGCCTAAAGCTGAGGTATTCCAGCCGTAATACACCACTTTTACTGAGAATAGTCTAGCACAATTGCTGCTATATCACAGTTGGTGTCTACTAAAGTGCCTTTCTAGGGGATGCCTGCATCAACCGCCTCTATGTGCCTTTATATTGTTGCTAGCTCTGTCTGTGCACTTCAACAGCCAGCTATAATGTGCTTCAAAACACGCTGGACGCCCGCACATGCGCAGTAGCGCCGCGGCGCACACCTGAGCGTCATCCACCCGCTCCGCCCCTTTTTCCAGATCGCCTCTATGAATAGAGGCGCGCGCACGTGCGCCTTCGGCGCCTTTTTTGAAAACAACAAGGAGCTAGATGGGAGCCAGGGTCCCTTTGCCGCAGGGCCCGGGGATGGATGAGCGCAGCAACAGGGCAGAGGAGACAGCTTCCCAGCAGAGAACATACCAACTGCCTGGATTTGATTCTGGAAGAAAAAAATCCACATTACAAGAAAAAGAACCATAGCGGCCTCTAGTGTCTAACACAGGTACCGCGGTCTTACATTTTTTTTTTTTTTCTTGCCTACTATTAAAATTTTTACATTTTCTCAGTAGTAACAGGCATACACAGAATATTAGCGGGAATACCGTTAGGTAACAGACAGAAAGACAAATTAGGCTTGGGGGTCCCCCAATAGAACCAAGTTCCTGGGGGCCCCCACTTACCTGTTCCCCGCCGCAGGACTTTGTTTGGTCCACAAAAGCCCAAACTTCACCTATCACGGCAGGCATTGTAATCAAACCTTCAGGGACCGGGTTCCCAAGGATTCCACTCCCCTGGACCTGTATAGCACCCTGCACAGAAAACATCTTGGTCGTGGGTATGACCAGAGCTCTGGATCCCAGGGTCCAGCTCTCCTAAGAGAAGCATTACAGGCAAAACCTTGCTCTTCTGCTGCAAGGCCCGGGTACCGACCGTTTAGCTATGAAGCTTTTTTGGTCGGATCCGGAATAGCTTACTGAGGCCCAAAAGAACCTGTACGCAAGCTCAGTGAAAAACACATGTTTCTTCTTGGCCAACACCTTAGACACTGGCAAAAAACTGAGGTGCTCCCGGATGGGAGGGGCTTATATAGGGGAGGGTACTTCCGGTTTTGGAAGTTGCCAGTGCCAGCACCTGACGGTATCTATATAACCCATTAGTAATGACTATGTCGCTCGGTGTCCCGTGATGTACGAGAAAGAAATAAGGATTCCTCCCAAAGAAGTTCGGCCTTCCTGAATGACCCCCCCGCTCACCTGACAAGCCTGCGCCAGGCTGGTGCCTATACGGAAGCGGGCAGACATGCCAGGGGGCAGGATGTGACTGAGGTTGGAGGACACGGAGGGGTTGATCACGCGCAGACATGTCACTACCGCCTCTACGATGATCTCTGTGGTGAACTGGCGCACGCTCTGCACGTCTTCTGGAATTTCCCTACAGATAAAAAATAAATAAATACACTCAGTACTGAAAAAATAAAAATAAAAAAAATAAATCTGACTTGCTGCAGCTTCTAATGCACATTGTGAGAAGCTCACAGTATACTGTGAAATCAGAGGAAGTCCAGATGAGGAGCGGCTACAACTGTGCAAGACTGAAGAGAAGGCCGGCATTACAGGTGACAATAATGGGATATACAGTATCTCACAAAAGTAAGTACACCCCTCAGTCACATTTGTGTAAATCTTTTCTTCTATCTTTTCATGTGACAACACTGAAGAAATGACACTTTGCTACAATGTAAAGTAGTGAGTGTACAGCTTGTATAACGGTGTAAATTTCCTCTCCCCTCAAAATAACTCAACACACAGCCATTAATGTCTAAACCCGCTGGCAACAAAAGTGAGTACACCCCTAAGTGAAAATGTCCAAATTGGGCCCAAAGTGTCAATATTGTGTGTGGCCGCCATTATTCTCCAACACTGCCTTAACCCTCTTGGGCATGGAGGTCACCAGAGCTTCACAGGTTGCCACTGGAGTCCTCTTCCCCTCCTCCATGACGACATCACGGAGCTGGTGGATGTTGGAGACCTTGCGCTCCTCCACCTCCCGTTTGAGGATTCCCCACAGATGATCAATAGGGTTTAGGTCTGGAGACATGCTTGGCCAGTCCATCACCTTTACCCTCAACTACTTTAGCAAGACAGTGGTGGTCTCAGAGGTGTTTGGGGTGGTTATCATGTTGGAATACTGCCCTGCGGCCCAGTCTCTGAAGGGAGGGGATTATGCTCTGCTTCAGTATGTCACAGTACATGTTGGCATTCATGGTTCCCTCAATGATCTGTAGCTCCCCAGTGTCGGCAGCACTCATGCAGCCCCAGACCATGACACTCCCACCACCATGCTTGACTGTAGACAAGACACACTTGTCTTTGTTCTCCTCACCTGGTTGCCGCCACACACGCTTGTCACCATCTGACACCAAATAAGTTTATCTTGGTCTCATCAGACCACAGGACATGGTTCCAGTAATCCATGTCCTTAGTCTGCTTGTCTTCAGCACACTGTTTGCGGGCTTTCTTGTGCATCATCTTTAGAAGAGGCTTCCTTCTGGGACGACAGCCATGCAGACCAATTTGATGCAGTGTGCAGCGTATGGTCTGAGCACTGACAGGCTGACCCCCCAACCCCTTCAACCTCTGCAGCAATGCTGGCAGCACTCATACGTCTATTTCCCAAAGACAACCTCTGGATATGACACTGACCACGTGCACTCAACTTCTTTGGCCCACCATGGTGAGGCGTGTTCTGAGGGGAGCCTGTCCTGTAAAAAACGCTGTATGGTCTTAGCCACCGTGCTGCAGCTCAGTTTCAGGGTCTTGGCAATCTTCTTATAGCCTCGGCCATCTTTATGTGGAGCAACAATTCTTTTTTCAGATCCTCTGAGTTCTCCGCCATGAGGTGCCATGTTGTACTTCCAGTGACCAGTATGAGAGAGTGAGAGCGATAACACCAAATTTAACACACCTGCTCCCCTTTCACACCTGAGACCTTGTAATACTAATGAGTCACATGACACCGTTGGAGGGAAAATTGCTAATTGGGGCCCAATTTGGACATTTCCACTTAAGGGTGTACTCACTTTTGTTGCCAGTGGTTTAGACATTAATGGCTGTGTGTTGAGTTATTTTGAGGGGACAGTAAATTTACACTGTTATACAAGCTGTACACTCACTACTTTACATTGTAGCAAAGTGTCATTTCTTCAGTGTTGTCACATGAAAAGATACAAGAAAATAGTTACACAAATGTAAGGGGTGTACTTACTTTTGTCAGATACTGTAGCTGGATAGGACATGACCATGGAGGAGACTAGAGATCCTACACAGGAAGTCACATGACAGAGAAGAAGAAGCACGGCATGGGGAAAGTGAAGCCATACATGTAGACACACGACGTGGAAGATGTTAAAGGGACAGTCACCACAATAAAAAAAGGACAGTCCCTAGAAGTGGGGACATGATGGAGCTGTGGAGGGGGGCTTGAAAAAGTATTCATACCCCTTGAAATTTCCCACATTTTCTCATGTTACAACCAAAAACGTAAATGTATTTTATTGGGATTTTATGTGATAGACCAACACAAAGTGGCAATATTTGTGCTGGAAGGTGAACCTCCCCCCCCCCCCCCCCCGTCTCAAGTCTTTTGCAGTCTTCTAAGATTTCCCTGTATTTGTCTCCATCCATCTTCCCATCAACTCTGACCAGCTTCCCTGTCCCTGCTGAAGAAAAGCATCCCCACCACATGATGCTGCCACCACCATGTTTCACAGTGGGGATGGTGTGTTCAGGGTGATGTGCAGTGTTAGTTTTCCCCCCACACATAGCGATTTGCTTTCAGGCCAAAAAGTAAAATTTCAGTCTCATCTGACCAGAGCACCTTCTTTCACATGTTTGCTGTGTCCCCCACATGATTGCTGTGTCCCCCCACATGTTTGCTGTGTCCCCCACATGATTGCTGTGTCCCCCCACATGTTTGCTGTGTCTCCCACATGGCTTCTCACAAACTACAAACAGGACTTCTTATGACTTTCTTTCACCAATGTCTTTCTTCTTGTCACTCTTCCATAAAGGGCAGATTTGTGGAGAAGCACGACTAATAGTTGTCCTGTGGACAGATTCTCCCCCCTGAGCTGTGGATCTCTGCAGCTCCTCCAGAGTTACCATGGACCTCTTGGCTGCTTCTCTGATGAATGCTCTCCTTGCCCGGCCCGGTCAGTTTAGGTGGACGCCCATGTCTTGGTAGGTTTGTGGTTGTGCCATACTCTTTCCATTTTCCGATGATGGATTGAACAGAGCTCCGTGAGATGTTCAAAGCTTGGGAGATTTTTTTATACCCTAACCCTGCTTTATACTTCTCCACAACTTTATCCCTGACCTGTCTGGTGTGTTCATTGGCCTTCATGATGCTGTTTGGTCACTAAGGTTCTCTAACAAACCTCTGAGGGCTTCACAGAACAGCTGTATTTATACTGAGATTAAATGACACACAGGTGGACTCTATTTACTAATTAGGTGACTTCTGAAGGCAATTGGTTCCACTAGATTTTAGTTAGGGGTATCAGAGTAAAGGGGGCTGAATACAAATGCCCCCCCCACACTTTTCACATATTTATTTGTATAATTTATCATTTTCCTTCCACTTCACAGTTATGTGCCACTTTGTGTTGGTCTATCACATAAAATCCCAATAAAATACATTTACATTTTTGGTTGCCACATGACAAAATGTGGGAAATTTCAAGGGGTATGAATACTTTTTCAAGGCTCTGTATGGGGGCGGGGTCACATGACATGGATCACAATGAAGAAGAGGACAGTACTTTGAAGTGGGACATGATGGAGCTGAGGTCACATGTATTGGGAGGGGTTTGGGGGGGGGGGGTCACATGTATTGGGAGGGGAAATGATGAAGAGGACGGTCCCTTGAAGTGACATGTATAGAGGCCATGATCCTCCAGACATAGATGACCTGATAGGTGGGGGGTGATGTATTGGGTGGGGACATGTATTGGGTGAGGGGGGGGGGGGTGGCATGTATTGGGGAGGGGGGGATATGTATGACGAGGGGGACATGTATTGGGAGGGGGGGTGACATGTATTGGGTGAGGGGGGGTGGCATGTATTGGGTGGGGGGGGGATATGTATGACGAAGGGGACATGTATTGGGTGAGGGGGGGTGACATGTATTGGGTGAGGGGGGGTGACATGTATTGGGTGAGGGGGGGGTGACATGTATTGGGTGAGGGGGGGGTGACATGTATTGGGTGAGGGGGGATATGTATGACGAGGGGGACATGTATTGGGTGAGGGGGGGGGGATATGTATGACGAGGGGGACATGTATTGGGAGGGGGGGTGACATGTATTGGTTGGGGGTGATATGTATTGGGTGGGATGTATTGGGTGGGGGACATGTATTGGGTGAGGGGGGGTGGCATGTATTGGGGAGGGGGGGATATGTATTGGGTGAGGGGGGGTGACATGTATTGGGGGGGTGGCATGTATTGGGGAGGGGGGGATATGTATGACGAGGGGGACATGTATTGGGTGAGGGGGGGGTGACATGTATTGGTTGGGGGTGATATGTATTGGGTGAGGGGGGTGGCATGTATTGGGTGAGGGAGGGGTGACATGTATTGGGGAGGGGGGATATGTATGACGAGGGGTGACATGTATTGGGAGGGGGGGTGACATGTATTGGGTGAGGGGGGGTGGCATGTATTGGGTGAGGGGGGGGGGATATGTATGACGAAGGGGACATGTATTGGGTGAGGGGGGGTGACATGTATTGGGTGAGGGGGGGGGGGGTGACATGTATTGGGTGAGGGGGGGGGGATATGTAAGACGAAGGGGACATGTATTGGGTGAGGGGGGGTGACATGTATTGGGGAGGGGGGGGATATGTATTGGTTGGGGGTGATATGTATTGGGTGGGATGTATTGGGTGAGGGGGGGTGGCATGTATTGGTGAGGGGGGGTGACATGTATTGGTTGGGGGTGATATGTATTGGGTGAGGGGGGTGGCATGTATTGGGTGAGGGAGGGGTGACATGTATTGGGGAGGGGGGGGGATATGTATGACGAGGGGTGAGGGGGGTAACATGTATTGGGTGAGGGAGGGGGGGGGACGCCAGTCACATGACCCCTCCCCCCTCTGATGGACACTTACGTGCCGGAGGTCCGCAGAGAGTGGATGAGGATTCGGTCCACCTCCTCCATGGCCGGACTGTGCGGGGTGGTTGTCCCCTCCCCCCTTCTCTCTCTCTATAGACAGCAGCCGGCGTCCTGCCCCATCCCCGCACTACATTCTGCCTTTTACACTTTGCACAGGAAGCCGCTCACCTCCGGACTACACTTCCCACAATGCACCGCGGCCTCCTTCCCACCGCGGACAGCCCCGACTTCCGCCGCGGGGAGTGATGGGAAGTGTAGTCCGGAACGTGCAGTGCTGGACAGAGCCCGCTCTATGTGTATATTGGAGGTGAAGAGGAGAAGGCAGAGGACGTCCTCAGTGTGTATTATCACATATATAATATATATTATGTCTCGTACGTCACATATCACTCAGGGGGCTCAGTAGGCCCAAGGCCTTAGTAGGCCTGAGCTGCCTGTGAAGGAAGAAGAGCCCCCCCCCCCCTAGGTCAGGTAATGGCGCCGTGTCAGGACTCTCCTCCCTCCATATCCATCTATTAGGAGGTGACTGACATTCCACACCGGGGTCTATATATGATCAGACACAAAACAGAGTGCCCCCCCCCCTCTGACACACAGTGGTATCTCCCACCAGCTCATACATCTCTGCAAGATAGTGGGAGGAACCACTTCGCTCAGGGGGGGGGGGGGGGAGTCAGGTATTCCACTCATCAAGGTGACCTGCAAGTGGGACTCCAGAGAGGTGATTCCAGGTCTTCCCTTCTCCGCCACTGAGATCAGAGCTCCTCCCACAGCCCGTGTCAGCTGGGAGCGTCTTAGCAACGTCCTAGCAACAAGGCGGGATGGGATGGGGCCCCCTCTGGAGGTTTTTCCCTCAGGCTTCAGGAGGTACATAAATGACCTACATCTATCCCAAGGACATTATTCACCTTCCGTCAGAGCTGTGCGGTTCTGTCTACAGACACCCCTCACCTACCTTTGGTAGCAGAGTCCTGTCCTCCCAGCTCTGACCAAAGTTATTCTATTCTAATTTATTCTATTCCAAATTAGAATTTTCGGAAAACAGTCATATTGTTATATTCTTTCTACTTTATTCTATTCTTTTATATTCTATTATTTTATTTTCTATTTTATTATTTCTATTCCTTTCTATTCTATTCGAAATTGGAATTTCAGAAAATGGTTATATTGTTATATACTTTCTATTTTATTCTATTCTATTCTATTCTTTTCTATTCTATTATTTTATTTTCTATTTTATTATTTTCTATTTTATTCCTTTCTACTATTATATTCGAATGTCAGTAGCTGGTTATATTCTTTCTCTTCAGAAATTCTAATTCAAATTTATTCTATTCAAAATTCAAATCTTTTCTATTCGAAATTTGAATTTCAGAAAGTGGTTATATTGTTATATACTTTCTACTTTTTTCTATTCTTTTCTATTGTTTATTCTATTCTATTCTTTTCTATTCCATTATTTTATTTTCTATTTTATTCCTTTCTATTCTATTCGAATTTCAGAAGATGGTTATATTCTTTCTCTTCAGAAAGTCAAATGGAAATATATTCTATTCAAAATTCAAATCTATTCTATTCGAAATGTGAATTTCAGAAAATGGTTATATTGTTATATTCTTTCTATTTTATTCTATTCTTTTGTTTTTTTCTATTCTATTCTTTTTCTATTCTTATATTTTATTCTATTCTATTCCTTTCTATTCTATTCGAAATTTGAATTTCAGGAAATGTTATATTGTTATAGTCTTTCTATTTTATTTTATTCTATTCTTTTCTTTTGTTTTTTCTATTTTTTTTTTTCTGGTCTATTCTTATATTTTATTTTATTCTATTCTATTCCTTTCTATTCTATTCAAAATTAGAATTTCAGAAGATGGTTATGTTCTTTCTTTTCGGAAATTCTAATTCAAATTTACTCTATTCGAAATTTGAATTTCAGAAAACAGTTATATTATTATATTCTTTCTATTTCATTTTATTAAATTCTTTCTTATTGTTTATTATTTTCTATTCTATCCTATTCTATTATTTTATTTTCTATTTTAATCTTTTCTATTTTTTTTGAATTTCGTAATATATTCTCTTTCTCTTTGGAAATTCTAATTCAAATTTATTCTATCCGAAACTTGAATTTCCGAAAACGGTTATATTGTAATATATATATTATATTGTTATATTCTTTCTATTTAATTGTATTCTATTCTTTCCTATTGTTTATTCTATCCTATTCTAGTTTATTACTATTCTTTTCTATTCTCTTCTACTATTTTATTTTCAATGATATTCTTTTTCTATTCTATTCCTTTCTATTTTATTCAAAATTAGAATTTCAGAAGATGGTTATATTCTTTCTCTTCGGAATTTCTAATTTAAATTTATTCCATTCGAAGATCAAATTTATTCTATTCGAAATTTGAATTTAAGAAAACAGTTATATTGTTATATTCTTTCCATTTCCTTCTTTTCTTTCCTATTGTTTATTATGTTTTTTTCTATTCTTAACTATTCTATTATTTAATTTTCTATTTTAATCTTTTCTATTCTTATACTTTCTATTCTATTCGAAAATTCGAATTTCATAAGATGGTTATATTCTTTCTCTTTGGAAATTCTAATTCAAAATTATTCTATTCGAAACTCGAATGTCAGAAAATGCTTATATTGTTATATTCTTTCAATTTAATTTGATTCTATTATTTTCTATTTTTTATTCTATTCTAGTCTATTCTATTCTTTTCTATTATTTTATTTGATCATTTACTGTGAACCCCCCCCCCCCCCCCCCCCCCCGTGTTTCTCTCTCTGTCTGTGAATGGAGAGGAAAGATACATTGTAGCTGGCTCTTTCCTTGCAGAGAGAAAAAAAAGTGTGTGTAAAAAACAAAAAAACAAATAAAAAACATAAATAAAATAATAAAAATAAAGAAAAAATACTGAGATCAAGGTTTGATCTAGGTCAGTGCCAAGGTTAGTGTTTGGGTCATCTTCAGGGTCAAAGGTCAGGGTTAGTATATTTTGGGCAGGATTTTTATTTTATTTTTTTAGTTAGGATATAAAAAAAAAATGTGCATTATTGTTTCTGGGCTGTACTACGGGTACAAAAAACAACTAACATACACATGTGTGGTATCGTTGCGATCGTCCGGAGCAGGAGAATTTATTTTGGTGCTGTTTTTTGGTGGAAGGTTATGGTAGTAGCAAGAAATATACAGCTAAGTTAAAAAAAAAATATATATATATATATATATTTTACTATTTTATGACAGTTTTCCTTTGATAATAATTTAAAAAAAAAAATAACGATCAGGAAATATCCTTTACCATTTACCACCAAATGAAAGCCCAATTTGTTCTGTAAAAAAAAAAAAAAAGGTATACCGTATATACCCGAAAAACTGGGAAAACGTATTGACTCGAGTATAAGCCTAGGGTGTCCATCTGCATGCCTCACTGTGCCTTACTGTGTCTCACTGTGTCCATGCCTCACTGTTCCCATGCCTCATTGTTTTCATGCCTCACTGTGCCCATGCCTCACTATGCCTCACTGTGTCCATGCCTCACTGTGTCCATGCCTCACTGTCACTGATCCCATGCCTCACTGTGCCCATGCCTCATTGTCACTGTGCCCATGCCTCACTGTGCCTCACTGTGCCCATGCCTCACTGTGCCCATGCCTCACTGTGCCCATGCCTCACTGTGTCCATGCCTCACTGTCACTGTGCCCATGCCTCACTGTGCCCATGCCTCACTGTCACTGTGCCCATGCCTCACTGTGCCTCACTGTGTCCATGCCTCACTGTGTCCATGCCTCACTGTGCCCATGCCTCACTGTGCCCATGCCTCACTGTCACTGTGCCCATGCCTCACTGTGCCCATGCCTCACTGTGTCCATGCCTCACTGTGCCCATGCCTCACTGTGCCTCACTGTGCCCATGCCTCACTGTGCCCATGCCTCAATGTGCCCAATCTCCCTACCTGATCTCCGGCGCTGTGTGACTAGACTGAAGTTTAACATGGGAGTCTATGGAAGGGGTGCCCGGCTTTGAAAAATCGGTGCTCCCCGGCTGTAGGTCCCCCGGACAACAAACTTTGCACACTTGTAGAGGAAGAGTGCGGCTACATGTGTGCCAAGGTTGGGGTCCAGGGGACCTACGGCTGGCCGGAATCAGATGCACAAAGGTGAAGATGGAAACAGACTCAAGTATAAGCCGAGGGGGGCATTTTCAGCATCAAAAAATGTGCTGAAAAACTCGGCTTATACTCGAGTATATACGGTAATTCACCTGGATGCATAGCTGTGATGATACACTTTATTGTCAAAAGTATTGGGACACCTGCTTTTATGTCTAACTCCGGTCTTTTAAAGCTGACCTCCAAAAAGATATAAAAATGCACAATTTATTAGCTGTGTGAAGTTGGCACCCCATGTTTGTAAAACCTAAATACAAATATACCATTCGTTTGTGCCGGTTCGGTTTCTGAGATATTAAACATTCAATTTAATGCAAGCCCCGCCCACTTTGCACCCCATGTTGCTGAATTTTAAAAACAAATG
Organism: Rana muscosa; assembly: GCA_029206835.1. Lineage (NCBI taxonomy): Eukaryota > Metazoa > Chordata > Amphibia > Anura > Ranidae > Rana > Rana muscosa. The sequence goes on along the minus strand of CM055125.1, from coordinate 314,070,388 downwards.
CGCCATTTGTTTGCGCTGCGTTTGTGATGTATACAGTGTATGTGTGTATATATATATTTATTTACACATACACTATATTACCAAAAGTATTGGGATGCCTGCCTTTACACGCACTTGAACTTTAATGGCATCCCAGTCTTAGTCCGTAGGGTTCAATATTGAGTTGGCCCCGCCCTTTGCAGCTGTAACACCTTCACCTCTTCTGGGAAGGTGTCCACAAGGTTTAGGAGGGTGTCTATGGGAATGTTTGACCATTCTTCCAGAAGAGCATTGGTGAGGTCAGGCGCTAATGTTGGACGCAAAGACCTGGCTCGTAGTCTCTGCTATGATTCATCCCAAAGGTGTTCCTCCACCCCAAACTCGTTCATCCATGGTGGTCATGGCACAATGGTGGTGTTCTACTGGGTAGACTTGACCAGGATAAGAGTGGCATGATGACCAGAGAGGTTGGTGTTGGACGAGAAGACCTGGCTCGCAGTCTCCGCTCTAATTCATCCCAAAGGTGTTCTATCGGGTTGAGGTCAGGACTCTGTGCAGGCCAGTCAAGTTCCTCCACCCCAAACTCGCTCATCCCTGGTGGTCACTGCACAATGGTGGTGTTCTACTGGGTAGACTTGACCAGGGTAAGAGTGGCATGATGATCAGAGAGGTTGGTGTTGGACGAGAAGGTCTGGCTCGCAGTCTCAGCTCTAATTCATCCCAACGGTGTTCTATCGGGTTGAGGTCAGGACTCTGTGCAGGCCAGTCAAGTTTGTCCACCCCAAACTCACTCATCCATGTCTTTATGGACCTTGCTTCTTTGCACTGGTGCGCAGTCATGTTGGAACAGGAAGGGGCCGTCCCCCAAACTGTTCCCGACCAAGTTGGGAGCATGAAATTGTCCAAAATGTCTTGGTATGCTTATGGACCTTTTATGAGCATAAAACTCTGTCCATGCCCTCCACAGGATGGCGCTGTGTGCAACTTGCCCCGGGGAAGGAAGGCCGGTTATATTTAGAGGTAATACGTTGCCCTCTGTATTAATGGGCATGCGTTTACATCCCTTGTCTCGGCACGCTTTACTTTCTGGGGCGTCTGGAAGTTCCGTGTTGGGAATGCGTCTAAATGGGTAAGACTTTTCTTCCCATCAATCTGTAAACCTCCATATTCATATAATGAGGCTTTGCATCCAGTGTACAGATTCCCTATGTCACTGCCACCCCGGGTCCCTCCCCCCCACCCCCCACCCGTTTTAAAGGCTCAGCATTCAATCTGTGGTAATCCCATGGTGGAGGGAGGGAAGAGCAAGAGGAGCTCAGAAAACCCAGCTGGATCTGGGCATTGGTGGCAGGGGCCAGCGAGCGATGGAGAGGAAACTGCACCCCTATTATCACCAGGTGAGGCCCCCCCCCCCCCCCGCCAACACTTCTCAGACACCCCCGCACTTCTTTCCCCTAGAGGACATTATTATAATGCATTTTTACACTTTGTGATTATCCTCTACCGAGCTGCTGTACATCTGTCCATCCTCTAATCTCTCTTTATGTGCCTTCTCCTTTCCAGCCTAGAAGAGAGGAAGGGGAGAGTTAGAATGCTGGAGGAGCAATAAGGTCGGACCCGTCGGTGGATAGAAGCCGTCAGACGTTGATGATTGTCCGCGGTTCGTCGAAAGTCCACGGCCCCCTTTAATAAGGAGGATGTCGGAGACGGAGGAAAATGAAAAAGGTAGGTGTGGGTCATTGGCGATGACATAGAGGATATAGGAGGGCGGGGGGGGGGGGGGTCGGAAAACTATCCTGCGGAAAGGAAATCCCTTTAAGATATAGAGAAACGCCAAGTCGTTTTTTTTTGTTTTTTTTTTCTCCACCAAAAAACACTTAGCTCAGCAGTGTGTGATGGACGAGTACGGGAAGATTAAAGGGGTTCTAAAGGTTCGTTTTTTATTTTCTAAATAGGTTCCTTTAACCACTTCTCCACCGGGCCTATTCTGGCACTTCTCTCCTTCATGTACAAAACATCATTTTTTTGCTAGAAAATGAATCAGAACCCCCAAACATTATATATTTTTTTTTTAGCAGACACCCTAGGGAATAAAATGGCGGTCATTGCAACTTTTTATCTTGCACGGTATTTGCGCAATAATTTTCAAACGTCTTTTTTTTGGGGGAAAAAAAAAACGGTTTCACGAATTAAAAAATAACAAAACAGTAAAGTTAGCCCATTTTTTTTGTATAATGTGAAAGATGCTGTTTACGTTGAGTAAATAGATACCTAGCATGTCACGCTTTGAAATTGCGCACATTCATGGAATGGCGCCAAACTTTGGTACTTAAAAATCTCCATAGGCGACGCTTTAATTTTTTTTTACAGGTTACTATTTTTGAGTTACAGAGGGGGTCTAGTGCTAGAATTGTTGCTCGCACTCTACCGCACGCGGCGATACCTCACATGTGGGGTTTGAATGGCGTTTACATAGGTGGGCGGGACATGAATACGTGTTCGCTTCTGAGCGCGAGCTACCGGGGACAGGGCGTTTTAAAAAAAAATAATATTTTATTTGACTATTTTCTTTTTATTTTGACACTTTTTTCTTACATATTTTTTTTTACGATCACTTTTATTCCTATTACAAGGAATGTAAACATCCCTTGTAATAGGAATGTGTGTGACAGGTCCTCTTTATGGAGGGATGCGGGGTCAATAAGACCTCAGACCCCGCATCTCTCCTCCAGGCTTAAAAGCATGAGATCGGTGAAAATTTTTTCACCGATCTCATGCTGACAGCCGCAATTGCGGCTTTGTTTACTTCCGGGTACCGGGCGTGACGTCACAACGTCACGCCCAGGACTCCGACAGTCATAGAGATGAGAGGTGACCATCTGGTCACTGGAAATCTCTATGCTGGTCATCCGGCGCCGGCCGATTCGTTCCCTGGGCCCCCGATGGCATGGGAGAGCCTGGAGAAGCACCGGATGGCGGCGGGAGGGGGGGATGTCCCCTCCCACCGCCTATAAGAACAATCAAGCAGCGTAACCGCCGCTATGATCGTTCCTATGGTGCGCAGAATTGCTGGCCTGATAGAATGATTTCTGAATAATGCCTCTAGCTGCAGGCATCATTCAGATATCCCACCTCAAAGTCAAGGACTTCATATGACGTCTTTGGTGGAGAAGTGGTTAAAGTGGATGTAAACCCGAAATTTTTTATTTATTTTTTGCTGTCACAATGTAGTGTATAAGATTTCCTATCATTTGTGCCAGGTCTTGCCTCAAAGAGATAATCCAGCTCTGAGCAATCCTCTTTTATTGTTCAGTGAGATTAAAATGGACAAACAGAGAAAAACCTTTGTCCGTTCCGCCCCCTTGCTTTGAGTGACAGGTTATTTACATATCTCGTGCACTAGCTTTATTTTTTAATTCCCACCCCCACTCCTTTTCTGAAGTCATGTGGTTACTTTTCTGGATTTTGACTGGATGTTAGTGATCATAGCAGAAGGAATACACAGGAGAAAATGCATGTTGACAAGGGGAGTGTAGAGGTGGGCGGGGAGTCTACTGACATCACGACTCCACCCACCGAGCTCCAGACTACAGATCCACCCACAGAATCTGCAGTTCTTATAACAGACAGAGGGGGAGACATTTGACAGATAAGGATACATGCAGGAGGCATCTATATCCTTATAGATCAGCACTATGGCAGTAGTTTAGAAAGGATGAGAGTGGCTTTACATCCACTTTAAGCTAGTGCATTGTTGGTTCACTTACCTTTTCCTTCAATTTCCCTTCTAAATTTTTTTTTTCTCTGTCTGAATTTCCCACTTCCTGTAAGCTTGCCCCCATCATCCGAGCCGTTCTGTGAACACAGTGTCTCCCCGCAGGGATGTAGTTCCAAGGGAGGGGGCGAGAACGCTGACTAACCCCCAGCCAGAACAAACACAGTGTCTCCCCGCAGGGATGTAGTCCCAAGGGAGGGGGCGAGCACGCTGACTAACCCCCAGCCAGAACAAACACAGTGTCTCCCCGCAGGGATGTAGTCCCAAGGGAGGGGGCGAGCACGCTGACTAACCCCCAGCCAGAACAAACACAGTGTCTCCCCGCAGGGATGTAGTCCCAAGGGAGGGGGCGAGCACGCTGACTAACCCCCAGCCAGAACGAACACAGTGTCTCCCTGCAGGGATGTAGTCCCAAGGGAGGGGGCGAGCACGCTGACTAACCCCCAGCCAGAACAAACACAGTGTCTCCCCGCAGGGATGTAGTCCCAAGGGAGGGGGCGAGCACGCTGACTAACCCCCAGCCAGAACAAACACAGTGTCTCCCCGCAGGGATGTAGTCCCAAGGGAGGGGGCGAGCACGCTGACTAACCCCCAGCCAGAACAAACACAGTGTCTCCCCGCAGGGATGTAGTCCCAAGGGAGGGGGCGAGCACGCTGACTAACCCCCAGCCAGAACGAACACAGTGTCTCCCTGCAGGGATGTAGTCCCAAGGGAGGGGGCGAGCACGCTGACTAACCCCCAGCCAGAACAAACACAGTGTCTCCCCGCAGGGATGTAGTCCCAAGGGAGGGGGCGAGCACGCTGACTAACCCCCAGCCAGAACAAACACAGTGTCTCCCCGCAGGGATGTAGTCCCAAGGGAGGGGGCGAGCACGCTGACTAACCCCCAGCCAGAACGAACACAGTGTCTCCCTGAAGGGATGTAGTCCCAAGGGAGGGGGCGAGCACGCTGACTAACCCCGAGCCAGAACAAACATAGTGCCTCCCCGCAGGGATGTAGTCCCAAGGGAGGGGGGCGAGCACGCTGACTAACCCCAAGCCAAAACGGCTCGGATGATGGGGGCAAGCTTACAGGAAGTGAGAAATTCAGACAAAGAAAAACAACATTTATGCCCCATACACACGATCGTTTTTCATGCCGTTAAAAATGCCATTAAAAAAAATGGCCATTAAAAATGATCGTGTGTATGCTCCAGAGCATTTTTAACGACGTGAAAAACGGCCATTAAAAATTTCGAACATGCTCTCTTTTTTCACGTCGTTTTTCATGTCGTTTTTTTTAACGACGTGAAAAACGATAGTGTGTATGCTTTAACGACGTGAAAAAACCGCGCATGCTCAGAATCAAGTATGAGACAGGAGCGCTCGTTCTGGTAAAACTAGCGTTCGTAATGGAGATAGCACATTCGTCACGCAGTCACGGACTGAAAAGCACGAGACTGAAAAGAGCGAATCGTCGCTCAACAAACTTTACTAACATGAAGGGTGGCGCCATCTGAATGGAACTTCCCCTTTATAGTGCCGTCGTACGTGTTGTACGTCACTGCGCTTTGCTTGATCGTTTTTTTAAATGATCGTGTGTACGCAAGACAGGCTTGAGAGGAAACATGAAAAAAAACGACGTGAAAAACGGCAAGAAAAAAAATGGCAAGAAAAACGACCGTGTGTATGGGGCATAAGAAGGGAAATCGAAGGAAAAGGTAAGTGAACCAACAATGCACTAGCTTAAAGAAACCTATTTAGAAAATAAAAAACAAACCTTTATAACCCCTTTAAGGGATAGAACAGTAAAATGTGTTCCTGCTTCTCTATCGTGACTTGCACTGACCAGTTTGTAGAACAACGTGACTCGTTTTAAAGGGAAATATGAAGTCTTTAAAAGCCCAAAACTCCATAATTGCAAGATAACCTACCGTATATACTCGAGTATAAACCGACCAGAATATAAGCCGAGGCACCTAATTTTACCACAAAAAACTGGGAAAACATATTGACTCGAGTATAAGCCTAGGGTGTCCATCTGCATGCCTCACTGTGCCTCACTGTGTCCATGTGCATGCCTCACTGTGCCTTACGGTGTCCATTCCTCACTGTGCCTCACTGTGTCCATGTGCATGCCTCACTGTGCCTCACTGTGTCCATGTGCATGCCTCACTGTGCCCCTGCCTCACTGTGCCCCTGCCTCACTGTGCCCATGCCTCACTGTGTCCATGCCTCACTGTCACTGTGCCCATGCCTCACTGTGCCCAATCTCCCTAACTGATCTCCGGCGCTGTGTCACTAGACTGACGTTTAACATGGAAGTCTATGGAAGGGGTGCCCGGGTTTAAAAATTTGGTGCTCCCCGGCCATAGGTCCCCTGGACAACAAACTTGTAGAGAAAGAGTGGGGCTACATGTGCGCCACGTTTGGGGTCCGGGGAAACTAGGGCCGACCGGTACCGGGTCCCCAAAATCACCTGAGAAATGACCGTTTAACATTGGAGTCTATGGAAGGGGTGCCCGGCTTTGAAAAATCGGTGCTCCCCGGCTGTAGATCCCCCGGACAACAATCTTTGCACACTTGTAGAGGAAGAGTGGGGCTACATGTGTGCCAATTTTGGGGTCCAGGGGACCTACGGTTGGCCAGGATCAGGTGCACAAATTTGAAGATGGACACAGACTCGAGTTTAAGCCGAGGGGGGCATTTTCAGCTCAAAAAATGTGCTAAAAAACTCGGCTTATACTCGAGTATATACGGTACTTAGAATTTGTAAATATCTTCAGTATGCATACCTTAAATCCAGGGGTCTTCAACATGGTCATGTGATGAGCCAGGTCTTTCTTATTCTTGTTTGGCCTTGGCACTGGGTCGTTCTTACTGCTGCAAAGAACTGCAGCCACATAGATGTTCAAGTGCCGTTCTGTTCAACAGTACTCTGTGAACCCAAGCTGTATAATGACGCATCAACAGGGTGCCATGTCCGCGACACCCTGGGCATCATGTAACCCAGGAGCGCTTGGCAATGAGCGGTGGAGGAGGCCTTGGAGAGCAGTGCTAGCGCATGGAGAGGGATGAGTAGAGCCTAGACCAGCCTTTCCCAACTAGGGTTCCTCCAAAGATCACTAGGGGTTCCTTGAGAAGAGATTCATGCCCCTCAGATATGTAACCACTGACACCAATGATCTTGGTGTCTTCTTCCCAGTGACTACAAAAGTAAGAAGCACCTTTTCCCAGTGATCACCATTCTAGTCTACCGTGAGCTATAGATGTAATTATTGGCAGGGGTTCCCTGATGCCCGAACATTATTTCAAGGGTTCCTTCATATTTCATATTTCATATCTTGATCTTTATGACACCATAAAAATCCCACCTCCATACTTCTATATCTGTATATACTTCTAAATTGGGATGTGGTGTCTATTTAATATTGTTTTCTCACCAGTCCGGTTATCAATTGTATTGGTTCTTCCATATTTTTGTAAAAAACTCAATAAATATTTTTATGATTTTTTTTTTCTAATATTTGGATCTACAGCAGCTATTCTCAACCAGGGTTGGCTAGGGGTCCATTGATCTGTGGCTATCTAACCTCCTCTTTGATGGTGCCTGCATGGTTCCAAGTCCAGCACCATTTGGCAGAGACCGCAAAATTGTCATTATAGCCACTCCTGTAAGGGGGGCATTTTTCCCACTTACCACCACCAATGTAAGGGGCATTTTCCCAATGACCACCAATGGACTAGTTTGAGATCTGAAAATTATTTCAATGGTTCCTCTGGGGTATAAAAATTTGAGAAAGGCTGCTCTAATGGTTGGCTGTATCTGTGATATACACTATATTGTCAAAAGTATTGTGGGAACAAAATGATAAAAGATTTGTTTGGGTACAGTGTAGCATGACCGCGCAATTGTCATTCAAATTGCGACAGCGCTGAAAGTTGAAAATTGGCTTGGGCAGGAAGGTGTATAAGTGCCTGGTATTGAAGTGGATACAGTGTATGTGTGTGTGTATAATATATATATATATACATACCCTATATTACCAAAAGTATTGTGACGCCTGCCTTTACACGCACATGAACATTAATGGCATCCCAGTCTTAGTCCGTAGGGTTCAATATTGAGTTGGCCCACCCTTTGCATCTATAACAGTTTCAACTCTTCTGGGAAGGCTGTCCACAAGGTTTAGAAGTGTGTCTATGGGAATGTTTGACTATTCTTCCAGAAGTGCATTTTTTAGGTCAGGCATTGATGTTGGACAATAAGGCCTGGCTTGCAGTCTCCGCTCTAATTCATCCCAAAAGTGTTCTATCAGGGTTGAGGTCAGGGCTCTATGCAGGCCAGTCAAGTTCCTCCACCCCAAACTCTCTCATCCATATCTTTATAGGCCTTGCTTTGAAGTCTTGACCTCAACCTGATAGAACACCTTTGGGATGAATTCGAGCGGAGACTGCGAGCCAGGCCTTCTCGGCCAACATCAGTGCCTGACCTCACAAATGCGCTTCTGGAAGAATGGTCAAACATTCCCATAGACACACTCCTAAACCTTGTGGACAGGTTTCCCAGAAGAGTTGAAGCTGTTATAGGTGCAAAAGGGTGGGCCAACTCAATATTGAACCCTACGGACGAAGACTGGGATGCCATTAAAGTTTGTGTGCGTGTAAAGGCAAGTGTCCCAATACTTTTGACAATATAGTGCACAGTAAGTTGAGGTGGCAAGCATTAAAAAGTAAATGGATATGGGGCCGAAAGGAGAGTTCAGAGTCCAGGGTTACACCTAGAACCTTAGCATGCAGGGATGTGTTGATGGTTGTACCATTGATCTTGACAGAGAAGTCAGAGGAAGCAGTATGTGGGGGAGGAAATATTATGAGCTTGGTTTTGGATAGATTGAGTTTAAGGAAATGGTGTGATATCCAGACTGATATGTCTGTTAGTAAATTAGTGATACGTGAGGAGACTGAAGGAGTAAGCTGAAGGATAGAGAGATAGATTTGCGTTTCATCAGCGTAGAAATGGTATTGAAAGCCATGGGAGACCAGTTGACCCAGGGGGAGGGGTAGATAGACAACAGGAGAGGTCAGGAGATGAGAGGTCCAAGAACAGAACCTTGTGTGACCAAGAAAGGAAGAGCAGAAGAAGAAGAAGTAGAATTGTAAGTGACACTGAAGATGCGGTGGGATAGTTAGGATGAGAGCCATCGAAGAGCACAGTTTTGAAGACCACAGGAGCAGAGGCGTCGCTAGGGGGTGGCTATTGGGGCTATAGCCCCGAATCTGGTAATGGACGTTTTCCCCAAATGGGGCTTTGGACAGCAATATAAATGTGATCAAAAAATTGTATGTCGAATCCCGAATCTGGGGCCCGTAGCCCCGAGTCTCTTGCCCCAGGGGTCACTGTGGCTGGCGGGCTGCATGAGAGAGCCAGGCAGGCCAATGAGAGAAGCGAGCAGGCGGACGAGCAGAGATGACATCATCTCTCTCCGCCCGCCCCCCGCATCACCGCTCTCCTGCCCTTACCCAGAACCGATGTGTCCCATCCATTAGCGGAGCTTTCCTCACATAAACGGTCTCCCAGCAACGGCAACACCTGTGTCCTGTGACGGCTGCTTGTGATCCTCCCTGATAGTTTCTTCAGTCCATTCTTCAGTGGAGCCCTTCGTGGATAGGCGGGATCTGGTGGCTTCTGACGCTGACCTGGCGACTCCTGACAGGTATCTCACCCACACTCAGATTCCCCTGGCATCCCTGTTGTGTGAGGTGTGGCTCTCTGTCTCAGTGGCCAGGAGACCTGCTGAGCCATCCATCTGGGGATCCTAAATTCTGCACACACATAAGAGCAACCTAAATATGATATTGGACTAACTATCATTGTTTTTTTGTTTTTTTGTTTTTTTTTACTGTATTTTTTTTATTTATTTATTTGAACTTTGGCTACCTTGCTCTTTCTGCTTGCAGTTCCTGTAAAAGCTCAGTATATGCTGTGGCAAATTGCTTGTGGACTCTCTGGGACACACTGCGTTGACTGCTTGCAGTGACAAATGCCTTTTTTACACATGAGTTTGCGAACTGTAACATTTCAGTGGTGTTATTCATGGACTTTCAATTTAGATTGATTTGATTTGATTTAATTTAATTTAATTTAATTCAATCTGATTTTCATTTATTTATTTAATTACCGGTATTTATTTATCTAATTAATTGTCATAAATTCAATTTAATTAAATAGATTTATTGTATGTATTTGTTTTTTTTATAATAAATAAAATATTTTTTAAATTTTTTTTTATTTATTTGAAAAAAAAAAAAACTTTTTCGTTTGTGAACGTTTTTTGCTGGCTGAGAAGTAACTTTAACTGTAGTTTTGTTAGCAGCGGGCCTCCAAGCGGTAACCTTATCATTGCCGGTGTCAGTGGCGGCTCACGCCATGGCTCTGCCTCTACCCACCGCCCAGCTGTGAGTCATTTAATATTACAATGTAACAATAGAAATAATGCACTTCAATCACCCTGACACCATAACAACCATGGTGCCGTGATGATTGAAGTGCGTCCCCCCTGTCTGCAAAAAGGTTGGTGACTACTGTTTTGGGCTCTAGCCCCAAGATCTTTTGCAGACCTAGCAACGCCCCTGCACAGGAGTAAAGTTTTTGGAGGAGGAAGGGGTGGTCCGTCCTGTCAAACGCAGCTGTAAGGTCCAGGAGTAGGAGTACAGAATAGTGTCCTTATGGTTTTTGCTGTTCGTAAATCCTTTGTGAGTTTTAGAAGAGCAGTTTCTGTAGAGTGTTGAGGGCAAAATCTAGACTGAAAGGGATCAAGAAGGTTATTCTTAATTGGGTGGCCACTCAATTGGTTGTTGACCAGGATAATTCCAAAAAAAATCCTGCAATAAGATTATATGTGCATTTAACATTGTCTATACATGTTTTTCTTTTTTTCTTGTAAAATCCTCCTTTGTATAGACCTCCAAATGCCCTGAGACTGCTGCTGGGTGCCACCATCTTGGATGGGGCTATGATATGCAATAAGGGGGCTGTGCTATGGAATCAGCTCTTTCTGGAACAGTCAAATTTTCTATCAGGTTTAGAGGGACACTAAACCTGATAGACCTCTAAAGGGTTAATGATTCTATGCTGTATATTTTTCTCTTTCTGGTATAACTATGCATGACTTATGGTCTCATGGCCATGAGACCATGGTTGTATGTACATATTTTTAACACCCTGACTTGTAAACATTGCTGGAATGTATCGTGTGATGTTAACTCTTGTTCAGACCAGTTTTAAACGTTTTTGTTTTTTTATCGTATATAAGCTTGGGATTTTCCCCTGAATAAACTGAAGATGTTTTGACCTCATCTTGTCTATGGAGTCATTATGTGTTCCCGGAGCCCCGTTTGGGAGTTGCTCAGTTGTCCGGTTCTGAAAGTCCCCAACAACCCTCATTGGCTTATAGCCCTGTCTCTGTAGATGATCACCCTTTTATATCAATAGTCTCATTGAAAGCCCTAATTGGAAAGTTCTTATTATGAATTAAGTACAAATAGATATGCGCAAAAATGGGCTAATATTATTATGTAATTTTCCTACAGGGCCCGCGCCGCCTTACTCCAGTGAAGAGGCGGAGCCGTTTATGGAAACAGCAGAGGCGGTCCTAACTTGTTGGCGATATTCCATGGATGGAGTGGTGATGAATGGAACTGATACACTAAATTCAATCGCTAGCTCCCAGGCTCACAAGAAACGCCAACACTACAGCAAGCATAAAAACCAAGGAGGCGGTGGAGTGCACCGCAGCCCAAGGGCTCTCTTCTGTTTGTACCTCAACAATCCCATACGAAGGGCCTGCATCAGCATTGTGGAGTGGAAGTATCCTTTAGAATGATGTTATGCTTAACTGAATTAAAGTCAATCCAAAATGAAAATGTTGGTTGTAGACGGGAGTCTGGTAGACTGAGTCAACCCCTAAAGCCTCCACAGCAGATTTGGGTGCCAACCCAGGAGCCTATCTCTACTCCTTGTGCCATAGCAATGATAAATAGAGAAGGCCCCACACCAATGACGTCACTGGATAAAACTTTTTCAGCCACAGCCAGCCAGTGGCAAGTCTTTATCCTGGAGTCACCCTACTGACATGTTTCGCTCTGATAAGCTTAATCAGGGTTTAGTCCATCCAAAATAGATATTTTAGTTGTAGATGGGAGTCTGGTAGACTGAGTCAGCCCTTGGCCCATGACAGGGATATCTCTCTGTTAGGTGATACAGGGAAAGGAGCACTGCTTCAAACACTTAACTCGCCTTGTCCTCCACAGCAGTGCCGACCCGGGAGTCTGTCTCCACTCCTAGTGCCGTAACAGTGATGAAGAGAAGGTCATACATCAGTGACACCTCTGTATTAAACTTTCTTCAGCCACAACTGGCCAGCGGCTAATCCCTGTCTTCAAGCTGCCCACTGGTGCGTTTCATAGTCAATTAATCATAGTTATGCCCATCAGGGCAAAGCACGTCATTAAGGGGGGTGGCCACAGTGCAGGGATCTGCCGCTGGCCAATTGTGGCGGAGAAAAGTGTTATCCAGTGACATCATTGTTGTACGACTTTCTCTTTGTCTGTGATATCTCTCTGCCATAAATTCTGACTCCTGCACACTGCAGAGTTTTATGTGTTCCTGACCACCTTTGTGTGTTCAAGACTCTCCTAACATAATCTTCATACTATAAAATACATTAAAAAAAATTAGCCGAGAAAGTAGGAATGGCCATAGACATGGGATGGCATTAAAGTTTATGCGCGTGTAAAGGCAGGTGTCCCAATACTTTTGACAATATAGCGTATTTGCAAACTTGCTGCCCAGGATTCCAGGCACAGGGGTCAAAAATGCAGAGGAAATTCATTCCATAGGCTTTACTAAATAAGAGGCAGCCTGATTTGTGTCTTATCCTCTGCTGCTAATTTTCTTGATGAATGTCCCCATTGTCTTTACATACGGGTGTCGTGCAATTTCTCTTTTTCAGTTTCATATTCATGCTTTTTAATTTTTGTTTCCTTAAAACTTGAACTCAGACCTTTCGATATCCTTATCCTCATGACTATCTTTGCCAACTGTGTGGCACTGGGTGTCTACATCCCTTTTCCTGAAGATGACTCCAACATAGCCAACCACAACCTGGTGAGCCGAGCGGTAGTGCTGTGGTGTAATGGGCCGTGTGGGTGCAAATGTAGATCTGTCGCTTTTATATCTCTTTTGTTAATGGTGGTGCTCCAGCATGGATACCATTGCCAGCTAGCTCAGGCCTTAGGTCAGGCAGTCTTTCTAGCTACCCGGTTTTCGTAATGTAAATGTCAAAAGGTTCTTATTATTTTAGTCTAGCTGACTTGGATATTGCAAGATGCAATAAACCTAAATCAGAAATCTTCTTCTCACCAGTCACCCATACATGTGTGAACCTTATAGCAAAACCATTGCTACCCCCTGCCCTTCCCTGCTTTGCCATTCTCTGTCTCCAAGGCAATTTTTCGACTAATAAAGTATACTAATTGAATTCGTAGCACTCATATAGAGCAGGGGTTTCCAAACTTTCTAAATGAAGGGCCAGTTTACAGTCCTTCAGACTTTAGGGGGGCCGGACTGTGGCCAGTGGGAGTAGAAAATGTCCTGGAGTCAGTGGGAGTAAACAATGTTTCATCATTGGTGTCATTGGGAGGAATAGTGCCCCATCATTGGTGTCAGTGGGAGGAATAGTGCCCCAGCCTTGGTGTCAGTGAAAGGAATTGTGCCCCATCATTGGTGTCAGTGGGAGGAATAGTGTCCCATCATTGCTATCAGTGGAAGGAATAGTGTCCCATCATTGGTGTCAGTGGGAGGAATAGTGTTCGACCATTGGTGTCAGTGGGAGGAATAGTGCTCCATCATTGCTATCAGTGGGAGGAATAGTGTCCCATCATTGGTGTCAGTGGGAGGAATAGTGTCCCATCATTGGTATCAGTGGGAGGAATAGTGCCCCATCATTGCTATCAGTGGGAGGAATAGTGTCCCATCATTGGTGTCAGTGGGAGGAATAGTGCCCCGCCCATCATTGGAGCACAGGTGTGTCAGGAGGAAGGTGCCTCTGAAGCTGCTCTGTGAGAAGGGAGTGGTGGTGAAATCTATCCCAGCTCCCTGGCCCCCTTTCTGGGGAGGCCATGGAGGCCAGCGGGGCTTCTCCTGCTGGAGGCTCCCAGCCATCTCCTGGGCCATCAGGTGACATGCCTTCCTCTGCACAAGCTGATCTCTCTACCCCTGGTGAGGATGAAGGCTCGGAGGCCATTCGGGAGCGAGTGGTGGCCGGGATTAAGGTCCTGAACAGGGAGAGGGACAAGCTCTACAAGCTGAGAGCGGAGTTGAAGCACCTGCGAAGGCAACGTGAGGGCTTACACAGCCAGAAACGGGGATCCATGGATCCGGAAATCCAGCTGGCCAAGGTCCGTGTGGATCATCAGGAGACCATCGTGGCCATGATGGAAGGCAGAGATGGGCCCTTTAAAGAGAAGTTTTGCAACGACAAGAGGTTTGGAAGGGTGACAAAGATGGAGGTGGAGGAGGAGGAGACCCCCAGTTCTGACCCCCTGCCCCCCCCAGGGAGAGGTAAGAAGCCCCAGGCCTTCCCAGGACTCAGGAGGCATGCTAAGGGCCATCCAGGTAATGGAGTCTCCTATGCGGGGGAATCAGATGATATTTAATGAGGAAGACATTACTGATGATGTACCTGATAAAGTAAAGCCTGCTAAGTCCCATGTTGTGGATAAGACTGTTTTTGTACCATCTAGCACCATGACTGATAATGTGCCTAATGACAATGTTGTGCCTGCTGAGGCTGCAATGCAGCAAGGTTTGCATTTAAAAAATGTCATTTCTGCAAATGAACTGCAAGTGTCAGAAGAGCCCATTAACCCTTCTTTGGCTGAGTCCAAAGCTGTTTGCCCCACTGCTGCTGAGGGCTCTACAGTGCAGCATCAGGAGACAACTGGTATTGCAGCAACTGTGACTATTGCTGATGGGAATGTGTGTGTGGCTGAAAAAAATCCTCCCAGTTCAGGTGTGATGAACAATGCTCCCAGTACACGTGTGATGAACAATGGTCCCAGTACAAGTGTGATGGACATTCCTACCAACTCTGTTCATGCAGATAATGTGCAGACTAATGTGACTTCAGTGTGGGCCCCTGGCCCTGAGAAACCTACATTTGCAGAGGTGGCACACTCTGCTCCTGGTAGTCCCGCTCCCAAGCGGGGTTTTCCCCTACAAGCTGCCACTTTGAGCGCCCCAGGATCTGGTCTTGGGTCTCTGGCTTCTGCTGGGGGTCCCAGACGGAATGTAGTTATTCTGAAATGGGAAGGTGGTGCCATCCCTCCAGCACGGCGTGCAGTGGTAGATATGATATTGGAGATGGGTTTTGGTGCAAATGACCTGTATACCTTTATACACGTAGCTGGGACAAGGGACTATACGGTTAGTTTCACCAGGCCAGAGGGTCTTGACCTGTTCTGGGAGCGATATGAGGCTCGGTGCAGGTCAAGACCTGAATGGGAAGGTCTGGTCCCAGTTGCGGTTTCTCAGAGGTCAACAGTAAAAAAAATTACCATTATCCTGACCAATGAGAGTGTTCCTGCTCGGGATCTAGAGGTCTGGTTAAGGAACTATGGGGAAGTTTTGACCAAACCTAATAAAATCCATGATGAGCGTAACATCTGGACTGGGGGATGGTCGGTAACAGTCAGGTTGGCCAGGGATGGGAATGTTGTCCGTCACCTGCCCTCCTCAGCTTTCATAGGGAGGGATAGGATGACTGTTTTCTACCCTGGTCAGCCGAAGCTGTGTCACCGCTGTGGAGAAAAGGGGCACTTGAGCTCCTCCTGTTCAGCCTTGATGTGTTCAGTGTGTCGGGGGCAGGGTCATATGGCTAAGGACTGTACCAGGAAGATCAGGTGCAACCTGTGCCTGCGCCTTGGCCACCCCTACAGCAGGTGTCCTGAAGCCTGGCACAATATGGAGAAGGAGGTAGTAGATGACATGTCAAGGCTGGACAGGATGGAGGGTGAGACCCCTGGTGTACCATCCTCCTCTGCGGTGACCCCCTCCCCCGGTCCTGCTCAGGATCCCTCTCCAGTTCCTGTGGCCACCCCTCCTGTGTCTGTAAGTACTCCTTCTGTTTCTGTCTCTGTGTCCCCCCAGCCTACTGTACCCTCTCCTCTTGTGTCAGAACCTTCCAAGTCTGTGCCCCCCGAGTCAGTTACCCCCCAGGAGTCTACCCCTCCTGAGTCTGACTTAAAGGGATCACCCCCCCCCCCACCAGCGTGTACTAAAAAGGGTGCCCCTTCCTCTGTAAAGAAGTCTTGTGGAAAGACTTTAAAGAAAAAAATAAGAGATGAGGGCATCTCTGAGGCTGACCTGCGGTACCTGGAAGAGAGAAGGAAGGTTGGGAGGCGGAAGAGGCAGGCGGTGAGGACGGAACGGGGACGGGAAGCTCCGGTTCCTGTCTCCAGCCGTCATAGGTCCTCCAAGTGGGATATTTCTTCATCCGGAGCTTCTTCTGAGAGAAGTTCCGATTCCGAAATGGACTTTGAGGCGGCCTCTAGAAAGAGAGAGGCTTCTGGTGATGAGCAGCAGAGGGGAGCTAAGAAGCAATCCACCCAATAACCCAAATGGCGGTTCCCCCTCCGTTAAAAGTGGTGACAATTAATGTCGCCAGCATTAAGTCAGTAAGAGCTCGTTCTATGGCCTTCTTTTTGTTCAGCCAATTAGATGCTGAAATTTTATTTTTGCAAGAGACTAGGCTCACCTCCTTGGCAGATATTCATATGGCCAAGAGAGAGTGGAGGTATGGTCCATCTTACTGGTCTCTTGCGGCCGAGCCTTACGGCGGTGTGGCGGTGTTGTTTAAAACCGGCATGGTAACTGTCCGGCGGGTTATTGAGGTGGAGATTGGGAGATGTATGGTCTTAGACGTCCTTGTGGGAGGGCAGGACCTGCGCCTAATCAATGTTTATGGGCCGCACACAAAGTGGGACAGGAAATGCCTTTTTACAAGGATCAAGCCATTTCTTTTTACATCCCGGCAAGTGGTCTTTGGAGGTGACTTTAATACAATAACTAGGCCCAAGGACAGGAAGGACTTCAAGGACAGGCTGGGATATGATAGCGTTTTTTTAAATAGTATGATTAGGGATGCTGGTCTTGTGGATGTGCACATTAAGCACCTCCCAGATGACACCGGGTTCACTTTTCATCGTGGTAATAGTCAGAGTAGGATAGATAGGTTTTTTTTGAAGGAGGCCTCTGCTTTCTCGCCCCCAGTGGTGCAGGCAGTAGAGTTCTCTGATCACTGTATGCTATCTGTGGTACTGAATGCTTCAGACGCCCCTCAGAGGGGCAAGGGCATCTGGAGATTAAATTCGACACTACTCAAGGAAGAACATGTTAGACAATCCTTTGAGGAATTCTTTCAGGCACAGGTGACCATCCTGGACTTTTGTAGCAGCAAGGCTGAGTGGTGGGAGCTGACCAAAAAGAGGATCGCTGGATTCTTCAGGGGCCTAGCCAATAGAAATCAGTTTAATAAATACATGACCTACCAACGTTTACGGAGGAAGCTGAATATTCTTGTCTCGAGAGGAGGAGATCCTGGGGCAATCTCCGAAGTGAAACTCCTTCTCAGGAAGTGTCAATATGACCGGCATGCCTCTTTGGTTCTGGAGAGGGACTATGGGAAGTACCACTCGCCTGACCCTTACCAGAACTGCAAACAAGGTGTAGCTTTTAAAACGGTCGTTGGCCTTAAGGACAGTACAGGTTCCTTGACAAAGTCCAGGTCAGGGATTCTGGAGGTCGTGAGGTCCTTTTATGCCGACCTTCTTGGGAGGAAAGAGCTTGATCGTGACAAGATGGAAAGCTTTTTGGACTCTACTCCAGGTCTAAATGGTGGAGATGTTCCATTGATGAATTTGACAGAGGAGATCACAGTCGAAGAGGTGATGAGGGCAATTGAACAGCTTGCCATCAAAAAGTCGCCTGGACCGGATGGCTTGACGGCTGAGTTTTACAAAGCCTTTAAGTCTATTCTGGCCCCGCATTTGGTAGAGGTTTTTAACAGTAGCCTTGCTGAGGGGGTGCTTTCCCCTTCCATGAGGCACTCGGCTGTGATTCTTCTTTCAAAGGGTAAAGATCCTTCGATGATTGAGAATTGGCGCCCCATCAGCCTTCTTAATGTCGATAGAAAGATACTGGCAAAGATATTTTTCTGGCGCCTATCGTCAGTGGCAGAGTCTTTGCTTTCTCGCCATCAGCACTGTTCGGTCCAGGGTAGGAGCACCTTCACAGCGGTTTTAGCTGTCCGGGAGGCCTTGGAGCGGTGCAGGGCTGCAGGCTGGGGAAAGTATTTGCTGACATTGGATCAGGCAAAGGCTTTTGATCGTGTTAACCATGAGTACCTGTGGTTGCTCCTTAGTAAGTACGGTCTGCCGGGTGGTTTTGTCGATTGGCTGAAAGTCTTGTATAAGGGGGCAGAAAGCTTCCCTCTTGTTAATGGTTGGGTTGGACAGTCCTTTGGGGTTGGCTCCGGGGTGCGCCAGGGTTGTCCCCTGAGTCCCCTGCTCTATGTGTTTGCAATCGACCCCTTCGTCAGGAGGCTAGAGAGCGGCATGTTGTGTGGGGTACCAGTGGGGCTCCCGGGTGAGCCGCCATTGAGGGTTGTTGCCTATGCGGATGATGTGTCGGTGATTGTCACTGGGACGGATGAAGCGGAGGAGGTGGTCTCTCTGACATCACGGTATTCTGAAGCATCAGGCTCCAAGATCAATCAGGAAAAGACTGAAGTTTTCTGGATGGGAAAGGAAGGTGAGGGGTTTGATCTCCCGGGCACCTTTCCAGTGCCCCAGGAAAGAATTAAGATACTAGGCATTGAATTTGGACCCGGCGATTATGGCCTCAAAAACTGGGAAGGCAGACTGGAAATTGCCAATACTAAGGTGGTCAGCTGGAAGAGATGGAAGTTATCTATGAGGGAAAGGGTTGATCTGATTAAGACTTACCTGATTCCGATCTTCTTGTATGTCAGCTTTGTCTGCATCTTGCCAGTGTCTCTCTATGCTAGGGTCAGTAGTGTGTTCTTCCAGATGCTGTGGGGGAACAGACTGAACCCCATCAAGAGGAATGTCACCTACCTATCCAGGAGGGAGGGTGGCTTAGGTATGGTCAACCCAGTTCTTTTCTTTTCACTGCTATTTCTAAAGTTTAACATTGGTAATATGCTTGCAGTGGAACCTCCTGGATGGGTAGGCATATTTAGATCTTGGTTTAGGCCTTTTCTACGACTTTGGGAAGAAGGTGGCCAAGTAAAGAATCGCAGGGGTCATCGTGGTCAGCTACCAGCCTATGTCGCTCCGTGCCTGAAGTTACTGCGGCAGTGGCGATTGTCGGCTGAAGATCTCAGATCGGTTCCAAGGAAAGTCCTTATGAGTCGAGTCTTGAGCGAAGTCTTTCATGACCCACTGGCCTTAAGGGATTGCCCGGGCCCAGTTTTGAGGGCGGGGTTAAGACTGATTAATTTGGATAGAGTACCCCCTAAATTTAGGGATCTGGCCTGGTTGTGCTTCCATGGGAAGCTCTATGTTCGGGGCAATTTGAAATTCCGCAGTGGGATGGATCGTAGCTGTCCTCGGGAGGAGTGTGCAGATGAGGAGGAGACTATGGATCATTTTCTGCTTCATTGCCCTTTTAACATAGAGGTGTACAAACAGGTGGGGCGGGCCCTCGATGTCCCTTTCCTCTCCAGGCTGGGTTATGCTGAGTGGGTGTACGGAGCATTCAATACCGGTGGAGTTTTTTGTTTGGATACACTTTTTTTAGTTAGCCTAGTAGTCCGTTATTTCACCTGGAATGCACGGTGTCAGGTCAGCATTCGGCAAAAACTCCTTCCTGTTGAGGTGGTGGTGTATGACATTTTGCATGAGGTGGGGAAGATTCGGGAGCTTGAGAGAGACAAGCGGGGGCAGGGGGCTTGGTTGAAGGCGTGGAGGGGTTTCAAGCCTCCCTGACTGCCAGGAGTCTCTTTCCCGGGTGTGGCTGTCTGTCTCTTATCACCCTAGATTATCAGTATTTTTGATGAATTTTTGATAAATGGCTGCGTACATAGGTGATGGGTTGTGCCTCTTAGGCCCTCTCTGCTGCTTTATGTAGATAGTTTTCTAGGGATGTTTTGGTCGTGGATTATGTGTATATTGTATATATTCTGAACATGGATGTGTATTCCTTTGTTTTCTGTTGAAGTTTTGTACTATGGTTTTGTTTTTTACTTTTGTATAAAATTGGTTGCTTGATTCTTTTCAATAAAAGATCAATAGTGTTCGATCATTGGTATCAGGGGAGGAATAGTGCCCCATCATTGGTGTCAGTGGGAGGAATAGTGTCCCATCATTGGTATCAGTGGGAGGAATAGTGCCCCATCATTGGTGTTAGTGGGAGGAATAGTGTCCCATCATTGGTATCAGTGGGAGGAATAGTGTCCCATCATTGGTATCAGTGGGAGGAATAGTGCCCCATCATTGGTATCAGTGGGAGGAATAGTGCCCCATCATTGGTGTCAGTGGGAGGAATAGTGTCCCATCATTGGTATCAGTGGGAGGAATAGTGTCCCATCATTGGTGTCAGTGGGAGGAATAGTGTCCCATCATTGGTGTCAGTGGGAGGAATAGTGTCCCATCATTGGTATCAGTGGGAGGAATAGTGCCCCATCATTGGTGTTAGTGGGAGGAATAGTGCCCCATCATTGGTGTCAGTGGGAGGAATAGTGTCCCATCATTGGTATCAGTGGGAGGAATAGTGCCCCATCATTGGTGTCAGTGGGAGGAATAGTGTCCCATCATTGGTGTCAGTAGGGGGAATAGTGTCCCATCATTGGTATCGGTGGGAGGAATTGTGCCCTATCATTGGTATCGGTGGGAGGAATTGTGCCCCATCATTGGTGTCAGTGGGAGAAATAGAGCCCCATCATTGGTATCAGTGGGAGGAATAGTGTCCCATCATTGGTATCAGTGGGAGGAATGGTGTCCCATCATTGGTATCAGTGGGAGGAATAGTGCCCCATCATTGGTGTCAGTGGGAGGAATAGTGTCCCATCATTGGTATCAGTGGGAGGAATAGTGTCCCATCATTGGTATCAGTGGGAGGAATAGTGCTCCATCATTGGTGTCAGTGGGAGGAATAATGCCCCATCATTGGTGTCAGTGGGAGGAATAATGCCCCATCATTGGTGTCAGTGGGAGGAATAGTGTTCGATAATTGGTATCAGGGGAGGAATAGTGCCCCATCATTGGTGTCAGTGGGAGGAATAGTGCCCCATCATTGGTGTCAGTGGGAGGAATAGTGTCCCATCATTTTTATCAGTGGGAGGAATAGTGTCCCATCATTGGTATCGGTGGGAGGAATAGTGTCCCATCATTGGTATCGGTGGGAGGAATAGTGTCCCATCACTGGTATCAGTGGGAGGAATAGTGCCCCATCATTGGTATCAGTGGGAGGAATAGTGTCCCATCATTGGTATCGGTGGGAGGAATAGTGTCCCATCATTGGTATCGGTGGGAGGAATAGTGTCCCATCATTTTTATCAGTGGGAGGAATAGTGTCCCATCATTGGTATCGGTGGGAGGAATAGTGTCCCATCATTGGTATCAGTGGGAGGAATAGTGTCCCATCACTGGTATCAGTGGGAGGAATAGTGCCCCATCATTGGTATCAGTGGGAGGAATAGTGTCCCATCATTGGTATCGGTGGAAGGAATAGTGTCCCATCATTGGTATCAGTGGGAGGAATAGTGTCCCATCATTGGTGTCAGTGGGAGGAATAGTGTCCCATCATTGGTATCAGTGGGAGGAATAGTGCCCCATCATTGGTATCAGTGGGAGGAATAGTGCCCCATCATTGGTATCAGTGGGAGGAATAGTGTCCCATCATTGGTGTCAGTGGGAGGAATAGTGTCCCATCATTGGTGTCAGTGGGAGGAATAGTGTCCCATCATTGGTGTCAGTGGGAGGAATAGTGTCCCATCATTGGTATCAGTGGGAGGAATAGTGTCCCATCATTGGTGTCAGTGGGAGGAATAGTGTCCCATCATTGGTATCAGTGGGAGGAATAGTGCCCCATCATTGGTGTTAGTGGGAGGAATAGTGTCCCATCATTGGTGTCAGTGGGAGGAATAGTGTCCCATCATTGGTATCAGTGGGAGGAATAGTGCCCCATCATTGGTGTTAGTGGGAGGAATAGTGTCCCATCATTGGTATCAGTGGGAGGAATAGTGTCCCATCATTGGTGTCAGTGGGAGGAATAGTGTCCCATCATTGGTGTCAGTGGGAGGAATAGTGTCCCATCATTGGTGTCAGTGGGAGGAATAGTGTCCCATCATTTGTATCAGTGGGAGGAATAGTGCCCCATCATTGGTGTTAGTGGGAGGAATAGTGTCCCATCATTGGTGTCAGTGGGAGGAATAGTGTCCCATCATTGGTATCAGTGGGAGGAATAGTGCCCCATCATTGGTGTTAGTGGGAGGAATAGTGTCCCATCATTGGTATCAGTGGGAGGAATAGTGTCCCATCATTGGTATCAGTGGGAGGAATAGTGCCCCATCATTGGTATCAGTGGGAGGAATAGTGCCCCATCATTGGTGTCAGTGGGAGGAATAGTGTCCCATCATTGGTATCAGTGGGAGGAATAGTGTCCCATCATTGGTGTCAGTGGGAGGAATAGTGTCCCATCATTGGTGTCAGTGGGAGGAATAGTGTCCCATCATTGGTATCAGTGGGAGGAATAGTGCCCCATCATTGGTGTTAGTGGGAGGAATAGTGTCCCATCATTGGTGTCAGTGGGAGGAATAGTGTCCCATCATTGGTATCAGTGGGAGGAATAGTGCCCCATCATTGGTGTTAGTGGGAGGAATAGTGTCCCATCATTGGTGTCAGTGGGAGGAATAGTGTCCCATCATTGGTATCAGTGGGAGGAATAGTGTCCCATCATTGGTATCGGTGGAAGGAATAGTGTCCCATCATTGGTATCAGTGGGAGGAATAGTGTCCCATCATTGGTATCAGTGGGAGGAATAGTGTCCCATCATTGGTATCAGTGGGAGGAATAGTGTTCCATCATTGATGTCAGTGGGAGGAATAGTGTCCCATCATTGGTATCAGTGGGAGGAATAGTGTCCCATTGTTGGTATCAGTGGGAGGAATAGTGTCCCATCATTGGTGTCAGTGGGAGGAATAGTGTCCCATCATTGGTGTCAGTGGGAGGAATAGTGCCCCATCATTGGTGTCAACAGGAAGAATTTTGTCCCATAATTGGTGTCAGTGGAAGGAATAGTGTCCCATCATTTGTATCAGTGGGAGGAATAGTGCCCCATCATTGGTGTTAGTGGGAGGAATAGTGTCCCATCATTGGTGTCAGTGGGAGGAATAGTGTCCCATCATTGGTATCAGTGGGAGGAATAGTGCCCCATCATTGGTGTTAGTGGGAGGAATAGTGTCCCATCATTGGTATCAGTGGGAGGAATAGTGTCCCATCATTGGTATCAGTGGGAGGAATAGTGCCCCATCATTGGTATCAGTGGGAGGAATAGTGCCCCATCATTGGTGTCAGTGGGAGGAATAGTGTCCCATCATTGGTATCAGTGGGAGGAATAGTGTCCCATCATTGGTGTCAGTGGGAGGAATAGTGTCCCATCATTGGTGTCAGTGGGAGGAATAGTGTCCCATCATTGGTATCAGTGGGAGGAATAGTGCCCCATCATTGGTGTTAGTGGGAGGAATAGTGCCCCATCATTGGTGTCAGTGGGGGGAATAGTGTCCCATCATTGGTGTCAGTGGGAGGAATAGTGTCCCATCATTGGTATCAGTGGGAGGAATAGTGCCCCATCATTGGTGTTAGTGGGAGGAATAGTGTCCCATCATTGGTGTCAGTGGGAGGAATAGTGTCCCATCATTGGTATCAGTGGGAGGAATAGTGTCCCATCATTGATGTCAGTGGGAGGAATAGTGTCCCATCATTGGTATCAGTGGGAGGAATAGTGTCCCATCATTGGTATCAGTGGGAGGAATAGTGTCCCATTGTTGGTATCAGTGGGAGGAATAGTGTCCCATCATTGGTGTCAGTGGGAGGAATAGTGTCCCATCATTGGTGTCAGTGGGAGGAATAGTGCCCCATCATTGGTGTCAACAGGAAGAATTTTGTCCCATAATTGGTGTCAGTGGAAGGAATAGTGTCCCATTGTTTTTGTCAATAAGAAGAATATTGCTCCATCATTGATGTCATTGATATTAATAGTGCCCCATCATTGTTGTCAGTGGAAGGAATTGATCCCTTCATCGTTGATTTTATTGATATTAATAGTGTCCCATCATTAGTGTCAGTGGAAGGAATATTTCCCCATCATTGGTGTCAATGGGAGGAATAGTGCCCCATCATTGGTGTCAGTGGGAGGAATAGTGCCCATTCATTGGTGTCAGTGGGAGGAATAGTGCCCCCATCATTGGTATAAGTAGGAGGAATAATGCCCCATCATTGGTATCAGTGGGAGGAATAGTGTCCCATCATTGGTATCAGTGGGAGGAATAGTGTCCCATCATTGGTGTCATTGGGAGGAATTGTGCCCCATCATTGGTGTCAGTGGGAGGAATAGTGTCCCATCATTGGTATCAGTGGGAGGAATAGTGTCCCATCATTGGTATCAGTGGGAGGAATAGTGTCCCATCATTGGTATCAGTGGGAGGAATAGTGTCCCATCATTGGTGTCATTGGGAGGAATAGTGCCCCATCATTGGTGTCAGTGGGAGGAATAGTGCCTATTCATTGGTGTCAGTGGGAGGAATAGTGCCCCCATCATTGGTATCATTGGGAGGAATAGTGCCCCCATCATTCAGTATCAGTGGGAGGTATAGTGCCCCATCATTAGTGTCAATTAAAGAAATGGTGCTTCATTGTTGGTGCATTTGGAGCAATAGTGTCCCATCAGTGTCAGTGGGAGGAATAGTCCCTTGATTGGTGTCAGTGGATGGAAAAGTGCCCCATTGTTGGTGTCGGTGAATGTAATAGTGCCCCTGGGCCACAGTTTGGAGACCACTGGTATAGAGGTTCTGAAGCTATAAAAAAATTTATTATATTTAAATATTTTTTTTGCCAAATGCTATTGCCGCCTGCCTAAATCTCTGTCCCTATGGGCCCCATAGCAGTTGGATGGTCCGCTGTGGCTATAGTGTGCTTGCATTGACATTTAATGCTTGCAAACTGCCAGATAGCCCACCTGTATACCAGTAGATGTTCTTCAGCCTTGACAGGACTTGGCTTTCCCTTGCTTTGGTGATTTCACAGCCCATGCATGCTTAGAGACATCACCAGGAAGGGGGAAGTGGCCAGCTGTGGTATTATTGCAGTTTTTGCAGCTTAGACTTGGGGTGGTCTTTGGAGTCTGCTAGCCTAAAGGCTTAATGAAGATCCACCCCTGCCCCCAGCTGCACCCCACGACCTTGAGGACAGCTAAAAACTTGATCATTTCTGCCTTTCAAAGAGACTGAATCTCCTGTAAACACAATCAACAAAAAGGGGAAGCCCAATACAACCCAACAGACCCAACATTTTGTAACTATCCCACTATTCCACAGACCCTCAAAGATCCCTCTGTCTAGGGCCGTCTTTAATATCGATTGGACCCTGAGGAAACATTTTCTTGGGCCACCCGCCCTGCATGCAAATTTGTTCTCCACCTGCTCTAGGACACACAATAAATAGCGGCTAAACTCAAAATTAGTTTACTGCAGCAGATCAGGCAGCGATTGCGATTGGTTGCCAGAGGTTACAGCATATCATTCCCGCTCACTGATAAGTTGCTAGAGGTTAGGCACATCATGTCTGCTTGCTGATTGGTTGCTAGAGGTTACTGCACATCATTGCCACTCACCCATTGGTTTCTGGGGCTGGGGTGGAGGAGAGGGAGTGATTAGGGGCCATGGTGGTGGTGATGGGGGGCAAGTGGCAGTACTGGGGGAGGGATGGGATAAATTGTAGTGTTTGGGGGAGGCTTGATCAGTGGCGGTGCTGGGGGGTTTACGGGATCAGTGGCAGTGCTGGGGGGTGAAATGGGATGAGTGACAGTGCTGGCAGGGATGGGATGATGGCCGGGGTGGTGGGGGGATTGTATCAGTGGCAGTGCTTAGGAGGGAAAGGATGAGTGGCAGTGCTGATGGGGGGATTGGATGAGTGGCAGTGCTGGTGGGGGGGGATGGGATCAGCGGCAGTGCTTGGGGTGGATGGTATCAGTGGCAGTGCTTGGGGTGGATGGGATCAGCAGCAATGCTTGGGGTGGATGGGATCAGTGGCAGTGCCTGGGGTGGATGGGATCAGTGGCAGTGCTTGGGGTGGATGGGATCAGCGGCAGTGCTTGGGAGGAAAGGGATCAGTGGCAGTGCTTGGAGTGGATGGGATCAGCGGCAAGGCTTGGGGTGGATGGGATCAGCGGCAGTGCTTGGGGTGGATGGGATCAGCGGCAGTGCTTGGGGTGGATGGGATCAGCGACAGTGCTTGGGGTGGATGGGATCAGTGGCAGTGCTTGGGATGGATGGGATCAGTGGCAGTGCTTCGGGTGGATGGGATCAGCGGCAGTGCTTGGGGTGGATGGGATTAGCGACACTCAGTCAGTGCCCACTCAGTTCCCCCTGTCTGTATGGAAGAGAGGGAGGTGAGAGGGAGAGGGGTGAGGGGATGAGAGAGGGGAGGATGAAACAGGGAGGGGGGAGAGAAAGAGGGAGGTGTAAGAGAGGGGGGTGAGAAAGAGAAGGTAGTGAAAGAGAGGGGTGAGAGAGAGAGGGGTGGGGGTGAGAGAGAGAGGGGTGGGGGTGAGAGACAGGGGTGAGGGGGTGAGAGAGGGGTGAGGGGGTGAGAGAGGGGTGAGGGTGAAAGAGGGAGGGGGTGAGAGAGAGAAGGGAGTGAAAGTAAAGGGGAGAGAGGAAAAGGGGGGTGAGAGAGACAGCTATAACATTTTTACCACCCACCTAATATTGAGTCTTTCTCTCCCCCTCCTCCATCAATGAGCCTTCCCTCCCCTCCTCCATCAATGAGCCTTCCCTCCCCACTTCCATTAATAAGCCTCCCCCCACTTCCATTAATAAGCCTCCCCCCACCTCCATCAATGAGCCTTCGCTCCCCACCTCCAATAATGAGCCCCCCCCACCTCCATTAATAAGCCTTCCTCCCCACCTCCATCAATGAGCCTTTGCTCCCCACCTCCATCAATGAGCCTTTCCTCCCCACCTCCACCAATGAGCCTTCGCTCCCCACCTCCATTAATGAGCCTTCCCTCCCAACCTCCATCAATGAGCCTTTGCTCCCCACCTCCACCAATGAGCCTTCGCTCCCCACCTCCATTAATGAGCCCCCCCACCTCCATTAATGAGCCTTCCTCCCCACCTCCACCAATAAGCCTCCCCTCCCCACCTCCATCAATGAGCCTTTGCTCCCTACCTCCATCAGTGAGCCTCCCCCCGCTGCCCCGCCTCCATCAATCAGCCTCCCCCCAATGTTTCTATGAGATTGTTGGTCCAGGTCTTTGTGTGTATGGGAGATCTCTCGGTGTGCACAGGAACTTGAACCTTCAGTTTGATTTTGTATTTGAATCTTTACTCAGATGCTCTTTGGGGCTGAAGTTTTGTGATTGATCGGACTGTGTACTATTGCTGATTATCACCGCCCCCAGAACAACTGCAGTTAATGGGGTAGTCTATTTAAGATCTATCAGAAATTTTAGTCATTGTAATGATTAAGCACAAGATGTTTGTGTGAAATGCGTCTACGTGACCTCGTGTTGGTGTCTTTGGTGTTATCACTTTGAACAATAAAAGGCAATCAGAATTCCTGGATGTGCAGCCATTTATTTTCTTACAAGCCTCCCCCACCTCCATTAATGAGCCTCCACCCCCCCCCACATCCATCAATGAGCCATCACTCCTCACCTCCATCATTGGGCATTCCCTCCCCACCTCCATCTATGAGCCTTCCCTCCCTACCTCCATGAATGAACCTTACCTCCCCACCTCCATCAATGAGCCTTCCCTCCCCCACCTCCACCAATAAACCTTCCATCCCCACCTCCATGAATGAACCTTACCTTCCCGACCTCCATCAATGAGACTTCCCTCCCCCACCTCCACCAATAAACCTTCCATCCCCACCTCCATGAATGATCCTCACCTCCCCACCTCCATCAATGAGCCTTCCCACCCCACCTCCACCAATAAACCTTCCATCCCCACCTCCATCAATGAGCCTTCCTTTCCCATCTCCATTAGTGAGCCTTTCCTCCCCACCTTCATCAGTGAGCCTTCCCTCCCAACCTCCAACAATGAGCCTTCCCTCCCCACCTCCACCAATAAGCCTTCTCTCCCCACCTCCATCAATGAGCCTTCCCTCCCCACCTCCATTAATGAGCCTTCCCTTCCCACCTCCATCAATGAGCCTCCCCTCCTCCCACCTCCATCAATGAGCCTTCCCTCCCCACCTCCATCAATGAGCCTCCCCTCCCCCCCACC
Source organism: Rana muscosa (assembly GCA_029206835.1). Taxonomy (NCBI): domain Eukaryota; kingdom Metazoa; phylum Chordata; class Amphibia; order Anura; family Ranidae; genus Rana; species Rana muscosa. Next base: position 314,042,058 of record CM055125.1, on the reverse strand, counting down.
TCCATCAATGAGCCTTCCCTCCCCCACCTCCATCAATGAGCCTTCCCTCCGCACCTCCATCAATGAGCCTCCCCTCCCCCCACCTCCATCAATGAGCCTTCCCTCCCCACCTCCATCAATGAGCCTTCCCTCCTCTCCTCCATCAATGAGTCTTCCCTCCCCACCTCCATCAATGAGCCTTCCCTCCCTCCACCTCCATCAATGAGCCTTCCCTCCCTCCACCTCCATCAATGAGCCTTCCCTCCCCACCTCCATCAATGAGCCTCCCCTCCCCACCTCCATCAATGAGCCTGCTATTTTCTCCTCCATTAATGAGCCTTCCCTCCCTACCTCCATCAATGAGCCTGCCCTCCCCCCACCTCCATCAATGAGCCTTCCCTCCCCACCTCCATCAATGAGCCTTCCCTCCCCACCTCCATCAATGAGCCTTCCCTCCCCACCTCCATCAATGAGCCTCCCCTCCCCCCACCTCCATCAATGAGCCTCCCCTCCCCCCACCTCCATCAATGAGCCTTCCCTCCCCACCTCCATCAATGAGCCTTCCCTCCCAACCTCCATCAATGAGCCTTCCCCCCACCTCCATCATTGAGCCTTCCCTCCCAACCTCCATCAATGAGCCTTCCCCCCACCTCCATCAATGAGCCTGCCCCCCCCTCCTCCATCAATGAGCCTTCCCTCCCCACCTCCATCAATGAGCCTTCCCCCCACCTCCATCAATAAGCCTTCCCTCCCCACCTCCATGAATGAACCTTCCCTTCCCACATCCATCAATGAGCCTTCACTCCCCCCTCCCCACCTCCATCAATAAACCTTCCCTCGCCCCACCTCCATCAATGAGCCTTCACTCCCCAACTCCATCAATGAGCCTTCCCTCCCTACCTCTCTGAATGAACCTTCCCTCCCCACCTCCATCAATGACCCTTCCCTCCCCCCACCTCCATCAATGAGCCTTCCCTCCCCCACCTCCATCAATGAGCTTTGGCCACCCATCACCCTGTTCCCAGTTTTCCTTCCTTGGACCACTTTTGGTTGGTCCCACAAGAGCTGCAGTTTTGAAGTTGCTCTGACCCCGTCGTCTAGACATTACAACTTGCCCCTTAAATCCTTACGCATGCCAGTTTTTTTCTGCTTTCAACACCAACTTCAGGGACAACATGTTTACTTGCTGTCTAATATATTTCTCCCACTTTCAGTTCCTATTGTAACGAGATAATCAATACTCGCTTTACCTGTCAGTGGTCAGAATGTTATGGCTGGACAGTGAATTTCAAAAAGTTTTTTTTTTCTATTTTTTTTTTCATATTGAATGAACTTGCATTTGCAGGTAATGGTTATGATGGCGCCTGCACGTAAGTGGGGTCCCGTTCACACCCGCAGACATGACAGCACATGGAATTAGAGAGGGCAATGTGAAGACAGCTGGATTCCCCTCCCTCCCGCTCTGATTTACATGCTAAGCTCCCAGTGGTTATGGCTAATTTTAGACTGTTCAAGCAGTAATGAGTCTTAATCCTTGTGGGTTTTCCCTGGGGGAGGGGGTGGGGATCCCCACAGCGTAAAGGAGGCGGCAGCGGGTGAGACGGGATTTTAGTGCAGGCCGGCTGGGATAAGGTTATGTAAGAATTGTTGCCTCTGTTAGCATTATGTCAGAATTCCGTTATTATCTATAGTCATATGGCTAGCGTGGTCCACATAAGCTTTGTAGACAACTATTTGCAGGAATGTATTTATTTTCCCATATTTACAGAGCATCCGCAAAGTATTCACAGCGCTTCACTTTTTCCACATTTTGTTATGTTACAGCCGCATTCCAAAATGGATTAAATTCATTATTTTCCTCAAAATCCTACAAACAATCCCCCATAATGACAACGTGAGAGAAGTTTGTTTGAAATCTTTGTTAATTTATTAAAAATAAAAAAGGAAAAAAATCCCACGTACATAAGTATCACAGACTCCTCCCATGTACATAAGTGTCACAGACTCCTCCCATGTACATAAGTGTCACAGACTCCTCCCATGTACATAAGTGTCACAGACTCCTCCCATGTACATAAGTGTCACAGACTCCTCCCATGTACATAAGTATCACAGACTCCTCCCATGTACATAAGTATCACAGACTCCTCCCATGTACATGAGGGCACTGAGGGGGGGTGAGGGGGGTCTGCACTGACGGGGGTGTCTGTACTGAGGGGGGTCTGTACTGCTGGGGGGTCTGCAACTGAGGGGGGTCTGCACTGGGGGGGAGTCTGTACTGCTGGGGGGTCTGCACTGAGGGGGGTCTGCACTGAGGGGGGGGTCTGCACTGAGGGGGGTGTCTGTAACTGAGGGGGTCTATAACTAAGGGGGTGTCTTTAACTGAGGGGGGTCTGCACTGAGGGGGGTGCCTGTAACTGAGGGGGGTCTGCACTGACGGGGGTGTCTGTACTGCTTGGGGGTCTGTACTGCTGGGGGGTCTGCACTGAGGGGGGGTGTCTGTAACTGAGGGGAGTCTGCACTGAGGGGGGTCTGCACTGAGGTGGGGGTATCTGTACTGATGGAGAGGTGTTCACTGAGGCGGTGTCTGTACTGAGGGAGGGGGCTCTATATTGATGGAGGGGGGTCTGTACTGAGGGAGGGGGATCTATACTGCGGGAGGGGGGTCTGTAGTTAGTGGAGGGGGTCTATACTAAGGGGGGACTATAGTTGGTAGGGGGGTGACACCATTTTTCTTTATCGTACACCACGGGACACAGAGCTAGTCATTACATAATGGGTTAAGGGTCACCAGCGGTGATTGGACACTGGCACAACCAATGGAAGACAGTTCCCCTCCATATAACCCCTCCCATCAGGGAAGTACCTCAGTTTTTTCGCCAGTGTCGAAAGGTGTTGGACGCGTTAGGAGGTGCTAAAGGAAAGCTCTACCAAAGAGACCCTCTGGGGGTAAAAGAGCTATGCTTTCGGATCCATCCAAGACGCCTACAAATGAGCTGAATCTGGATGGGATCCGGGCCTCATCCATGAGGCGTCGCCTGTAATGTCTCTCTTCGGAGGACTGGGCTCTAAGATCCAGCACTTTCGCTATTTCGCTATAAAGTCCTGGTAAGAGTCTTGTACAAGGCCCAGGGGAGAGGTATCCTTTAAATAGGAACCCATATCCCTGAAGGTTGGCACACATAGCCCACCGTGAAGGGTGAAGTTTGGTATCTGTCTGAAAACTTTCAGCAGAAAAACCTGCGGCGTGGATAAGGTGAGATTAGAAGGTCCATAACTAGGTTGGGACCTTTTTCAAAAAGTGGATGTCTTCTTTTTTTCCACCACTGGGGGGAGTAAAGAGCTGAATATACTCACCTCACTCTGTTCAGTGTCGGCTTCGGCGAAGTACACTGCTCGTCACCTCCGCTGCTGAGCTTGCTTGAGCACCCCGCTCCTCCTTCCGGTGGCCGATACAGACACCTGCAGATGCAGGTAAGTGGGGACAGGGGCTGATGAGAGTCCTCTCTCACTATGGCCACCACCATAGCGCTAAAGGCCGCGCGCGCGCGGGAGCGTGCTTTATCGGAGGGGGGGGGCCGAGGCGTGCGCGGGCACGTGGCGCGCGCAGGCACAGAAACGGCGCCAAATTTAAAAGACTGTCAGTGTAAAAAGCACTGCAGCAGCAAGCAAGCTCGTTAGTTCTCTTGTTCCTGGCAGAGAAACACAGCAGCTATACAGGGACGTAAGACTCCATGTGGTTGGATTGGGTACTTCCTAGAAGACATCCATGTTATGCATAGTTATGTGTTAAAAGTTGCATACTTAATGTATTTGCTAAACTGAACACGGTAGTATATGCATTTAGGTACCTTGTATTTTGTCTAAACAGTAAGCCTTCCAGGGGAAGTAATGCGGACAAAAAGAGATAAAAGAGCACCGCCGCCTGAGACAGGGGGCTCTAGCTGTGCTGACTCGGTACCTTTCTCTCCTGTGTTGCCAAAAGCACCTGTACAGGATGAGCCATTACCTCTGTCAGGTATGGCGGCTTCCCCAGTGAAGCCTGAGCCTGTATATGTCACTGAGGACACTTTATCAGCTGCCCTAAATAATCTGGAGGAGAAAATTGCTACTTTAATCGCTAAATCCTCTAAAAAGGACAATAAGCGAAGCAGATCTCCTCCAGTATTGGACCTCCCTTCAGAAGTACCTGAGGAGGAGGAGGATGAGGAGGAGGCTACATCAGCAGAGGATGAGGAGTCAGACGGATCAGGGATATCGGATGAGCCTTTTTCGGTATCCCAGATTTTAAAGTCACAGGTGCAATGCTATGCAGGAGCCGTGCGAGCTGCATTTAGGTTACCCTCTTTGGAGGTAACAGAATCACCTGTCTCCTCCCTAGGATCATTAAGATCCCTGCAAGGTGCATGCTCCTTCCCGGTTCATCTGTTACTAGAGGATCTATTGTACGCAGACTGGCAACATCCAGATAAGCGTTTTTCACCTCCAAAAAAGTTTAACATTCTTTATCCTATGGAGGAAATTTTTTTAAAGAAATGGAGCCTGCCTACGGTAGATGCGGCTATTTCTTGTGTAAATAAAAACCTGACATGTCCAGTGGATAATGTACAAGTGTTTAAAGATCCTTCTGAGAAGAAGTTGGAATCCTTACTGAAATCCTCCTTCCTTTTGGCCGGCTCAATTACCCAACCTGCAGTAGCAGCAGTCGGTATGTGTCAGGTCGTCAGCCAACAGGTAAAGCAGGGGCTGAAGGAGCTGCCTTCAGAGCAGGCTAAAAATTGGGAGAATTTGCCTAAAGCCTTATGCTTCACAGTGGATGCCATGAGAGATTCTATCATACAGGCATCACGCCTTACACTCCAGCTGGTACAGATGCGCAGAGTACTTTGGCTTAAGCATTGGTCAGCGGAAGCCCCATGCAAAAAGTTGTTGGCAAGTTTCCCGTTCCATGGCGAACGCCTTTTTGGGGAAGATTTAGAAAGATATATCCAAAAGATATCAAGTGGTAAAACGACACTTTTACCTGAGAGAAAGAAAAACAAGAGACCTTGTTTTAAACACACTCTCTCCCCAGCTCCCAGGAAATCTGACTCCAGCCAGTGGCGACGGCCTTTTCAGCCGCCCAAAAAAGCCAAAGAACAGGCTCAGAAGAACAAGAAGCCGTGGGGTTCAAGAGCTAATAAGCAAGCCCCCAAAACCTCTCATTGAAGGGGCGCCCCCGCTCGGCCGAGTGGGGGGAAGGCTTCGTCAGTTCTCAGCGACTTGGCGGACAGAAACCCAGGACAAATGGGTGGTATCCACAATATCCTCAGGGTACAGACTGGAATTTCGAGAGATCCCATCTTCTCAATTCCGAAGTTCAAGACTCTCCAAGGATCCACAAAAAAGAGGATCCTTCTTCAAAGGTTTGAATCACTTAATAGCTCAAGGTGTGGTTACAGAGGTACCCCAAAAGGAGCAAGGTTCAGGTTTTTACTCAAACCTCTTTGTGATTCCAAAACCGAACGGAGAAGTCAGACCCATCCTGGATCTAAAAAATCTAAACCAGTTTCTGAACGTTCGCCATTTTCGAATGGAAACGATTCGATCCGTGGTCGCTACTTTAAAAGGCGGAGAATTCATTGCGTCCATAGATATCAAAGACGCATATCTACACATACCAATCCTCCCCGCTCACCAAAGATTCCTAAGGTTTGCGGTAGAAGATCGCCACTTTCAATTTGTGGCCCTGCCATTTGGTGTAGCCACCGCGCCCAGAGTATTCACAAAGGTGCTAGCTCCTCTGTTAGCAAACCTAAGAACACGGGGCATTGCGGTAACAGCCTATCTAGACGATCTACTATTAATAGATCAGTCAAAGGAGGGATTGGATCACGCTGTAGACACTACAGTAGGATACCTGGAGCATTTAGGATGGATTATAAACTTACAAAAATCCTCTCTCCAGGCCCAAAGAAGGATAGTGTACCTGGGCATGATCATAGATACAGCCCAAAACAGGGTATACCTGCCAGAGCCAAAGATACAGTCTCTGAAAGACCTGATCCACAAGGTCAAAGCAAACAAGAGGCCGTCTATTCGCCTTTGCATGAGACTATTGGGAAAGATGGTAGCCTCCTTCGAGGCGGTCCCTTACGCCCAGTTTCATTCGAGACTACTTCAAGGCAATATTTTAGCCTCCTGGAACAGGAAGAGCCAAGCTCTGGATATACCCATGCGCCTGTCCTCACAAGTACGCCACAGCTTCAATTGGTGGCTAGAAGCCAGGAATTTACGGAAGGGAAAGTCCTTCCTCCCAGTGGCCTGGAAGGTGGTATCTACGGATGCCAGCCTATCGGGCTGGGGTGCAGTATTCGAGGAGGCTTCTACCCAGGGAACCTGGGCCAAGACTCAGGGGATCCTGCCCATCAATGTGCTAGAGATCCGGGCGGTATATCTAGCCCTCAAAACCTGGACATACAGGTTACAGGGCTACCCAGTTCGGGTTCAATCCGACAATGCTACGGCAGTAGCTTACATCAATCACCAAGGAGGCACCCACAGTCGGGCAGCCCAAAGAGAGGTGAACCGGATCTTGGCATGGGCAGAAGAGCATGTACCTTGCATCTCTGCAATCTTCATTCCAGGGATAGAAAACTGGCAAGCAGACTACCTGAGTCGTCAGCAGCTGCTACCAGGAGAGTGGTCTCTTCACCCAGAGATCTTTCAGGCCATATGTCTGAGATGGGGAAACCCAGATGTAGACCTGCTAGCTTCCAGGTTCAACAAGAAATTGGACAACTTTGTGTCCAGAACGAGAGATCCTCTAGCCTACGGGACAGACGCTCTAATAACTCCATGGAATCAGTTCTCACTGATCTATGCATTCCCTCCGATCCCTCTTCTACAAAGACTGCTTCGCAGGATCAAGGAGGAGGGAATACCAGTAATCCTAGTGGCCCCAAACTGGCCCAGGAGGCCTTGGTATGCCGAGATCGTAAAAATGGCGATAGGAAGGCCCTGGAAGCTTCCACTTCGACACGACCTGTTGTCACAGGGTCCAGTATTCCACCCTTCCTTACAAAGGCTAAATTTGACGGCCTGGCTGCTGAGACCCACATTTTGAAAAAGAGAGGGGTCTCTGGCCTGGTTCTTTCTACGCTCATTAATGCTAGAAAGCCAGCCTCCAGACTCATCTATCATAGAGTCTGGAAAGCATACGTTTCCTGGTGTGAATCCAGAAGTTGGAATCCTCTGAAATATGAAATAAGTAGGATTCTTGCTTTTTGCCAGTTAGGAGTGGATATGAAATTAGCCCTTAGCACCATCAAAGGGCAAATATCGGCTCTATCAGTCTTCTTTCAGAGACCATTGGCATCTCACTCCCTAGTTCGGACATTCATTCAGGGGGTACTGAGGATAAATCCTCCAGTCAGGTCTCCCTTGTGTCCATGGGATTTGAATTTGGTATTGTCAGTGTTGCAAAAGCAACCTTTTGAACCTATTCGCCATATTCCTTTAATTATATTAAGTAGGAAATTGGCCTTTCTGATTGCTATAGCTTCTGCTAGGAGAGTATCAGAGCTAGCAGCTCTTTCTTGTAAAGAGCCTTATCTAATTTGTCACAAGGACAAGATCGTACTACGACCCCATCCGGCTTTTCTGCCTAAGGTGGTGTCGGCTTTTCACTTGAATCAAGACATTGTTCTGCCTTCCTTTTTTCCAAACCCGCGGACGGCGGGGGAAAAATTATTACACTCTCTAGATCTAGTGAGAGCGGTAAGGGTGTATCTGCAAGCAACCGCTCAGATACGTGAAACAGATGTTTTGTTTATTTTACCAGATGGTCCCAAGAAGGGCCAAGCGGTATCAAAATCCACCATTTCCAGGTGGATTAGACAAGTAATTGTTCAAGCTTATGGTTTAAAGAACAGGACTCCTCCTTTTCCTGTTAAGGCGCACTCTACTAGGGCGATAAGTGCTTCATGGGCAGTGCACCACCAGGCTTCGATGGCTCAGATCTGTAAGGCTGCAACTTGGTCCTCAGTCCATACATTTTCCAAATTCTATCAAATAGATGTGAAAGGACATGAGGATTCCGCCTTTGGGCGAAGTGTGCTGCAGGCAGCAGTATAGGGCTTCTGGTCCGCAAGCGGTCGGTTTGATCTGTGTCTCCCCCCCTTCATATGAGCATTGCTCTGGGACGTCCCATTATGTAATGACTAGCTCTGTGTCCTGTGGTGTACGATAAAGAAAATAGGATTTTTATAACAGCTTACCTGTAAAATCCTTTTCTTGGAGTACACCACGGGACACAGAGGTCCCACCCTTCTTATGGGAACCTTACTGCTTTGCTACAAAACTGAGGTACTTCCCTGATGGGAGGGGTTATATGGAGGGGAACTGTCTTCCATTGGTTGTGCCAGTGTCCAATCACCGCTGGTGACCCTTAACCCATTATGTAATGACTAGCTCTGTGTCCCGTGGTGTACTCCAAGAAAAGGATTTTACAGGTAAGCTGTTATAAAAATCCTATTTTTTCGCACCTAGAGACGCCACTGGGGGATAGGAGGTTATGGGATGCCCAGTTGGTCACAAGAAAAAAAAACAGGAACAACTTCCTATATACAGTTCCTCTTCTCAGACAATGCTAGCCCTCCTGGCTGTTTCAGTCCCGGCCAGCCGCCTGCCTATCTCCTTGCCTTCCCTGGTGGAGTGATCTTCCTCCGCACCCCACCCAGTAGTAGCCGGGGCCCGGAGAGTAAGACTTGACAGGCTGTGAGGCGGGCAACGACGACGGGCAGAGAGTGGCTTATTGCTGCCATTACTAGTAAAAAAAAAATATGTTGTCCCCGGATTTCATTTTAAAAATCTGGTCACCTTAGCATACACACGACCGTTTTTCACGACCAATCCAAAAAATGGCAGTTTTCTCGTCATGAAAAATGGTCGTGTGTACGTGGCATTAGACATGGGATGGGGAGATGGGACTAGAGAAGGAGGACATGGGATTGGGAAGATGGGACTAGAGAGGGAGAGGACATGGGATGGTACTCAGTAGGATGGTCAGTGGGCGGATTCAGTGGGCAGGCCCTGGGGAATGTTGGTGGTAGGGTGACCACATCACCGCTTTACCCACTGACAGTACTTGTCTTGGCCGGGAATGCCTGGAGGAGCACAATCCCGCCCCCTGCTTGTGATTGGAGAAACCATAAATCCTGCCTCTTGTGTCCAATCACTGTGCTGTGATTCGTTACAGCACAAGCTGATTTTTGGGAAGGGAGGGTGTCCCTTTATGGTAGTTTGGATATGTGGTCACCCTACCGGGGGGGGGGGGCAAGGGGCCCCAAAATTTCTGACGGTTGCCCCGACAGTGATTTCCAGTTTCTAGAGCTGGGGGATTGTATGTAAAAAGAACAATTGTTTCTTATGCACATACAAACAAAATATAATTTGGTTAGGGTTTGCCTCTAGTTGAACTGTAATAGCAAAAACTGCATATTTTTTAATTGTTTCTAGTAAGTATGAAAATTGTCGTTATTCATCCTGTGAGTATTTTCTAAATGCCCTCCCTCCCCATGACTTGGATATACTGTGCTTGATGTGCGACAGGAACAAGTGGAATATATCTTCCTCATCATTTTCACTGTGGAAAGTTTCCTGAAGATAATTGCCTATGGTCTGGTCCTGCACCCCAGTGCCTACATCAGAAACGGCTGGAACTTGTTGGATTTTGTCATTGTTGTTATTGGGTAAGCTCTGAATCTCCTTCCTATACACCAATGTACCCCTCTGAGTACGCAATAATAACAACTTATCTGCTCTTTAGACCTCATGGCTTGATGTGGAATGAAAGAACTGCTCTTTTTTTCTTGTAGAATTTAAACTCTCTTAAAGTGGATGTAAACCCGAAATTTTTTATATTTTTTTTGCTGTCACAATGTAGAGTATAAGATTTCCTATCATTTGTGCCAGATCTTGCCACAAAGAGTTAATCCAGCTCTGAGCAATCCTCTTTTATTGTTTAGTGAGATAAAAACGGACAAACAGAGAAAAACCTTTGTCCGTTCCGCCCCCTTTGCTTTGAGTGACAGGTTATTTACATATCTCGTGCACTAGCTTTAGACAGGCATTATTTTTTAATTCCCACCCCCACTCCTTTTCTGAAGTCATGTGGTTACTTTTCTGGATTTTGACTGGATGTTAGTGATCATAGCAGAAGGAATACACAGGAGAAAATGCATGTTGACAAGGGGAGTGTAGAGGTGGGCGGGGAGTCTACTGACATCACGACTCCACCCACCGAGCTCCAGACAACAGACCCACCCACAGAATCTGCAGTTTTTCAGTTCTTATAACAGACAGAGGGGAGACATTTGACAGATAAGGATACAGGCAAGAGACATCTATATGCTTATAGATCAGCACTATGGCAGTAGTTTAGAAAGGATGAGAGTGGCTTTACATCCACTTCATACCTAGACAGAGTGCAAAGGGCAAAGCTTCCAACGATCCCTCTTAGTGAAGGACTGTCCTTCCTTTTGAGCCAAACCCCCTTATCCTGCTTTACTTCTCAGTTATCTCTCTTTTGGTCTAACGTAGGGTGACCAGACATCCCCAGTTTCCGGGGACAGTCCCCGGATTGAGGACACTGTCCCTGGACCAAGTCTGTCCCCAGTTTTGTCCCCAGATTGGATTTTAACAGGGGCTAGGGCAATTTCAAAGACAGTCAGTGCAGAATAAGAAAAAAAATCTCAATTGCACCCCCCCCCCGCTCCGCCGCTCTTTCTAGCTTAGGGGGGGGGGAGTTTTTTTTTTCCATGATCTGTGCCCCTTTCTGATGATCATGTGCTGGTCGGAGCGGAGGGAATATTTCTTCAGTTTCGGGTGCATGCCCATTCAGCTCCGCTCGCATGTTCTTCTGTCTTGGCTCGGCCAGCCGCCTGCCTGCCTATCTCCTTGCCTTCCCTGGTGGAGTGATCTTCCTCCGCTCCCCACCCAGTAGTAGCCGGGACACAGAGAGTAAAGCCTCGTACACACGATCGGATATCCTATGGATTCTAATCCGATGGTTTTGTCCATCGGAAATCCGATGAAGCTGACTTCCATCAGTCTTGCCCACACACCATCAGTCAAAAAAAACGAATGTTCCAAACGCTGTGACGTAAAACACTCCGATGAGCCGAGAAAAATTAAGTTTAATGCTTCTGAGCATGCGTCGACTTGATTCTGAGCATGCGTGGGTTTTTTATCCGATGGACTTGCCCATAGATGATCGGAATTTGTTATCGGTTTTTGATCCATCGGAAAAATTTAAAACATGTTCTATTTTTTAAAACCGATGGAAAAAAGACAGATGGGTCCCATACACGATCGGTTTGTCCGATGAAAAAAGTCCATCGGACTGTTTTCATCGGTAAAACCGATCGTGTGTACAGGGCTTCAGACTTGACAGGCTGTGAGGTGGGCGGTGGCGACAGGCAGAGAGTCGCTGATTAAGGTTCCTTCAGAGGTTCCCAGGGGTTTCTTAAGCTGTGGCTGATTAGCCTTCCATTTGATGGTGCCCAGATAGTTCTTGAGCCAATGCCACTCTTATTGATCTAATACAGCCATTCTCAACCAAGATACCAAATAACCCTAGGAAAATAAGTTGCTAGAGGTTTCTTGAGCTGTGCCTGTGAGTTGTGGCTGATTGACCTCCAATTTATTGGTGGATGCATTGTTCTGAAGCCAATGCCATTCTTTTTGGTCAGCCATTCTCAACCAGAGCGCCAAGGAACCCTAGAGTTTCTTCAGAGGTTGCTTAGGGGTTCATTGAGCTGTGGCTGATTGTCCTCCTATTTAATGGTGCCCAGATAGCTCTTTTTTGGCTTAATACAGTCATTCTCAACCAGGGTACCAAGGAACGCTAGGGTTCCTCCAGAGGTTCCTAGAGGTTTCTTGAGCTGTGGTTGACTGGCCTTCCATTTGATGGTACCCAGATAGCTCTTGAGCCAATGCCATTCTTTTTGATCTAATACAGCCATTCTCAACCAAGATACCAATGAACCCTAGGGATGCCCCAAAGGTTGCTAGAGGTTTCCTGAGTTGTGGCTGTATGTTGTGGCTGATTGACCTCCCATTTGATGGTGCCCTCATAGTTCCAGAGCCAAAGCCACTTGGCTCCAGAACTATGAGGGCATAATCAAATGGAAGGTCAAGCAGCATGACTTTAATTATCTATCTGTAGAGGGAGGCATTCCTTCTACTAACCACCAACATAAAGGGCATTTAAGTATTTTAGCGGTTCATCTGGGGTAATAAGGTTGAGAAAGGCTGGTCTAATGTGATCCTTTATTATAAACCACATCTATAATTCGATTTTTAGGTATCTTTAGGTCTACTCAAACAAACCATTCCATCTAGCAGGACCTAGAATTGCCAGATTGCTAATTCCATGCCTTTTCACTTCCTTTTTCCATCCTTTTATCTACCCTTGAACTCTTCTGTAGACTAATGCCCCGTACACACGATCGGACCTTTGTCCGACCAAACTCACAACGGAATTCCATCGGAGTAAAATAGAACATGTTCATGTTCTATATTTAAACTCCGATGCAATTCATCGGAATTTCTCCGATTGGGGCACACACACGGTAGGAATTTCCGATGGAAAAAGTCAGTCGGCCTTTTTCCATCGGAAACTCCTATCGTGTGTACAAGGCATTATAAACAACATTATAAAAGAAGATAATGATAATAATAGTAATAAAAGAGAAGATAAATTTGAAGGCTGAACATGATGGGCAAAGATTTTTGTATACAATATATAAATATACACTCACCGATCACTTTATTAGGTACACCTGTTGAATTGCTCGGTAACACAAATTGCTAATCAGCCAATCACATGGCAACAACTCAATGCATTTAGGCATCTCGATGTGGTGAAGACGACTTGCTGAAGTTCAAACCGAGCATCAGAATGGGGAAGAAAGGGGATTGAAGTGACTTTAAACGTGGTATGTTTGTTGGTGCCAGACGGGCTGGTCTGAGTATTTCAAAAACTGCTGATCTACTGGGATTTTCACACACAACCATCTCTCGGGTTTACAAAGAATGGTGGGAAAAAGAGAAAATATCCAGTGAGCGGCAGTTGTGTGGAGGAAAATGCCTTGTTGATGTCAGAGGAGAATGGGAAGACTGGTTCAAGATGATAGAAAGGCAACAGTAACTCAAATCACCACTCCTTACATCCAAGGTATGCAGAATACCATCTCTGAATGCACAACACATCCAACCTTGAAGCAGATGGGGTACAGTAGCAGAAGACCCCACCGGGTGCCAATCCTGTCAGCTAAGAACAGGAAACTAAGGCTACAATTGGCACAGGATCACCAAAATTGGACAATAGAAGATCGGAAAAATGTTGCCTGGTCTGATGAGTCTGGATTTCAGCTGAGACATTCAGATGGTGGGGTCAGAATGTGGCTCATGGATCCATCCTGCCTTGTATCACCGGTTCAGGCTGGTGGTGGTGGTGTAATGGTGTGGGGGGATATTTTCTTGGCACACTTTGGCCCCCTTAGTGCCAATTGAGCATTGTTTAAACCCCACGGCCTACCTAAGTATTGTTGATGACCATGTCCATCCCTTTATGACTACAGTGTCCCCATCTTCTGATGGCTCCTTCCAGCAGGATAATGCACCATGTCACAAAGCCCCAATCATCTCACCACTGGACAATGAGGTCACTGTCCTCCAATGGCCTCCACACTCACCACATCTCATCCGATAGAGCACCTTTAGAATGCGGTGTAACGGGGGATTGACATCATGGATGTGCAGCCGACAAATCTGCAGCAACTGCGTGATGTTATCATGTCACTATGGAGCAAAATCTCTGAGGAACGTTTCCAACACCTTGTTGTATCTATGCCACCAAGAATGAAGGCAAAAGGGGGTCCAACCCGCTACTAGCAAGGTGGACCTAATAAAGGGGGTACAACCCGCTACTAGCAAAGTGGACCTAATAAAGGGGGTCCAACCCGCTACTAGCAAGGTGGACCTAATAAAGGGGGTCCAACCCGCTACTAGCAAAGTGGACCTAATAAAGTGGCCGGTGAGTGTATATATTTGCCATCTGTACACTGTTTGGGCTATTTCCCTTCACATCTTGGCCCATAGACAAAACAGGACGTAAGAGGATATAAAAAAAGGAGTTCCCACTTGGACAGTAGACATCAGAATACATGCCCCCATTGAAAAATGTCACCTCTATTCTTGTTCCGGTGACAACTCCTGGATTTCATATCACTTTTTGTCCCTTAAAAAAAAAATCACCCACACAAATAGAAAGACGGCAATAAAAACCTGACCGTGGTTTAACACTTTACTCCGCTTTTTAAAACGAAAAAATAAGAAAGTTTTGCCTTTACATACTGTATACTTTAATGTACACCTCTGTGACCAATCAGATTCTCTCTTTCATGTTTCAAATGATTCGATAGGAAACGGAAAAGGAGAAGCTGATTGGTTGTCATGGACAAAAATGGCAGTTGTTCTTTTGTAGCAATGTTGTAATGTGTTCTGTAATGTCTTGCAGGCTTTTCAGTGTTATTCTGGAACAGTTTTCCCATAAACAAGGAGACGCTCATCACATGAGCGGGAAGCCTGGCGGGTTTGACGTGAAGGCGCTAAGAGCGTTTCGTGTACTACGACCTCTGCGACTTGTATCTGGCGTCCCAAGTAAGTCCCAAGTTCAATGTCTAGTGCAAGTGTCCTCCGGAATCATTTTCCTTTTTGAAAGCTTTGCAAAACTTTTAATCTTAGGATACCAAAGTGAAGAATTTAGTTTTCCTGACTGACTCCATGGCAGCCTACGTGTGGGTTAACCCCGCCTCCTCTCCAATGCTATAGGACCCCATACCCATAAAAGTAAGCTCACCTCTCAGCACTGTGTTCCTTTTTTGTCCTCCTCCAATGGACCTGAAGCATGCACGGCGGTGCAGATCTCTGGATGGATGGATCGTCGGTCGGATGGATGGATGGCACACCTTAGAGAGCTTACAGCAACCATGAATCAACACGGATGGGAGTTGCTGCAGTGTGCCCAAGATCCCTCGGCTGGCAGGTCTGCTACTTTATTTCTCCATGCTCCATGGCAGTCGCATCTTCGTTTTATTTGTTGTTTGTCCCATGCCCCTGCTCTCCCTAATGGCGGCTGGAACGCTCGACCTTCCAACAAACAGCGGTGACCCGAATCTCGGGCGCCGCTGCCATTCGCGCATGCGCAGTGCCCGCTCCCAGAGTGAGGCTTGGTTCGCGCATGCGCGGTCCGGCGGGTCTCTCGGCGGCCGCGCAGGCGCAGATGGGAGATCCTTTTCCACGCAGGTGCGTTGGATGAAAGCGGTGATGTCACAGGCAGGCGGGGATATTAAAAGCTGATGCTCGCCTGTGTCATTTGGGATCTCCCCTGACAGGCGAGCAGAGGCTATTGGACTTCCCTGCTGAGGCTCTTGTCTTCTCACTCAGGTCAGTGCACTATTAAGACTTAAGGGCAGAGTGGAAATGATATGTCTGTTCCAAATTTAGTCTGTGGGTGTACCTATAGGTGTATATGTGCATACAATGTGTCTTTTCACCATATATCGCTTATCATCATATAGTGCATTTTTTCTTAAAGGGCAAGTTACCAATTTATTTATTTATTTTGTATAATACTGTAGGTTTTTTGTTGGTCGACCTGTCTCTATTGTGACTCTTTAGTCCAGAAGTTATGGCCAATTCACCGCTTACATGTGGCCAGCCCTCACGCACAAGGTATGTGCGGGAGAGGGGAGGGCGCGGGGTTGAGTCGCAAGTAGTGTTGCTTGACGGCTTGTCTTTCTCCCCCCAATTCCCCTTTTTTCCTTTAGCCCTTCTGCAGATCTTAAACTTGACTCAGACCTTGCCATGCCGCAGCATGCGTCATCATCAAGATCAAAACACAGACGTGATTCCCCGTCTGCATCTCACCACCAGAGGAGAAGCTCCCATTCCTCCTCCAGACACCGCTCCCACCGCCAGGACAGTTATTCTGATCGGAGAGCCTGCTGGGGATGCCGCTCATGAGTCCCAGAGGGCAAATCATTATGCAGCCATTGCTATGCCCATGCGGTTGTGGAAAAGGAGACAGAAGATCAACGGATCGAGTCTCTAGTGAAACAGGTGGTGCAACGTTCTCTTAAGGAGATGGAGGCTTCCCACGCACAAAGCCAGTCCAGCGCTACTCGATCGGGCTCCCCGGCTGATGTGGTCCGTGAAGTTCCAGGTCCTTCCCAGCCCTACAGATTCTCGCCTCTTCCCTCGGAAGAAGAATTAGAGAGTGATGAAGAGAGTGTAGAATTCGATTTCTCTCAAGTAACTCCGCTCATTAAAGCGGTCAAAGAGGCCCTTGTGTGGGAAGACCCATCTACTCCCCCAGCTAAACAGAAACATTTTTTCAAGCGCCTGGGGAAAGAGCGCCCAAGTTTTCCGCTTTTAGCCGAACTAAAGGCCATCTTTGATGAAGAGTGGAGCAAAGTGGACAGGAAGTCCTCGATGACAAATAAAGCCTCCAGAATGTATCCCTTCAAGGCAGATGAGGAAAAATACCTGGAGAATATTCCTCCTGTGGACGCAGCGGTAATGCGTCTGGCTAAACACGTCACGCTCCCTCTTGAAGATGCAGTCTCCTTTTAAGGACAGTCTTGACAGAAGAATGGATCAGGCCCTAAAAGAATTTACGGTCTCGCTGGGACAGCCTGTAAACCTGCCCTAGCCTTGGCAGCCGTGTCTAAGGCTATGGAGGCATGGACGGAGAACGTAGATTCCTTTATCAAAGGCGTTTCAGAAAAACTGGCCAGTAACTCAGCAGCAGCAGAGCTAAAACTAGCAGTGGCCTTCTTGGGAGAAACATCAGTTGATTTGAGCCGTCTACTGTCCAGGATTATGCTATCCTCAGTTACAGCTAAACGTGCCCTATGGCTACGCCCTTGGCAGGCTGACCCGTCTTCTAAGCAGACATGGTGCAAGATTCCCTTCGAAGGATCATCACTGTTTGGTAATAAACTAGATGACGCCATAGCTAAGGCCACAGGCGGAAAATCTGGCTTTCTTCCATAGGACAAGCGTCCACAGAATTGAAGGAAGCCCCAGTTCAGAAGGCACAGTCTGGAGTGCTTGAGGGAAGCACGCTCCTATAGACCCGGCCGGGATTTCAGAAGAAACTGGAGTAGAGGCCAAGCGTCCTTTCGCAAGCCAGCAAAGAGCCAAGCGTCCAGTGGTCGCGATCAGGCTAAATCCTTTTGAGATTTTGCCCGCCCAGGTGGGTCGGGTAGGGGCACGCCTGCTCCTCTTCCGGCATGTGTGGGTGGCCTCAATCTCAGACTTCTGGATCGTCAGGACAGTGTCGTCAGGTCACGCATGGTCCTTCTCCAGCATTCTTCCCCCCAGATTCATCTCAACCCTACTTCCAAGTACAGAAGAGCAAAAACAGGCCTTACTGTCCTACATAGACCTGCTGAAAACCCAGGGAGCAGTAGTGCATGTCCCAGAGGAAGAGCAGTTCCAGGGTGTGTACTCCCCCCTTTTCTTAGTCCAAAAGAAAAGCGGTGCCTGGCGCCCGGTAATAGATCTGACGTACCTGGACAAATTCATAAGGCACGGAAAATTCAAAATGGAAACACTGTCAACAATCCAACAAGCCATTCAACCAGGCGACTGGATGATTTCAATAGACCTGAAAGATGCCTATTTCCACGTGCCAGTGGCAAAGGACTTTCTAAAATACCTCCGGTTCCATGTCGGGCAGGAGCACCTACAATTCATCTGCCTACCGTTCGGTTTGACAAATTCCCGTCGGGTTTTCACCAAAGTCCTCTTGGCCGTAGTGGCCCTCATCAGGTTAAAGGGTGTGCGTCTTTACCATTATTTAGACGACCTCTTAGTTCTGTCTCAAAACAGAGAACAGCTGCTGGTGCACAGAGAACAAGTGATCTCAACCCTTTCCAGCTTTGGATGGCTTCTAAACTTGGAAAAAAGCCACCTGGATCCAGCCCAACACTTAATTTACTTAGGGGCTCAGTTCAACACAGTGGAGAACACCATCTCCCTACCAGTAGAGAAGATTCCGGTGATTCGGAAGAGGATTTCTCGTGCTCTGGATGCTCCTCATCTGAAAGCATCACAATGCCTAAGAATTATCGGCACAATGGTCTCCACGATCCCCATGGTCAAATGGGCTCTATGGAGGTTACGCCCTTTTCAGTCAGGGTTCCTCCGGCAGTGGAAGTCAGGGGACAAGAATCAACTCATCCACGTATCCGCAACAATGAGGAACAGCCTCTTTTGGTGGCTCCAACTCAAGAATTTGCAAAACTGTCACTCCATTGCCCCCATCTCCTGGGTCACAATTACGACCGATGCCAGCGGTTCCGGCTGGGGGGCTCTCTGTGGCCAGAACCTTGCTCAGGACAAGTGGGATGCTCGCCTCCGCAGCCCAGGCACAAATGTCCTAGAGCTCCGGGCAGCTTGGTGTGCCCTCCAATCCTTTTCTCGGTGTCTGAAAGGAGAATCGGTGTTGATCAGGATGGACAACACCACAGCAGTGTCATATGTGAAGCGACAAGGAGGGACACGGAGTTCCACACTCCTGTTAGAAGTCGAGCCCATCATGACTTGGGCCCAGAAAAATCTGGCCAACATATCAGCAGTTTTTATTCCGGGAGTTCAGAACTCACAGGTGGATTTCCTCTCTCAAACTCATCTAGACATCAACGAGTGGTCCCTCCATGTACAGTCCTTCAACTGGATTCTGTCTCTGGGAGTCAATCCCGAAGTGGACCTATTCGCTTTCCCCTACAATCACAAAACAGTGAAGTTCTATTCTCGGGGCCGTTGCAGCCAGGCAGTCGGAACAGATGCCCTGACGGACAGATGGAGGTTCAGGCGGGCATACGCTTTTCCCCCGATCCCGATAATCCTCAAGTTCCTGAGGAGACTTCAAGCAGAATCAGCCGAAGTAACAGTAGTGGCTCCTTACTGGCCAAACAGGCCTTGGTTTCCCCTCCTGATCCAACTGAGCTACCGGGACTGGGTACCTCTTCCCCTCAGGCCGGACCTTCTCTCTCAAGGGTCGCTCCTACACCCTTGTCCGGCACTGATTAGACTGACGGTCTGGTTCTTGAGAGGGAGAGGCTGGAACCCCCCGGTTGCGCCTCTAGAGTGATGTCTATACTGTTGAGCTCAAGAAGAGCAAGTACCAACAAGGTTTATAGAAGAATCTGGGCCAAATTTGTTGAGTTCTCCTCCGCTTCTGGGAGGTCCTTCAAAAATCCAGGAGTTCAGGATGTGCTTAGTTTTCTGTAGGGTTGTCCCGATACC
Organism: Rana muscosa; assembly: GCA_029206835.1. Taxonomy (NCBI): domain Eukaryota; kingdom Metazoa; phylum Chordata; class Amphibia; order Anura; family Ranidae; genus Rana; species Rana muscosa. The sequence continues at coordinate 314,022,717 of CM055125.1, read as the reverse complement.
ACTTTTTTAAGACCGAGTACAAGTACCGATACTTTTTTTCAAGTACTCGTCGATACCGATTACGATACTTTTTTTTAATGTCAGGTGACAGTTTTCAAGCACAATACAGATTAGGTGGCACTGATATGCAGCACTGATAGGTGGCACAGATTAAGCAGCACTGATGAGCACTGATATGATTAGGTGGCACGGATATGCAGCACTGATGAGTACTGACAGGTGGCGGGCACTGATGACTGGCACTGACAGGTGGCACTGATAGCTGGCACTGACAGGTGGCACTGATGGCTGGCACCAACAGATGGCTGGCACTGACAGGTGGCTGGCACTGACAGATGGCACTGGCACTAATAGATGGCAGGTGGCTGGCACTGATAGCATTGACAGGTGGTAGTGATAGATGGTACTGACAGGTGGCTGGCACTAATAGGTGACACTGAGTAAGCAGCACTAATGAGAACTGACAGATAGCGGGCACTGAAAGGTAGTGGGCACTTATAGGCACGAGAGGATTTATTTTTCTATGCTGCCTCTGCGACGCCCATCTTAGTACACCCTGCACTCGGCCTCAATAAAGCAGCAGCGGACATCTTGTTACACCCAGCTCGAACTACATGGGCTGGGTGTAACAAGATGTCCGCTGCTGCTTTATTGAGGCCGAATGCAGGGTGTACCAAGATGGGCGTCGCATTTTTCAAGCACTGACAGTGTAACACGGAGCGTCACTTCCTTTAATGTGACGGCTCCGGTCGACGATGGATCATGATGCGGCTGCAAGCTTACCCGCCTGAGGACTCTCCGCTCCACTCTGCTCTCCGCTCCGCCCCTCCCGCCCTCCGCTTGCCGACTCCGCCCGCCGACTCCGCCCGCTGACTTCTCCTCTCCACTCTGCTCTCCGCTCCGCCCTCCGCTTGCCGACTCCGCCCGCTGACTTCTCCCATCCCAGGTATCGGCAAAGGCATCGGGAGCATTTGCGCGAGTACAAGTACTCACGCAAATGCTCGGTATCGGGACAACCCTAGTTTTCTGCAATCCGGACTAGACTTACCCTTCTCTGTTAGCTCTCTAAGAGTACACGTTTCAGTCTTGTCGGCCTTCTCTGGAGTCTCATGGGCAGTCCATCCCTTAGTCAGACAATTCTTTCGGGGGGCATCAAGAATCAAGCCCCAAAGGAAACCAAGATTTGCCAAGTGGGATCTTCCACTCGTTCTAGACTCTCTGACGGGACTCAGTACGTCGGGGCCCTCCCCGTCCTCCATCAAGGACTTTTCAGCGAAAGTAGCCTTCTTAGTAGCCATCACCTCGGCTAATAGGGTCTCTGAGATCGGGTCTCTAGGTCATGAAGAACCTTTTCTAACATTTTTCCCGGATCGAGTAGTCCTTATACCCATGTTGGGTTCAAATCCAAAAGTGTCTTCGGTATTTTACGAAAATTGAGAAATTGTTCTACCTACATTTAAGACTCCAGATTCCAGTGAAACTCATCCCCTGGATATGGGTGAAATCCTAAAGGAGTATCTACAAATTACTTCTTCCTTTAGACGATCTGATCATCTGTTTGTTCTACATTCTGGAAACAACAGAGGGAAGAAAGCATCAACCAGAACAATTGCATCATGGATCGTTCAAACAATCCAGCAAGCATACAGGGCTAAGGGCTTGGCTCCTCCTCAGGCGGTGACGGCACACTCCACCAGAGGGATGGCAGCATCCTGGGCGGCAGCCCAACATGTGGCTCCAGACGTCATTTGTAAAGCGGCCTCGTGGGCCTCTATCAATACATTTATGGCCCATTACTGCATCGAACCGGCATCATTGTCGTCTGTTAATTTTGGGTTAAGAATCCTGTCGGTTGACAGGACAAATTAAAGCTTTTTTGTTCAGCAAACCCACCCGTGTGGTCTGGCTAGTTATTTCCTACAGGTAGGCTGCCATGGAGTCAGTCAGGAAAACTGAAAATTTATTACCAAATACTGTAATTTTCCTTTCCTGATAGACTCCATGGCAGACGGAGTTCCCACCCTGAAAGAAAATATTAATGAAAGAAAGTAAGTGTCCAAGAGTCGGCTAGTTACGGAACACAGTGCTGAGAGGTGAGCTTACTTTTATGGGTATGGGGTCCTATAGCATTGGAGAAGAGGCGGGGTTAACCCACACGTAGGCTGCCATGGAGTCTATCAGGAAAAGAAAATTACGGTAAGTATTTGGTAATAAATTTTCCGTTATTTTGTTGTAAAATTCCAGGATCAGCATTTCTATTTTTCTTGTTCAATATGGTCAGTGATAAAATATAAATCATGCCATATCCCTGCCCCATTGACTCATCATGTATGTGTTGGAGACCGCACTGGATGGACTGAAATGGCCACTGGCCCTGGGTGACCACATTTCCAAACTACCATTCAGGGACACCCCTCCCTTCCCAAAAATCAGCTTGTGCTGTAACGAATCACAGCACAGTGATTGGACACAAGAGGCGGGATTTATGATTTCTCCAATCACAAGCAGGGGGCCGGGGATTGTGCTCCTTCAGGCATTCCCGGCCAGGACAAGTACTGTCAGTGAGTAAATTTGATGTGGCGCCCTTTTTTGTGGGCATCAGATTGGCCTTGTGGGTGGCTGTGTCAGTTTCATTCCGGGACACTGTATTGTCCTGGAATGAATGTGCCCGGAACAGACCTGCAAAATGCGGGACTGTCCCAGGGAATCCGGGACACGTGGTCACCCTAATATGTGGGCGGGTTGGAAGGATTGCTTCGGTAGGAATGTGCCCAACAGTGTTAATTTAGTAGACTAAAACGACTAAATGAATACTATTTTAGTCGACTAAAATACGACTAAAACGAAAATGCCATTTTAGTCAAAAGACTAAAGCCCTGTACACACGATCGGATTTCCTATGGTTTTTAAACCGACTGATTTTTCCATCGGAAATCCGATGAAGCTGACTTCCATCAGTCTTGCCTACACACCATCAGTCAAAAAACCGACCTTTCCAAACGCAGTGACGTAAAACACTCCGATGAGCCGAGAAAAATTAAGTTCAATGCTTCTGAGCATGCGTCGACTTGATTCTGAGCATGCGTGGGTTTTTTAACCGATGGACTTGCCCATAGACGATCGGAATTTGCTATCGGTTTTTTATCCATCGGAAAAATTTAAAACATGTTCTATTTTTTGACACCGATGGAAAAAAGACCGATGGGGCCCATACACAATCGGTTTGTCCGATGAAAAAAATCCATCAGACTATTTTCATCGGTAAAACCGATTGTGTGTACGCGGCTTAAGACTAAAACTAAATTGAAAATTGACTTCAAAATTAACGCTGGTCTGTAGTGCATGTTTATACCTCAATACCATAAAAAAAAAAAACATATTCGATTTTTCACTCCAGCAGTATATAATGAGTTTGGAAATTGTAGAGAAATGTTCACGAATGCATTACAATGTAATTACACCCATTCGATTTTAGTCGACTAAAATTAGTTTTAGTCGACTAAAATGTACTAAAATGGGACTTAAACTAAAATGCCATTTTAGTCTTAAGACTAAGGCCCCTTTTACACTGGAGCGGTGGGTGCAGTGGTGGTATAGCGCCGCTATTTTTAGCGGCGGTATTCGGCCGCTAGCGGTGCGGTATTAACCCCCGCTAGCGGCCGAAAAAGGGTTAATACCGCCTCCGCAGAGGCGCATTGCCGGCGGTATTGCCGCGGTTTCCCATTACTTTCAATGGGAAGGAGCGGTAAACACACCGCTCCTCTCACCGCTCCAAAGATGCTGCTAGCAGGACTTTTATAGCGGTCCTGCTAGCGCACCGCCTCAGTGTGAAAGCCCTCGGGCTTTCACATTGAGACCGCAGGGGCAGGAGTTTTCAGGCGGTATTTAGGCGCTATTTTTAGCGCTAAACCACCTGAAAAACTCCTCAGTGTGAAAGGAGTCTAATGCCGCGTACACACGATCGATTTTTTCGACGGTGAAAACACCGTCGAGAAAATCGACGTTAAAAACGAGGAACAGCTTGTTCCCCCCCACACACGGCCGTTTTAAATGTCATTTTTTTTTTGGTCGAAAAAAACGACCGTGTGTGGGCTCCGCGGCAGTGTTTCTCTATGGGAAACACTGCCGCGGAAAACATGTCGAAAAAAACGACGAGAAAAATTAGAACATGTTCTAATTTTTCTCGTCGTTTTTAATGCCGTTTTTCTCGTCGAAAAAAACGACAGAAAGCCCACAGACGATCGTTTTTCTCGTCGAATGGGAAAAATTTCTTGCATACACACTGTCACACCAAATTCCGACCGTCCAAAAAGCAGTGACGTACAACACTACGACGAGCCGAGAAAAATGAAGTTCAATGCTTCCGAGCATGCGTCGACTTGATTCTGAGCATGCGTGTTTTTTTTCTCCGTCGGAGTCCCACATAGATGATTGGAATTACTGTATATACTCGAGTATAAGCCGACCCGAATATAAGCCGAGGCACCTAATTTTACCACAAAAAAATGGGAAAAAGTATTGACTCGAGTATAAGCCTAGGGTGTCCATCTGCATGCCTCACTTTGCCTCACTGTGTCCATGCCTCACTGTGCCTCACTGTGTCCATGCCTCACTGTGTCTGTGCCTCACTGTGCCCATGCCTCACTGTGTCCATGACTAGACTGACGTTTAACATGGGAGTCTATGGAAGGGATGCCCAAGTTTGAAAAATCGGTGCTCCCTGGCCGTAGGTCCCCCAGACAAAAAAACTTTGCACACGTGTAGAGGAAACGTTGAGCTACATGTGTGCCAAGTTTGGGATCCAGGAGACCTAAGGCCGGCCGGTACCGGGTCCCCAAAGTCCGGGAGATCAGGTGCAAAAAGGTGACTCGAGTATAAGCCGAGGGGGGCATTTTCAGCACAAAAAAATGTGCTGAAAAACTCGGCTTATACTCGAGTATATACGGTACCGATCGTAAAAAAATAAAACATGTTCTATTTCTAAACTCCGACGGAAAAAAGTCCGATGGGGCCCACACATGATCGGAATATCCGATGAAAAATTTCCGTCAGACTTTTTTTTTCATCGGAAATTCCGATCGTGTGTACAGGGCATTAGTCTTAAGCCCTGTACACACGATCGGTTTTACCGATGAAAACAGTCCGATGGACTCTTTTAATCGGACAAACGGATCGTGTGTGGGCCCCATCGGACTTATTTCCATCGGTGAAAAAAAATAGAACACGTTTTAAATTTTTCCGATGGGGAAAAAAAAAAACGATAGGAAATTCCGATCGTCTGTGTTGAACTCCATCGGAGAAAAAACCCACGCATGCTCAGACTGAATTAGGATACGGGAGCGCTCGTTCTGGTAAAACTAACGTTCGTAATGGAGAGAGCACATTCGTCACGCTGTAACGGACTGAAAAGCACGGAGACTGAAAAGCGTGAATCGGCTCTCACCAAACTTTTACTAACACGCGGTAACACGAAATCAGCAAAAGCAGCCCAAAGGGTGGCGCCATTGGATTTGAACTTCCCATTTATAGTGCCGTCGTACGTGTTGTACGTCACGGCGTTTGGGACAATTTTGTCTGATGGTGTGTAGGCAAGACTGATGGAAGTCAGCTTCATCGGAATTCCGATGGAAAAATCCATCGGATTTGATTCCATCGGAAATCCGATCGTGTGTACAGGGCTTTACTTTTCTTCAGGGGTGGGGTAGAAGGGGGTTGAAGTTTAGATATTCAGTACATTTTGGGGTTCTTTGGTTTCATTTTATGTTGATCTGTCCTTTTTTATTTCGGAAATTTTAGAGTCACTTATTCCTGACCATGCGTTACAAATGTAACAACAGTGTGCACAATTGGTCCAGCTTGGACCAATGTATGTTCCCTATACAGTGCCTTGAAAAAGTATTCATACCCCTTGAAATTGTCCACATTTTGTCATATTGCAACGTAAATGTATTTTATTGGGATTTTATGTGATAGACCAATACAAAGTGGCACATAATTGTGAAGTGGAAGGAAAATTTATAAATGGTTTTCAATTTTTTTTACAAATAAATATGTGAAAAGTGTGGGGGGGGCATTTGTATTCAGCCCCCCTTCACTCTGATACCCCTAACTAAAATCTAGTGGAACCAATCGCCTTCAGAAGTCACCTAATTAGTAAATAGAGTCCACCTTGTGTCATTTAATCTCAGTATAAATACAGCTGTTCTGTGAAGCCCTCAGAGGTTTGTTAGAGAACCTTAGGGAACAAACAGCATCATGAAGGTCAAGGAACACACCAGACAGGTCAGGGATAAAGTTGTGGAGAAGTATAAAGCAGGGTTAGGTTATAAAAAAATCTCCCAAGCTTTGAACATCTCACAGAGCTCTGTTCAATCCATCATCGGAAAATGGAAAGAGTATGGCACAACTGCAAACCTACCAAGACATGGCCGTCCCCCTAAACTGACCGGGCCGGGCAAGGAGAGCATTCATCAGAGAAGCAGCCAAGAGGTCCATGGTAACTCTGGAGGAGCTGCAGAGATCCACAGCTCAGGGGGGAGAATCTGTCCACAGGACAACTATTAGTCGTGCTTCTCCACAAATCTGCCCTTTATGGAAGAGTGACAAGAAGAAAGACATTGGGGAAAGAAAGACATAAGAAGTCCTGTTTGCAGTTTGTGAGAAGCCATGTGGGGGACACAGCAATCATGTGGGGGACACAGCAAACATGTGGGGGACACAGCAAACATGTGGGGGACACAGCAATCATGTGGGGGACACAGCAAACATGTGGGGGACACAGCAATCATGTGGGGGACACAGCAATCATGTGGGGGGACACAGCAATCATGTGGGGGACACAGCAAACATGTGGAAGAAGGTGCTCTGGTCAGATGAGACCAAAATTTAACTTTTTTGGCCTAAAAGCAAAACGCTATGTGTGGCGGAAAACTAACACTGCACATCACCCTGAACACACCATCCCCACCGTGAAACATGGTGGTGGCAGCATCATGTGGTGGGGATGCTTTTCTTCAGCAGGGACAGGGAAGCTGGTCAGAGTTGATGGGAAGATGGATGGAGACAAATACAGGACAATCTTAGAAGAAAACCTGTTAGAGTCTGCAAAAGACTTAAGACCGGGGCGGAGGTTCACCTTCCAGCAGGACAACGACCCTAAAGTACAGCCAGAGCTACAATGGAATGGTTTAGATCAAAGCATATTCATGTGTTAGAATGGCCCAGTCACAGTCCAGACCTAAATCACATTGAGAATCTGTGGCAAGACTTGAAAATTGCTGATCACAGACGCTCTCCATCCAATCTGACAGAACTTGAGATATTTTACAAAGAAGAATGGGCAGACCTGTCCCTAACTAGATGTGCAAAGCTGGTAGAGACATCTCCAAAAAGACTTGTAGAGAAAGGGGGTTCTACAAAGTATTGACTCCGGGGGGCGCCATACAACTGCCCCCCCCACACACTTTTCACAGATTTATTTGTATCATTTTCCTTCCACTTCACAATTATGTGTCACTTTGTGTTGGTCTATCACATAAAATCCCAATAAAATACATTTACATTTTTGGATGTAACATGAAAAAATGTGGGAACATTTCAAGGAGTATGAATACTTTTTCAAGGCACTGTACCAGTGGGATCCCCATGGAAGCTGGAAATCACTGTAGTAGACATTACTACTACATTGCTACTACCGTGATCTTCACTAGTTTCCAGGTCCAGTGCCAAGCCTGCTACATTGTGAACACAAGAGTTCACTCATTTGGTACAGGCGCCATTCAGGGTGGAGATTGTGACTCCACCTTTTTCAATCAGGAAACGCTTTGCAATCATTGAGAAAATGTAAGGCGTTCCCTGAGTGGCGCCTGTGCTGAGCGAGGTTTTTTCCTTCAACCTGCTGAAAAAAGAAAAAACTTGGTGTGTGTACCCAGCTTTACGCTGTGCTTATTGTTTTTTACAGGTTTACACATTGTTCTGAATTCCATAATGAAGGCCATGGTCCCTTTACTGCACATCGCTCTCCTCGTCTTGTTCGTCATCATTATTTATGCCATCATTGGACTGGAACTCTTTATTGGCCGTATGCACAAGACCTGTTTCTACATTGGGTCAGGTAAGTTTGGACGCCCAGCATAATTTTAAGGCCTGAAGATTGCGTAACCCCCCCCCCCAAAAAACATTATAGATTTTCTAAAGGCAGACACCCTGTAGAATAAAATGGTCACATGATATAACCGCAACAGTTTATGAAACACAACATATCAGAAAAAAACCCCCACTAAAGGGTAATTCTAACCACCTCATTACCGCGATATGGCCGAAAGACAGATACAGTGCGGCTCTCTCGTTCTGGGAGGGCGTCTATGGACGTCCTCCCAGAACCACGCCCTTCTTCAGACACAGCTGATCACAGTTTGCACTAAAGGGCCAACCACAGCGGCCCTTTACTATGTGATCAGCTGTGTCCAATCACAACTGATTACATGTAAAAAATAATTGCCGGTTATCGGCAATTCCTTTCCTCACGTACTATGACAGCATGAGGAGAGGAGAGACGGTAACCGACAAGGGACAATAATACAGATAATGAGAGCACTGATCACCAGTACTCTGATTACCAGTGCTCCCTATCAGTGCCAATCGGTGCTGCCAATCAGTGCCCATCAGTGCTGCCTATCAGTGCCCATCGGTACTGCCTATCAGTGCCCATCGGTACTGCCTATCAGTGCCCATCGGTGCTGCCCATCAGTGCTGCCTAGCAGTGCCCATCAGTGCTGCCTATCAGGGCCCATCGGTGCTGCCTATCAGTGCCTGTCAGTGCCCATTGGTGCTGTCTATCAGTGCCCATTGGTGCTGTCTATCAGTGCCCATTGGTGCTGTCTATCAGTGCCCATCAGTGCTGCCTATCAGTGCCCATCGATGCTGCCCATTGGTGCAGCCCATCATTGAACATCAGTGCTGCCTATCAGTGCCCATCAGTGATGCCTATCAGTGCCTATCAGTGCTACCTATCAGTGCCCATCAGTGCTACCTATCAGTGCCCATCGGTGCTGCCTATCAATGCCCATCGGTGCTGCCTATCAGTGCCAATCGGTGCTGCCTATCAGTTCCCATTGGTGTAGCTCATCATTGACCATCAGTGATGCCTATCAGTACCTATCAGTGCCCATTGGTGCTGCCTATCAGTGCCCATTGGTACTGTCTATCAGTGCCCATCAGTGCTGCCTATCAGTGCCCATCGGTGGTGCCCATTAGTGCAGCCCATCATTGGCCATCAGTGCTGCCTATCAGTGCCCATCAGTGCTGCCTATCAGTGCCCATCAGTGATGCCTATCAGTACCTATCAGTGCCCATTGGTGCTGTCTATCAGTGCCCATCGGTGCTGTCTATCAATGCCCATCAGTGCTGCCTATCAGTGCCCATCGGTGCAGACCATCAGTGCTGCCTATCAGTGCCCATCAGTGCTGCCTATCAGTGCCCATCGGTGCTGCCTATCAGTGCCACCTCATCAGTGCCCATCAGTGCCGCCTCATCAATGCCCATCAGTGCAGCCTCATCCGCGCACATCAATGAAGGAGAAAGCTTCATTACTGTATATTTTCCATAGGCAACGGTTTAAAATCCCCCTACAGGTCATCAGTTTAGAGATAACTGTGAACATTGGGCGTAGATTTATTGATCTCACTCTGGCGTGCGTTGTGCTATGTAACATGTGTAGCACAATCAATGTTTTTGCGCATAGGCGCCCCCGACATTTATGTTCGCACCTTTTAGCACAACATATTTGAAGAGCAGTTTCATGGACATTTCATGTTGATCAATGGACATTGCAGGGATTTTAAAGTGGAGTTCCATCCCCCCCACAAAAATTTTTAAAGTCAGCAGCTACAAATACTGCAGTTGCTGACTTTTAATAAATATTAGGACACTTACCTGTGATGTCGGCACCACAGCCGATTTTCGGATCGGCTCTCGGGTGCTGTGGCCGCCATTTGTGGTAAGGGAAACCGGCAGTAAAGCCTTTCAGCTTGACAGCCATTTCCCTACTGCGCATGCGCTGCGCTTTCTAATTGGCCTGGCAGCGGAGGAAGGAGTAGGGGGGGCCGAACTTCGAAGGGACGTCGCTGCGGCAAAGTCTCCCGGAAGTTGAGACGGGTACCTGTCAAAAACAGGTGCCCCATCCCCTCTCCCACCTGAAAGGTGCCAAATGTGGCAACGGATGGGGGGGGGGGGGCAGATAAGCGGAGCTTCCACTTTTGGGTGAAACACCGCTTTACCAAACTTTGTGACGGATTCCCACTTTTTGTTGCTCTGAAAAAATTGCTGTTTTTTTCACCAAGTCCTGTGCAGAATGATTCTAAATGGGAGGGTCTGGGTTCAATTATAATCGCCCAGTGCGCTCTTATTGTTCTGATGAGAAAAGCTGCAGGGTCAGCATCCCTTTAGAAGTATTTAACCCTTGGGGGAGTGTCTCACTAAAACTGAAATTCCTATTGCAGGGGGGTGCCTAAAATTTGACTTGTATCTTAGTGCGGACTTCTGGGAAAATCCAGTAAGCCAATCACACAAATGACATTTCTGGGGGTTTTCCTATACTAACAGATGCCTCAAGGCTGCCATTGTATTCAGGGCCCGCCATCAGGAATTTTGGGGCCCCTTATTACACAGCTTCAGGCATGGGCCCCCTGGAGCAGAGGAGAATTGGAGGGGGTTCTGCCGCCGCAAATTGAGAAGCGGGGGGGCTTTGGGTGCTGACGAACAAAAAAAAACAACAAAAGAACAAAAAAAAAGGGGGGTTGCCATGCGGGCCCTGGGGACCTCTGGGCCCTTTACAGAAAAAAAAGAAATAAAAAAAATTATAAAAAAAAGGGGGATTGCCATGCGGGGCCCTAGGGACCTCTGGGGACCTCTGGGCCCCTTAAAAAAAAATATATAAAAAAAAAGGGGGGTTGCCATCCGGGGCCATAGGGACCTTCGGGCCTCTGGGCCCCTTACAAAAATAAATAAGAAATAAAAAAAATTGAAATTAAAAAAAGGGGGGGGGGTTTGCCATCTGGGGACCTCCGGGCCCCTTACCAAAAAAAAGGGGGTGTTGCCATCCGGGCCCCTGGGGACCTATGGGCCCCTTACAAGTGTACTGCCTGTACCCCCCTGATGGCGGCCCTGATCGTATTGTATTTGACAGAAAACTAGAGCGGCTGCAGATTGAAAAAGAAAAGTCGTTCTTAATAACATTATTATAATATGGCTCGTACCACATACAATATATATATATATATATATATATATATATATATATATATATTTATATATAGTTTTTTTTTTTTCAGAAAAATGGAGTTACCATTTAAGAAGGGTGTTTTTGTTCTCTCTCTGTAATTACCCCTAGCAGTGCAGATCCAGGAATCTATTTAGACTTTTTCTCATTTTGTCTAAGCTTTAGAACTGCCTGTGATCTCCATATGTTTCTGCTGACAGCAGGCTTCCATGAGATCTTATTATTATACAGACTTTGTGCCGCTGGCCATGGTGTGATGTTGCCAGGACTTCCCTCTATGGAAGACATAAACAATGGGCTTGAGTAGTTCTAGCAAATTAAAATGTTGATTATGCTTTGCAAGCGGTTGAGCAGCCCCGAGCCGTATGAACTGACACAGGGCATGGAAAATCGACTGCTTAATGTTAGAACGAGGCAACCTATAGATTACAACAGTGGTCGTAAGATGCAATGTACAATCGTTCCATGGCATAAACATGGTTGTTTGTTCTTGGTGGAACAAATATGGAGGGAGTAGATGATCATTTCACAATGTCTATTGGTACACACGCCGCCGACGTCGTCAGGTGTGACGAAACGCGTAGGGTAGGGCTACTGTTTGTGACGTCATCACACACTCTGTAACCAGGAAGTGGTCTTCTGACTCCCGGGATTATTTGTTTTTACAAGAGCTTATCTTCCATGACTTTATAAATAGCCCGTACTGTACTTGTTTTAATAAAAATGTCACTATGTGGCTATTTCAGCTTTCCTTTCGTGCTGGTTAATTCCGCTTGCCGATGAGGATGCGGTGGTGAAACAGAGAATGTTCATCCCCTGTAATTGGGTCCATTAAATTACTAATGCTTTTCAGATTTTTTTAAATTAAAGAGTCCACCAACCAGTGGCGGCTTAATATTTTTTTGGGGGGGGGGGCGGCAAACCAACGCCACCCCCCCCACCACAAGAGACTGATGGGAAGGCAGCAAATACCCCCCCTGCCGGGAGACGGATGATCAGAGGCCTCTTTACCTTAGAAGGCAGATGATAAGGATCCATCCAGGGTAGGGCTGCTGCTACTCTTTGCTCCGGGCCGTTGCTTCTCCTCCCAAACGAACAGGAAGTGGGTCCCGAGACCCGATTGGTCGGGAGTCCTAAGACTCCCTGGCCAATCGGGTCTCAGAACCCACTTCCTAAATGGCCGGGAGGAGAATCAGGAAGACAATAGCAAATATCAAGTCGCTATTGTCACACAACTGGGTGGGCTCGGGGCGCAGTGCTCTGCACCCCGAGCCCACCCTTTTTTTAAGCCAATTAGAGCCTCAGGCTCTAATCATGTGCTACAAAAAAAAACATTGAAATCTATGCGTCCGGCGCCCTGTATGTAGATTAGGGGGCCGGACACATGGATTAGGGGGGTTGTCACGCTTTGAAGGACAATTGCGTGGTCATGCAACACTGTACCGAAACAAATTTTTTATCATCTTTTTCTCACAAATAGAGCTTTCTTTTGGTGGTATTAAATCACCACTAGGTTTTTTATTTTTTGCTAAATAAATGAATAAAGACCGAAAATTTTGAAAAATAGTTTTTTTTGATGGTTAGTTATTAAATTTTACAAATAGGTAATTTTTCTCTTTGATGGGGCTGCACTGATGGGCACTGATGGGTGCTGGTAGGCAGCACTGATGATAAGGCACTGTGGATTGGCAGCACTGGTGGGCACTGATTGGCAGCACTGGTGGGAACTGAGTGGCAGCACTGATTGGCAGCACTGGTGGGCACTGATTGGCAGCGCTGGTGGGAACTGTTGGGACTGCACTTATAAGCAGTGCCCTGATTATCAGTGGGCATGTTCTCCTCTCCTTATGCTGTCAGCGTGGGGAAAGGAGTGCCAATAACTGGCTTCTGTTTACATCCATGATCAGCTGTGATTAGACACAGCTGAACATGTGGTAAAGAGCCGCTGATTTGCTCTTTACCCCAATCTGTCATCAGCAGTGTCCAAAGGACACGGGACATGGGATGCCGTATATGGCGACGTCTCAGAAGTAGCCGACTGCTCTGTAGCCGTCATTCAGCTATAGCACGGTCGGCGAGTGGTTAAACCCTAACAACTTGTAGGCAGGTGCCTAATGTTAATTTTGGTTAAAAACCAACAGGGGTTAATGATTGGTGTTTCATGTGTGGTAGAGATGTGCACAATGGAAAAATATGTTTCATTTCGGATTTGTTTCCTTTCACGCCGAGCAGACGCAGATATGCGTACTCGGCTTTCGGGGCTTATACCGGGTTGATGCCCGCACCTGCAGGCATCATCCCAGTATCATTTTTTAGACCCCCGATCCCTCCATAAAGAGTACCTGTCACCACTTGTGATGTTTACATTCCTTGTGACAGCAATAAAAGTGATCAAATTTTTTTTTTTTTTTAAAAACACAATTTTATATTCTAAAAATAAATAAATAAAATAAATAAGAATTTTTTTTTTTTTTTTAAAGCGCCCCTGTCCCCGCGAGCTCGTGCAGCAAAGAAAACACATATGAAAGTCGCGCCCGCATATGTAAACGGTGTTCAAATCACACATGTGAGGTATCATCGTGATCGTCAGAGCGAGAGCAATAATTCTAGCCCTAGACCTCCTCTGTAACTCTAACCTGGTAACCGTAAAAAAAAAAAATTAAAGCGTTGCCTAAGGTCGTTTGTCGCCATTCTACGAGTGCGTGCAATTATAAAGCATAACATGTTTGGTATCTATTTACTCGGCATAACATCATCTTTCACATTATACATAAAAATTGGGCTAACCTTTTACTTTTGAATTTTTTTTTAATTCATGAAAGTTAATTTTTCCAAAAAAGTTGCATTTAAAACACTGCTGCACAAATACCGTGTGACATAAAATATTGCAACAATCGCCATTTTATTCTCTAGGGTCTCTGCTAAAAAAATATATATAATCTTTGGGGGTTCTAAGTAATTTTCTAGCAAAAAATACAGATTTTAACTTGTAAACACCAAATGTCAGAAATAGGCTTAGTCATGGAAGGGTTAAGTTAATGATTTATATTCATCATAACACAGTTTACTATGCTTCACTGATGAATGGACACAGGAGTGATTGGTACCGATCGCTCACTGTGTTCATTCAAGAATATGTCATTTACTGGCCCCTTCTCCCCCTCTCCAGGGGAGGGAAGCTGGCAGTGCTGCAGAAAAAAGGGCACATGGGGGGGGGGGTCCAGACAGCAAATGGAAGGGGCGCATGTGCTAGAACCAATCCCCGGCAGTGCACCTGGAGGGGGAAAGAAGGGGAGAAGCCGGCAGCACTGCAGGGGGAGGTGGATGAGGATCTGAGGATCGGTGTTTACAATAAGACAGTACAGCAAGACCTCCTGCTCAACAGGTGCCTGTGCCCCACTTTTGTACTGATGGGGCCCAGGCCCAGTACAGGAGGGCCGGCTGTACTGCCTTATCAGCAGCCCTGAGTACAGGAGAGGAGCCGGTACAACTGTGCAAGACTGAAGGGAAGGCCGGAGGGCCAGATTTAAATGCAAGTTCCTACTGTAGACCTGTGCTATTCAGAACTACAAATTTGTTCTTTATTTTATCTACCGTTCACAGACCTGGTTTCAGAGGAAGAGCCCGCGCCCTGCGCTTTCTCCGGCCACGGTAGGGAATGTCATTTGAACAGCACAGAGTGCCGCGGCAAGTGGGAGGGACCCAACGGCGGCATCACCAACTTCGACAATTTTTTTTTTGCCATGCTGACCGTCTTCCAGTGCATCACTATGGAGGGCTGGACAGATGTTCTGTACTGGGTGAGATTTGTTATCAGAGATTTGTACAGAATGTTAATCCTAACACCGTGCCTTCATTCCCATCCACCGCCTCTCCTTTCTTTTATACCCCGCACTCCCCGTGTAATCATCGGCCTTCCAGGTTGTGATTTAATTTCTATGGAAACTGCTAGAACGTGGATAGAAAGAGATGCAAGAAGGAAGAGTCCCGAGAGAGAGAGAGAGGATTTACACGAGGATCTAATATTATCATACCGTTTTTTTTTTTTTTAGGGTCATCTCAACAAAATGTGCCGCCGATATCTTTATGGTTGAAAAATTTTTGTTTTTTATTTTTGAAAGAGTGGGGTAGATTTTTTTAAAGAATGTATTCTTAGTTGCAAATGTAAAATACAAAAAAAGGGTAAAAAAAAAGAAAGGCGTGGTAGAGATGAACATCTGAACCTCAAACCCTCTAAATCAGCCTTTCTCAACCTTTTCAACACAGAGGAACCTTTAAAAATACTGTATTTATCGGCGTATAACAAGTTTAGGAGGGAAGTTTAAGGAAAAAGACTTACATTTAAATGCCCATCAATGCTGCCTTATCAGTGTCCATCTTCAGCCTTGTCCATCATTGCAGCCTTGCCCAGTGTCCAACTGCAGCCTTGCCCAGTGCCTTTGCAGCCTCGCCCAGTGCCTTTGAAGCCTTGCCCTGATTCAAAATTGGCGCAGATTTCCGCCTACTGTGAGCGGAGCCGAGATACAGAAAGCCGAGTGTACTTCGGCTAGACTCGGCTCTGCTCACAGTCCCGCCCATCTCCACTGATTGCGAGAGAAGAGTAGCGAGCGCCGCTGACATACAGAAAGCCGAGTGTACTTCATCTAGACTCGGCTCTGCTCACAGTCAGGGGCGGGACTTCGAGAGGAGCCAAGACTAGCCAAAGTATACTCGGCTTTCTGTATGTCAGCGGCGCTCTCTCCTCTCGCAATCAGTGGAGGTGGGCGTGACTGCGAGAGGAGCTGAGTAAAGCCGAGTGTACTTCGGCTTTGTGTATCTCGGCTCCGCTCGCAAATTTCCTCACAATCAGCGGGGGATCGGCGTATAACACGCACCCACCATTTTCCACTGATTTTAAGGGGAAAAAAGTGCGTGTTATACACCGATAAATACGGTAACTTTCCAGTCTCAGGGAACCCTCTGCTAATAATGACTATATCTACAACTCATGATACATTAGTGTAGACAGAAATTGCTAATTGATCAAGGAACCCCTGGCAACCTGAGGGAACATTTGGGTTCCATGGAACCCTGGTTGGGGAAGAATGTTCCTTACATTTGTGGGCATTGGGAAGAATTAACCCCTTACAGATAACTAAAATGATCAATGGTGTCAGCGGGAACTTATCTGAGAGGCAGAAATTGCTTGTTGATCAAGAAACCCCTGGCAACCTCTAAGGCAGTGGTTCTCAACCTGGGGGTCGGGACCCCCGCGGGGGTCGAATGATGATTTGCCAAGGGTCACCAAATCCTGGGCTGTTCCTGAAGCCCGCACTGCTCTCCCAATCTTTTTGCGGCCGCCCAGCATGGCTGTCCCTGGAGCCCGCAGCTGCCCACTCAGCCTCTTCGCTGCCACCAATTTAGTTCACGACATGGCTGGGAGGCAGAGACTAGAGGTCAGCTGACTGGTGAGGAATGTGAAGTGGGAGGGGCTGGAGGAGACCCTATCTCCTGATTTCGGCATAGGTGTCACTGCTGCGGGACACCAAAAAGTCAGAGACACAGTGAGTAACACTACCTGTGATTATAGCTGCCATTAAAAGTCCCCACTACAGTTCTCAGATCAGCAAATGAACTTGATCAAGAGCACCTAAGTTGGCTGATCAGAACTCCCCCTAGCATTGCCATTTACCCCCCCCCCCCCCCCCCCCCCAAGGAGTAAGGGAAGGAATAAAAATAGAGAATAAATGGAAGGGAGAGGAAAAGAGGGGGAGGAACTAAGAAAAGGGAGAGAAAGAATAAGAGAAAGAACAAGAATGACGGCTAGAGAGAGGGATGGGGGAAAATAACAAGAAATTAGGATAGAGAGAGATAAAATGGAAAGAAAGGAGAAAAAAGAGAAAGAGTGGTACATCCTAAAATGTACCATAAGGGGTTTTAATTCTGTACGAGTGGAAGGGACTCTTGAAATGTTTGTGAGTTAACGGCGCAAATTACTTGTCTTGCCTTGGGTGCGGACAACCCACGCTACGAAAATAATTTTACTGTTGGGGGTCCCCACAACTTGGGAAATTTTATCAAGGGGTCAGGGCACTAGAAAGGTTGAGAACCACTGCTCTAAGGGAACCCTAGTTGGGGAAGAATGTTCCTTACACTTGCGGCCATTGGGAAAAATTACCCCCTTACAGATAGCTAAAATAGTCAATGGTGTCATTGGGAACTTATCTGAGAGGCAGAAATTGCTCGTTGATGAAGGAACCCCTAGCAACACCAAGGGAACCTTTTGGGTTTCGTGGAACCCTGGTTGGGGAAGAATGTTCCTTACACTTGTGGGCATTGGGAAGAATTACCCCCTTACAGATAACTAAAATGATCAATGGTGTCAGTGGGAACTTATCTGAAAGGCAGAAATTGCTCATTGATCAAGGAACCCCTGGCAACCTCTAAGGGAACCCTGGTTGGGGAAGAATGTTCCTTACACTTGTGGGCATTGGGAAGAATTACCCCCTTACAGATAGCTAAAATAGTCAATGGTGTCAGTGGGAACTTATCTGAAAGGCAGAAATTGCTTGTTGATCAAGGAATCCTCAGAAACCTGAGGGAAACTTTGGGTTCCATGGAACCCTGGTTGGGGAAGAATGTTCCTTACACTTGTGGGCATTGGGAAGAATTACCCCCTTACAGATAACTAAAATGATCAATGGTGTTAGTAGGAACTTATCTGAGAGGTAGAAATTGCTCATTGATCAAGGAACCCCTGGCAACCTCTAAGGGAACCCTGGTTGGTGAAGAACGTGCCTTACACTTGTGGGCATTGGGAAGAATTCCCCCCTTGCAGATAGCTAAAATGAGCAATGGTGCTAGTGGGAACTTATCTGAGAGGCAGAAATTGCTTGTTGATCAAGGAACCCCTATCAACCTGAGAGAACCTTTGGGTTCCATGGAACCCTGGTTGGGGAAGAATGTTCCTTACACTTGTGGGCATTGGGAAGAATTACCCCCTTACAGATAGCTAAAATGATCAATGGTGTCAGTGGGAACTTATCTGAGAGGCAGAAATTGATCAAGGAACCCCTAGAAACCTCTAAGGGAACCCTGGTTGGTGAAGAACGTGCCTTACACTTGTGGGCGTTGGGAAGAATTCCCCCCTTGCAGATAGCTAAAATGATCAATGGTGTCAGTGGGAACTTATCTGAAAGGCAGAAATTGCTTGTTGATAAAGGAATCCTTAGCAACCTGAGGGAAACTTTGGGTTCCATGGAACCCTGGTTGGGGAAGAATGTTCCTTACACTTGTGGGGATTGGGAAGAATTACCCCCTTACAGATAGCTAAAATGATCAATGGTGTCAGTGGGAACTTATCTAAGAGGCAAAACTTGCTCATTGATCAAGAAACCCCTGGCAACCTCTAAGGGAACCCTGGTTGGGGAAGAATGTTCCTTACGCTTGCGGGCATTGGGAGGAATTCCCCCCTACAGATAGCAAAAAAGATAAATGGGGCCAGTGGGAAATTTCTCATTGCTTAAGGAGCCCCTAGCAAACTCTGGAGGAACCCTAGGGTTCCATGTAACCCTGGTTGAGAAACCCTGCTCTAAATAGCTATGTAGCGACCTCACCCCTCTCACCCCTTCTCATTCTCGGCTTGTTGGTCTTGTCTAGGGGGTTAGTACTATGGGGAGGGATGCGATACACCATGACCCATGTCCTCCAGAGAGACTGGAGGTGAAAGCCAGAACTATCGGGTTTTGTGTGTATGTCTCAGAGTCAAATCCTTTCCTCGAAATGACTCCCTTTACTCCCAGTAACCAGAGTTCCACACACTGAAAAGGTCCAACTCAAATTTATTCTCTTCCAGCAATAAATAGTCATACAGCACAGACAGGTTGAGACCCAGAGAACACTTCAGTATTTGTGGGGAGTAGGTCAAGGCACAATCCTTTAAGTAGAACTAACCACTGTGGTGTCACCAATGGTTATGATGTATAGTCACTGCCACCGACTATATAGAACAAGAGCATGAATTACCTTCGCTATCACAGCCCCTTTCAGAGGGAAGACATCCGTCCAAGAGAGTTACCAGAGGCTTCTCTGTCACCAGCAAATGCTGCGCCGGACTTTCCGGAGAAGTTCCGCTCACTGGCCTCCTCGTCTCAGACACGGGCACCCAAGGTGTTAGGGCCCCCTCGGATTCCTCCACCCTCGCGGAACCCAGTCGAAGGTACTGAGTCCCAGGCTTCCGCATTAGTACCTCACCCCAGGCTAAAGGTGCCTGGGATGGACTCCATCTCCCGCTCCGGCCAGGTCAAGGGCACTTGGGCCCGGAACTCCGGAGCGCCAGCACCCAGGCTGAAGGTGCCTGGGCGTGGCTGCGTCCTCCGACTCTGAACCCCAAGGTCAGGGTGTCCGCCCCTTTTATCTCCTCTCCCTTTGCGTCACAGCAGGTTTCCCGCCCCGCTGTACCAGCGCCAGGAAAGGACAAAAAGGGATGCAGTCTTGCGGTGAGTGTTCAGCTCCGGCCCAGGGCGACAGCACCACCTGCAGGCCGCAGGGAACCTCACACCACCAGAGTCCTCCAAGAACCATAAAAGGGTCTCAGATTCCCTAACAATCAGTGCATCTGGGTTACCTACCACCCAGATGCCTCCCCTAAATTAAAATACCCGCTACAGCTAATATCATTGTTAATTCTGTATACCCAGACATGAGCTGTAGCCCCCACCATAAACTACAGAGAATGCACGACCACTGCACACCACTATGGTGATCAACCTCAGTTTTGCAATTCAATTTACACCACTCAGGAGCATGATTTGTTTGGCTATTGCTGGCCTTGGAGCCTCCTTAGTTGTTTTACCCATAAGGCAATCCTGCAATGTGAGTCTAGAATGAAGCAAGGATGTGTTACCAGCTTTATATCATTGACATTTTACTCTTCTGTGTTTTTCAGATGCAGGACGCCATGGGCTATGAGCTCCCCTGGGTTTACTTTGTCAGCTTGGTTATTTTTGGATCGTTCTTCGTCTTAAACCTTGTGTTGGGTGTCTTGAGTGGGTAAGAGATCTCCTGCAGTGGGCTCACAAATACAAGATACGTGGGTGATGTACTAAAGGCATTAAACCCACGAATGTCTCTGTTCCTGGACTTTTTACCCCTCCTGTTATGTATATCAAATAAATAAGGATGGACTGCAGTTGCCGGCTCCTTTGATTGTTCGATGCAAATGGCCAGTACTCTGTCTCTCTCTGCCCTCTCTCCCCACAACTGCTCCTCTCCTACCAGTGCTGCGAAACCGAGCTACACTACAAAAATAAATTAAAGTGGAAGTAAACCCATTGACTTAATGTTTTTCGGAAACCGTTACATTCCCCGCATCCAGGGATTGCTGGCTGTCACATTTGCTTGTGCTGTCAATCAAACTGTCAAACCACCCAATGGCTGGTGCCATAACTGATCACATGTGCAGCATCATGCCAGGTGAAGATTAAACAGAGGCCCAAAAATGTCAGCTTCCTTGGCTGAAAATGATAGGAGGGTTTACCTCCACTTTAAAATATGTCTTCATTGAAGAATGACTTTCCTGTTGTTGTTTTTTTAAGCTGGTAGGCAGGATGCAATGTCTTTGGATTAGTTTTTGATGTGTGTAACCCTCCATTTAATTTTTTTTTTTATGGTCAGTGAGTTCTCTAAGGAAAGAGAGAAGGCCAAAGCCCGGGGCGACTTCCAGAAACTGAGGGAGAAGCAGCAAATGGAGGAAGATATGAAGGGTTATCTAGACTGGATCACCCAAGCTGAGGACATCGAACCGGAAGGAGAAGATGGAGAAGAGAGACACAACCGTGAGTATCGTACAGCAGAATAGACCTACAGTACAGTGAAGGTGACGATTAATCCACACAATTTTGTCTTCGTTCTCAAACTTGGAGCAACGCTACTATGCTGATTACTTATCTACTAAACCAGGGGTCTCCAAACTGCAGCCTGCAGGCCAAATCAGGCCCAGTGCATGGTTTTATCCAGCTTTTTGATGTAAGAGAGGACTGTGATGTAAGGGGGGACTGTGATGTAAGGGGGGACTGTGATGTAAGGGGGGACTGTGATGTAAGAGGGGACTGTGACGTAAGGGGGGACTGTGACGTAAGGTGGGACTGTGACGTAAGGTGGGACTGTGACGTAAGGTGGGACTGTGACGTAAGGTGGGACTGTGACGTAAGGTGGGACTGTGATGTAAGGGGGGACTGTGATGTAAGGGGGGACTGTGATGTAAGGGGGGACTGTTAAGTCCATATATATTTGGACACAGGCACAATCTTAGATTTTTTCAGGTATTTACCAAAACATATTCAAGATTTAGTTATATAATGGATATGGGCTGAAAGGTCACACTCTCGGGTTTAATTTGAGGGTGTGTACATCCAAATCAGAGGAAGAGTTTAGGCATTACAGCTCTTAAGAATAGCCATCCCCCCTTTTTCAAGAGACCAAAAGTAATTGGACAATTTAATCAAAAGCTGTTTCATAGCCAGGTGTGGGTTACTCCTTCGTTATTTCTTCATCAATTAAGCAGGTAAAAGGTCTGGAGTTGATTCTAAGTGTGGTAATTGCCTTTGGAATCTCTTGCTGTGAACCTACATCATGCATTTAAATGAGCTGTCCATTCAAGTGAAACAGGCCATTATAAGGCTTCAAAAACAAAACAAATCCATCTGAGAGATAGCAGCAACATTAGAAGTGGCGAAATCACACAGTTTGGTACATTGTGAGGAAAGAAGAACGCACTGGTGAGCTCAGCAACATAAAAAGGCCTGGACGTCCATGAAAGACAACAGTGGTGGATGATCGCAGGATCCTCTCTATGGTAAAGAAAAACCCATTCACAACATCCAGACAAGTGAAGGACACTCTCCAGGAGGTAGGTGTATGTGTGTCAAAGTCTACAATCAAGAGAAGACTTCACAAGAGCAAATACAGAGGGTTCACCACAAGGTGCAAACCATTCAATAGCCTGAAGAATAGAAACGCCAGATTAGACTTTGCCAAAAAACATCTAAAAAAGCCAGAGCAGTTCTGGAAAAGCATTCTTTGGACGGATGAAACTAAGATTAAAAGGGTGGTAAACCTTCCTGTTTTTTCACCTTAATGCATCCTATGCATTAAGGTGAAAAAACATCCGATACTTACTGGCCCCCCAGCCCCCCCCCCGTTTACTTACCTGAGCCCTCGAAAGTCCCGCGTTGAGAACACGCTGGCTTCTCGACTCTTCTCGGCCCGGGCTTCTCGGCTCTTCATTGGATAGATTGATAGCAGCATTGGCTCCCGCTGCTGTCAATCAAATGCAATGACGCGGGCGCCGGGGGGCGGAGCAGAGTCCGGCATTCGTGTCTATGAACGCAAATGCTGGACTCGGGAGCGCGCCCACAAGATAACCCCCTTTTGGAAAGTGCTTCCCAGAGGGGGTTATCTGATGCGGGGAGGAGCCGAGACATCCGCCGAGGAACCCCAGAAAATGAGGTTCGGGGCCACTCTGTGCAAAACGAACTGCACAGCGGAGGTAAGTATGACATGTTTGTTATTTATAACAATTTTCGAACCTTTACAATCACTTTAATCTGTACCAGAATGACGGGAAGAAAATAGTGTGGAGAAAGCTTGGAACAGCTCATGATCCAAAGCACACAATGTCATCTGTGGTCACATGGTGGAGCTTGCAGTGTGATGGTATGGGCATGCATGGCTTCCAGTGGCACTGGATCATTGGTGGTTATTGATGATTTGACAGAAGACAGGATCAGCCGGATGAATTCTGCAGTGTTTAGAGATATACTGTCAGCCCAGATTCAGCCAATGATTGGATGGCACTTCACACTACAGATAGACAATGATCCAAAACACACTGCAAACGCAACCCAGGAGCTTTTGAAGGAAAAGAAGTGGAATATTCTACAATGGCCGAGTCAATCACCTGATCTCAACCCAATTGAGCATTTCACTTGCTGAAGGCAAAACTAAAGGTACAAAGAGCCACAAACAAAGGACTACTGAAAACAGCAGCAGTTAGAGCCTGGCAAAACTTTAGAAAGGAGGAAAACCAGTCTTTGGTAATGTCCATGGGTTCCAGATTTCAGGCAGTCATTGCTAGTAAGGGATTCTCAACAAAATATAAAAAATGAACATTTTATTTATGATTCTATTCATTTGTCCAATTACATTTGAGCCCCTAAAAATGGAAGGACTGTGTATAAAAATGGTTGCAGTTCCAAAAATTTGTACTTGATCTTTTATGTTCAGCCCCTTGAATTAAAGCTGAAAGTCCACACTTCAAATTCATTTGGATTGTTTTGTTTTAATTTTATTCTGGTGGCATACAGAGCCAAAAGTATGAAAATGGTGCCTGTGTCCAAATATACACTATATGGACCTAACTGTAGTTACAATGGGGAAAATAATGATTGGATCCCCTGCAGATTTTCTAAGTTTGCCCACTTACAAAGAAATGAAGGCTCTATAATTTTTTATCATATGTGTATTTTATATGATACAGAATATTAACCAAAAATCCAGAAAAAAGCACATGATACAAATGTTATAAATGGAGTAAAATAAGTATTTGATCCCCGACCAACTAACAATAATTCTGCCCCCCACAGACTGGCTACAGTAGGTGCTCATGTGGTACACAGATCAGTCCTGTCAATGTAAGAAGGTTCTCCTAACGACAACTCGTTATGTGTATAAAAGACACCTGTCCACAGAATCTCTTTCTTCCATTCAAACCATCACCATCATGGGGGAGCCCAAAGAGCTGTCAGAGGACGTCGGGGACAAGATTGTAGACCTGCACAAGGCTGGAATGGGCTACGAGACCATCAGCAAGAAGCTTGGTGAGGAGGAGACAACTGTTGGAGCGATTATTCGCAAATGGAAGGAATACAAAAAATAACCATCAATTGTCCTCGGTCTGGAGCTCCATGCAAGATTTCTCCTCATGGGGTGAGGATGGTCATGAGAAAAGTGAGGGATCCACCCAGAACTACATGGGAGGAGCTTGTGAATGATCTGAAAGCAGTTGGGACCACAGTCACCAAACAAACCATTGGTAACACAATAAAGGGATTTTTATAACAGCTTACCTGTAAAATCCTTTTCTTGGAGTACATCACGGGACACAGAGCGACTTAGTCATTACTAATGGGTTATATAGATTACCTTCAGGTGCTGGCACTGGCCAATTCCAAACCGGAAGTACCCTCCCCTATATAAGCCCCTCCCATCCGGGAGCACCTCAGTTTTGTAGCCAAGCAATAAGTGTCCCAAAAAGAGGGGTGGGAGCTCTGTGTCCCGTGATGTACTCCAAGAAAAGGATTTTACAGGTAAGCTGTTATAAAAATCCCTTTTTCTTTTTCGTACATCACGGGACACAGAGCGACTTAGTCATTACTAATGGGACGTCCCAAAGCAATGCCAAATGAGGGGAGGGATACATAAGCTGGGCGCCATCAGGCATGAGGATCTTTTGCGGCCTGCAACACACTGCGCCCAAAGGCGACATCCTCCTGACTTCTAACGTCTACCTAGTAGAACCTAGTAAACGTGTGTACTGAAGACCATGTTGCGGCCTTACATACTTGAGCCAGGGAGGCCTGGTGATGCACTGCCCATGAAGTTCCAACTGCTCTTGTGGAGTGCGCCCTAACTTTGAACGGAGGCGGTCTCTTTCTCAAGCCATAGGCTTGTATTATGACCTGTCGAATCCACTTGGCTAAAGTGGATTTTGATGCTGCCTGACCCTTTTTAGGGCCTTCCGGCAGAATAAACAAAGTATCCGTTCTGCGAATCTGAGCAGTGGCTTTTAGATAAGCTTTAACTGCTCTTACTACATCCAAAGAATGTAATAACTTTTCCTCTACCGAGCTAGGTTTGGGGAAAAAAGAAGGAAGAACCACATCTTGGTTCAAATGAAACCTCGATACCACCTTGGGAAGAAAGGCTGGATGAGGACGTAATACTACTCTGTCCTTATGGACAACCAGATATGGCTCCTTACAGGACAAGGCGGCTAATTCCGATACTCTTTTAGCCGAACAAACGGCTACTAAGAAAATCAATTTCCTGGTGAGAAGAACCAAGGAAATGTGTTGCAATGGTTCAAACGGTTGTTTCTGTAGAACTGACAGAACCAGGTTTAAGTCCCAAGGACATATGGGAATACTAACCGGAGGGCTAATACGCATCACTCCTTGTATGAAAGCTTTGACTAGTGAATGCGAAGCCAAGGGCCTTTGAAAAAATATTGACAAGGCCGAAATCTGACCCTTGATAGTACTCAAGGCCAGCTTCCTATCTACAGCCCATTGTAGGAAGTCCAAAATCCTCCCTATCACGTATTTACGTGGATGCCATTTCTTGGCCTCACACCACGTAATGTACGCTTTCCAGATCCTATAATAGATCTGCCTGGATACCGGCTTCCTGGCATTGATCATGGTAGATACCACAGAATTAGAGAGCCCTCTCTTTTTCAGAATGTGGGCTTCAATAGCCAGGCCGTCAAACCTAGGGCTGGTAAGGAAGGGTGGTATATCGGTCCCTGCGACAGCAGGTCCGGACGATGTGGGAGGGTCCAAGGACTCCTCACTGACATTTTTACAATCTCCGCGTACCATGCCCTTCGGGGCCACGCTGGAGCCACCAGAATCACTGGTTTCTTTTCTACCCTGATTCTGCGGAGTAATCGCGGTAACAATTGTGGCGGTGGGAATGCATATATCAGCTTGAACTGATCCCAAGGGAACACTAGGGCATCCAAGCCGCAAGCTAGGGGATCCTTTGTGCGAGACACAAATCTGTCCACCTTTGCGTTGAATCTGGATGCTAGCAGATCTACATCCGGTGTTCCCCACCGCTGGCATATTGCCTGGAAAACCTCGGGGTGAAGAGACCATTCCCCCGGGCATAATTGTTGGCGACTTAAAAAGTCCGCTCTCCAATTTTCCACTCCTGGGATGAAAACCGCGGATATGGCTGGGACATATTTTTCTGCCCACTCCAGGATGCAATTTGCTTCCCTCTGGGCTGCACGACTCCTGGTGCCACCCTGGTGATTGATATATGCCACTGCTGTGGCATTGTCTGATTGAATTCTGACAGGGGACCCTTGGAGTTTGGATGTCCATGCTACTAGGGCATACCGGGCTGCTCGTATCTCTAAGAGATTGATGGGCAGGGCCTTTTCTGCTTCTGACCACTTGCCCTGGAGAGACCATTGCTCCAGTACTGCCCCCCAGCCTATGAGGCTGGCATCTGTAGTGACTACCTTCCAAGAAACCAGACTGAAGGGTTTCCCTTTTTCCAGATTCTGGGGCACCAACCACCAATGGAGGCTCTTGCGAACGGAAGGGGACAGGGACATTGGTAAGTCTAAAGCCTGAACTTTTTTGTTCCAGGCTGACAGTATGGCCCTTTGCAAATTCCTTGAATGGAATTGACCGTAGGGTACCGCTTCGAATGAAGCCACCATTTTTCCCAGCAGCCTCATGCAGAGGCGTATGGATGGTTTTCTTTTTGTACCCACTAAGTGGGTCAAATCTTTTAAAGACGACACCTTCTCTGGAGGTAAGAAAATCTTTCTCTGATTTGAATCCAGCCTTAGCCCTAAGTATTCCAGACTTTTGACTGGTCTTAGAGCTGACTTGTCCCGGTTGATAATCCAACCGTGATATTCCAGATACTTGATTGTCTTGTGAATAGCTACTTCCAGCTTTTCCACTGAGTGGTCTATTAGTAGCAGGTCATCTAGATATGCCATTATCGTTACACCCTGTGTTCTTAGATTGGCCAATAATGGGGCCAGAATTTTTGTGAACACTCGTGGTGCTGTGGCCAGACCGAAAGGTAAGGCTCTGAACTGAAAATGGCGCCCTTCTACTGCAAAGCGTAGAAATTTCTGGTGGGCCGGAAAGATGGGAATATGCAGATAAGCATCCCTTATGTCGATCGAGGCTAACCATTCCTGCCCTTGTAGGGCAGTGGCCACCGATCGGATCGACTCCATCCGAAAAGTCCTGATATTTAGGAACTTGTTTAGCCCTTTTAGATTTAATATGGGCCTCACGTCCCCATTTGGTTTGGGGACTGTGAAAAGGTTCGAGTAAAACCCGAATCCGCTTTCTTCCAGGGGAACCTTCATGATTACACCTTGGAGCAATAGTTGTTCTAGTGCCAGAAGGAGGGATCCTCTCTTCTGGGGATCTCTTGGCACGTTTGACCTCATAAATTGGGCAGGAGGAGTGCCTTTTAACTCCAGCTTGTATCCCAGACTTACTGCGGAGAGCACCCATCTGTCTCTGATGGTGTCCCGCCAGGTCTCTGTGAACAACTGAAGTCTTCCCCCCACCCGATTTGAGTGGGGGCAACACTTCATGCCTTGGGGGGAGGTTTTGTACCTCTCTTGATCCAGGGCTTCTTGTTACCCTGTGATTGTCCCTGATTTCTGCCCCCTGAATTTGACCGCGGAGGCCGTCGGAACTGTTTCACAGCCGATGTGCCCAGGACTGGAGAAGTAGGCCTCTTAAAAGAAGGACTTCTACCCTTGTTCTTAACCGGTAAGAGTGAACTTTTACCGGCAGAAATTTTCTGGATATATTTGTCCAGATCTTCTCCAAATAAGCGTTCTCCATGAAATGGGAAGCTAACCAGCAGTTTTTTACAGGGAGCTTCAGCAGACCAGTTTTTGAGCCACAGAAGCCTACGCATATGTACTATAGACAGCGTAAAGCGGGAGGCCTGTTGGATTGTATCCTTTATGGCGTCCACCGCAAAACACAAGGCTCTAGGCAGGTCAGCTAGGGCAAGAGCCTGCTGATCTGGTAAGTCCCTTAAGACTTGTTTCAACTGATCTTTCACTGCTTGGCAGACTCCAATCGCTGCTACCGCAGGTTGTGTCACCATGCTTCCTGTAGAGAAAGCAGATTTTAGTAAAGACTCCAATTTTTTATCTATTGGGTCTTTGAACATTGGAACATTATCTACTGGACATGTCAGTGATTTGTTCACAGAAGAGATGGCTGCGTCCACTGTAGGGACCCTCCATTTTTTTATGAACTTATCCTCCATGGGATAGATCACCGGAAATCTCTTGGGGGGAGCAAATATTTTATCAGGATGCTCCCAATCCTGGTAAATAAGCCCTTCTAATAAAGGGTGGATTGGGAAGGAACAGACAGCCTGGGGAGCTTTTAGCGACCCCAGCGAGGAAACCGTAGTGGATAGTGGTTCCGCCAGAGGCATTTTAAATGCTGATCGGACCATGTTAGTCAGAGACTGAACCCATAATCTTTCAGCCTGAGATGCTGAGAAAGGTTCTTCCACTGTTGATTCCTCCATAACTGAATCAACCTCATCCTGATCCCCTTCAGGTAGGTCGATCTCTGTGTGGGACTGTTCCTCCACTAACAGGCACTCTGAAGGAGGAGACGGAGATCGGACGCGCTTTCCCTGTGACAGGGAAGCTGCGATCAATGCTGTTAATCTCTCTTCCAATCCTCCCAGAGTTGAGGATAAAACCTCCTCTGTTATATATACAGGAGCAGGTGGACTGGGGACAGCCGCAGCACCAGGCACTCCTGCGGGGTTTCTACGGCTACTGACCTCTGAATTCTCAGGGGAGATTGGTGCAGTACAAGCATGCCCAATATCCTCAGAGCCCGATGGAGACCCCTTTGGCTTCCTGGAAGACCTATTTCCGGAGCGTCTGGACGACATATCCTTTAAGCACAAAGCTGAGGTATTCCCGTCGTCATACACCAATTTTGCTGGTAATAGTCTAACACAGTTGCTGCTATATACCAGCTGGTGTCCACTAAAGTGCCTTTCTATGGGGATGCCTGCATCAACCGCCTCTGTGTGCCACTGTTTGTTGCTAGCTCTGTTTGCATCCAGCTGACACTTGTACTGTGTCTTTATACAAGCTGGGATGCCTGCACATGCGCAGAAGCGCCGTGGCGCGCATCGAGCGTCATCCACCCGCCCCGCGTCCTTTTTTTTCATAGGAGGCGCGTGCACGCACCCGCGCGCGCGCCCGTGCGCCATTGGCGCCCTTTTCGAAATCAAACAGGGACTAGGAGCCAGGGCCCTTTTTGCCGGAGGGCCTGCGGTGGATGAGCGCAGCAACAGGGCAGAGGAAGTGGATTCCCACAGAGAAACTTACCAACTGCCTGGATCTTTTGACTTGAGAAAACCAAAGATCCACATGACAAGAAAAATGGACTACAGCGGCCTCTAGTGGTTTAACACAGGTACCGCGGTCCCTTTTTTTTTTTTTTTTCTTGACTACTATTAAAATTTTACATTTTCAGTAGTTACAGGCATACACAGATATTAGCGGGAATACCGTTAGGTAACAGACAGAAAGACAAATTAGGCTTGGGGGTCCCCCAATAGAACCAAGTTCCTGGGGGCCCCCACTTACCTGATCCCCGCCGCAGGACTTTGTTTGGTCCACAGAAGCCCAAACTTCACCTATCACGGCAGGCATTGTAATTAAACCTTCAGGGACCGGGTTCCCAAGGATTCCACTCCCCTGGACCTGTATAGCACCCTGCACAGACAACATCTTGGTCGTGGGTATGACCAGAGCTCTGGATCCCAGGGTCCAGCCCTCCTAAGAGAGGCATTACAGGCAAAACCTTGCTCTTCTGCTGCAAGGCCCGGGTACCGACCGTTTAGCTATGAAGCTTTTTTGGTGGGATCCGGAACAGCTTACTAAGGCCCAAAAGAACCTGTACGCAAGCCCAGTGAAAACACATGTTACTCTTTGGCCAACACCTTAGACACTGGCAAAAAACTGAGGTGCTCCCGGATGGGAGGGGCTTATATAGGGGAGGGTACTTCCGGTTTGGAATTGGCCAGTGCCAGCACCTGAAGGTAATCTATATAACCCATTAGTAATGACTAAGTCGCTCTGTGTCCCGACTCCCGTGATGTACGAAAAAGAAACACCACCATGGATTGAAATCCTGCAGTGCCGGCAAGGTTCCCCTCCTCAGGAAGACACATGTCTGAAGTTTGCCAATGAACAGCTAAACGATTCAGAGAAGGTTTGGGAGAAAGTTCTGTGGTCAGATGAGACCAAAATGAGCTCTTTGACATTAACTCATCTCACCGTGTTTGGAGGAAGAAAAATGTTGACTATGACCCTAAGAACACCATCCCCGCCGTCAAGCACGGAGGTGGAAACTTAATGCTTTGGGGCTGTTTCTCTGCTAAGGGTACAGACTGACATTTGCCGCATGGACGGGGCCAATGGACGGGGCCATGTATTGTAAAATCTTGGATGAGAACCTTCTTCCCTCAGCCAGAACACTGAAGATGGGTCATGGATGGGTCTTCCAGCATGACAATTGACAAAACATACCGCCAAGGCAACAAAAGAGTGTCTCAAGAAGAAGCACATTAAGGTCATGGAGTGGCCTAGCCGGTCTCCAGACCCTAATCCCCTCCTCAAGAAGACACATATACAGTCATGCCAACGAACATCTAAATGATTCAGAGAAGGATTGGGAGGAAGTTCTGTGGTCAGATGAGACCAAAGTTAAGCTCTTTGGCATTAACTCGACTCGCCGTGTTTGTAGGAAGAAAAATGCTGACTATGACCCTAAGAACACCATATCTACAGACAAGCACGGAGGGGGAAACATTACACTTTGGTGCTGTTTCTCTGATAAAGGTACAGGCCGACTTTGTCGAATTGAGGGGCCAATGAACGGGGCCATGTATTGTAAAATCTTAGATGAGAACCTTCTTCCCTCAGCCAGAACACTGAAGATGGGTCATGGATGGGTCTTCCAGCATGACAATGACCCAAAACATCCCACCAAGGCAACAAAGGAGTGGCTCAAGAAGAAGCACATTAAGATCATGGAGTGGCCTAGCCAGTCTCCAGACCTTAATCCTATAGAAAATTTATGGAGGGAGCTGAAACTTCGAGTTGCCAAGAGACCTTCAGGATTTAGAGAAAATCTGTAAAGAAGAGTGGAGCAAAATCCCTCCTGAGATGTGTGGAAACCTGATCACCAACTACAAGAAACGTCTGACCCCTGTGCTTCCCAACAAGGGTTTCTCCACCAACTACGAAGGGGATCAAATACTTATTTTACTCACTGAACTGCAACTCCATTTATAACATTAGTATTGTGTGTTTTTTTTCTGGATTTTTGGTTGATATTCTGTCTCTATCATATAAAATACACCGATGATAGACCCTTCATTTCTTTGTAAGTGGGCAAACCTTACACAATCTGCAGGGGAGCAAATAATTATTTTCCCCCACTGTACTTTGGTCCAAGCTGGACCTATTGCATTTAATGGTGAGTTATTGATTACAGAGCTGCAATACTTTGTGCTCTTTGTACCAGCCAAGATTTGAGCTTTAAGCTTATTGTAGCCAGGATCATCAAAATAATAATTCTGATTGCTTATTGAAGGCCTATCCTTGGTAAATTAACCTTTTTCCTATGAGTAGAAGCATTTTATTATTTAAGACAGAGGTCTCCAAACATTCTAAACAAAGGGCCGGTTTATTGTCCTTCAGGCTCTTGGAGGGCCAGGCTTTGGCCAGCGGGAGTGAAAAATTTTCCTGGCATCAGTGGGAGTAAACATCTGGTATTAGGGGGAGGAATAGTGCCCCATTGCTGATATCATAGGGAGGAATAGTGCCCCATCAGCGGTGTCAGTGGGAGAAATGGTGCTCCATTGTCGGTGTCAGATGGCAGAATAGTGTCTCGTATCATTGGGAGGGATAGTGCTCCAAGGGCCGGATAAAGGCAAGCAAAGGGCCGCATCCGGCCCTCGGGCCGCAGTTTGGAGACCACTTAAGAAATCCGCATTAGGAATTTCTTTATGGTAACCACTCTACAGGTCTCTGTCTGTCTGTCTCTCCAAATGGTTTCTTGATTCGTGTACACCGTTTTCACTTAAACATATAACCGTAGGATGTCTCCAAATGGTTTCTCGGTTCTTGTACATCACGTCCACTCAATCATTTAACCCGTATGATGTCTCCAAATGGTTTCTTTCTTCTTGTACCTTGTGTACCACTCAATCATATAACCGTATAATGTCTCCAAATGGTTTCTCTCTTTTTGTACCTTGTGTACCACTCCATCATAAGACCATCTTACGTTTAGCATCACTTTGTATTTCTTGTGTATGATGTCTGTCTGTCCCGTGCAATGTCTGTCTGTCTCTTACGTACAGGAGTCACGTTGGCCGACCTGACTGGCAAGAGGAAGGGAAAACTCCAGTGGTTAATGCATCCTAACCATTCCTCAGAAGCCCACAGTAATTCTATGGCTTGTGTACTCTGTGATTTGTGGCCTGTGACCAGTGTGTGGTGTCTTTCCATTGGATTCCACAAACAGTCTTCCCTATGTAGTTTGTGATTCCCTACCATAATCTGTGATGTGGTGTATTGCCGAATAGCTCTAGATTTAGATGTAGTCATGGGAAAAAAAATAAGGAAATGATTGTGAAAGTAACCAGAGCAGATAGAGCTTGGATTATTGTTTTTAGTGGTGGACAATGGTGGATGTGACTCCTCTGCTTGGCTTTGCTATGACACATCCATGGGGAAGAAATTTGAGTTTAGGTGGGTGAATCTTGCCATCAGAAGCCAGAGAAGACATTGAAAGCCTTCATTTTATACAACTAGTCATCAAGCTTTCTTAAAGTGTAAGTAAACCCCCCTATAGTTTTCAGCCAAGGAAGCTACTATCTTTGCCTACATTTAATCTATAACTGCCATGATGCTGCACATGTGATCAGTTATGACACCAGCCATTGGATGGTTTGAGAGTTTGGTTGAGAGCACAACCAATGGGAGTGTTACATTTCCGGCACTTGCCGTAAATTTAACTGTTTTATGGATGGGTTTTCTTCCACTTTAAACTGAAATAACAGCTTTGGGTTGACCTGATTTTATAATGAAGAATAAACATAAAGTAAACCTAAGAGTTAAGGCTCTAGGACAGCCTTTCAACCTTTTCAACACAGAAGAACCTTTGAAATAATGTTCCGGTCTCAGAGAGTCCAAAAAATTACTGTATCTACAACTCATGATACATTAGTGTGATGGTCAGTAGGAAGAATGTTCCTTACATTGGTGATCAATAGGAAGAATGTCCCTTACATTGGTGATCAGTGAGAAGAATGTTCCTTACATTGGTGGTCAGTGGGAAGAATGCTCCTTACATTGGTGATCATTGGGAAGAATGTCCCTTACATTGGTGATCAGTGGGAAGAATGTCCCTTACATTGGTGATCAGTGGGAAGAATGTCCCTTACATTGGTGATCAGTGGGAAGAATGTCCCTTACATTGGTGATCAGTGGAAAGAATGTCCCTTACATTGGTGATCAGTGGGAAGAATGTCCCTTACATTGGTGATCAGTGGGAAGAATGTTCCTTACATTGGTGATCAGTGGGAAGAATGTCCCTTACATTGGTGATCAGTGGGAAGAATGTTCCTTACATTGGTGATCAGTGAGAAGAATGTTCCTTACATTGGTGATTAGTGGGAAGAATGTCCCTTACATTGGTGATCAGTGGAAAGAATGCCCCTTACATTGGTGATCAGTGGGAAGAATGTCCCTTACATTGGTGATCAGTGGGAAGAATGTCCCTTACATTGGTGATCAGTGGGAAGAATGTTCCTTACATTGGTGATCAGTGGGAAGAATGTCCCTTACATTGGTGATCAGT
The DNA here is from genome assembly GCA_029206835.1 of Rana muscosa. Lineage (NCBI taxonomy): Eukaryota > Metazoa > Chordata > Amphibia > Anura > Ranidae > Rana > Rana muscosa. The sequence continues at coordinate 313,988,709 of CM055125.1, read as the reverse complement.
GGGAAGAATGTTCCTTACATTGGTGATCAGTGAGAAGAATGTTCCTTACATTGGTGATTAGTGGGAAGAATGTCCCTTACATTGGTGATCAGTGGGAAGAATGCCCCTTACATTGGTGATCAGTGGGAAGAATGTTCCTTACATTGGTGATCAGTGGGAAGAATGTCCCTTACATTGGTGATCAGTGGGAAGAATGTTCCTTACATTGGTGATCAGTGAGAAGAATGTTCCTTACATTGGTGATCAGTGGGAAGAATGTCCCTTACATTGGTCATCAGTGGAAAGAATGTCCCTTACACTTGTGGACATTGGAAAGAAATACCCCCTAACATATAGCTAAAAAGATGAATGGTGTCATTGGGAACTTATCTAAGAGGCAGAAATTGCTCTTTTCTGAAGGAACCCCAAGCAACCTCTGGAGGAAACTTGGGTTCCATGGAACCCAGGTTGAGAAACCCTTCTGTAGAGCATATTCTTTCTTCACTACTTAGTGGTCCAATAAAGATCTATTAAAAATACCATTTATTATGCACAGCACTAAAAATTATTGTGTTTGAGACGTTCGGATCAAGATCTCCTAATTTTGAGTTATGGTTCCAATGCAGGGCTTCCATATAAAAGATCAAGGTAGGAGAGTATTTAAAACATTGGGACCAGGCTCTCCTCATTATAGGCTTTGGTTCCAAAGCATGGTTACCATATAGAAGATCCAGCTAGGAGGGTGTCTGAGACATTGGGACCAGGGTCTCCACATTATGGGCTTTGGTTCCAAAGCATACTGTAGGTAGCCTCCAGAAGATCCGGGTAGGAGTGTGTTTGAGACATTAGGATCAAGATCTCCTAATTTTGAGCTATGGTTTCAATGCAGTGGTACCATATAAAAGATCAAGGTACGAGAGTATTTAAAACATTGGGACCAGGGTCTCCTCATTATAGGCTTTGGTTCCAAATCATGGTTACCATATAGAAGATCCAGCTAGAAGGGCGTTTGACACATTGGGATCAGGGTCTCCTCAATATGGGCTTTGGTTCCAAAGCATAGTTAGCCTCTAGAACAGTGGTTCTCAACCTTTCTAATCCTGTGACCCCTTGATAAAATTTCCCAAGTTGTGGGGACCCCTAACAGTAAAATTATTTTCGTAGTGTGGGTTGTCAGCACCCAAGGCAAGACAAGTAATTTGCGCCCCTAACCCACGGACATTTAGCGCTCCCTTCCACTCGTAACAGTATTTAAACCCCTTATGGTACATTTTAGGATGTACCACTCTTTCTTTTTGTTCTCCTTTCTTTCCCTTTTATCTCTCTCTATGCTAATTTCTTTTTTTTTCACCATCCCTCTCTGTAGCCGCATTTCTTGTTCTTTCTCTTATTCTTTCTCTCCCTTTTTCTTTGTTCCTCCCCCTCTTTTCTTCTCCCTTCCATGTATTCTCTATTTTTATTCCTTCTCTTACTCATTGGTGGGCTGGTGGGGGGGAATGGTATGAGTGGCAGTGCTGGTGGGGAGTTGGAATGAGTGGCAGTTCTGTGGGGGGTGGGATCAGTGACAGTGCTGGCGGGAAGTTGGGATGAGTGACAGTGCTGGCGGGGAGTTGGGATGAGTGGCAGTTCTGGCGGGGAGTTGGGATGAGTGGCAGTTCTGGCGGGGAGTTGGGATGAGTGGCAGATCTGGTGGGGGGTGGGATCAGTGACAGTGCTGCCGGGGAGTTGGGATAAGTGGCAGTGCTGGAGGGGAGTTGGCATGAGTGGCAGTTCTGGTGGGGGGTGGGATCAGTGACAGTGCTGGCGGGGAGTTGGGATGAGTGGCAGTGCTGGCGGGGAGTTGGGATGAGTGGCAGTGCTGGCGGGGAGTTGGGATGAGTGGCAGTGCTGGCGGGGAGTTGGGATGAGTGGCAGTGCTGGCGGGGAGTTGGGATGAATGGCAGTTCTGGTGGGGAGTTGGCATGAGTGGCAGTTCTGGTGGGGGGTGAGATCAGTGACAGTGCTGGCGGGGAGTTGGGATGAGTGGCAGTGCTGGCGGGGAGTTGGGATGAGTGGCAGTGCTGGCGGGGAGTTGGGATGAGTGGCAGTGTTGGCGGGGAGTTGGGATGAGTGGCAATGCTGGAGTGAGTTCTGATCAGCCAACTTAGGTGCTCTTGATCAAGGTCATCTGCTGATCTGAGAACTGTAGTGGGGACTTTGAATGGCATCTATAATCACAGGAGGTGTTACTGTGTCTCCGACTTTGTGGTGTCTCGTAGCAGTGACACCTATGCTGAAATCAGGAGATGGGGTCTCCTGCAGCCCCTCCCACTTCACATTCCTCACCATTCAGCTGACCTCTAATCTCTGTCCCCCAGCCATGCCGTGAACTGAATGGGCAGCTGCGAAAAGCCTGAGGGGGCGGCCGCGGGCTCCAGGAACAGCCCAGCTGGGCGGCCGCGAAAAGGCTGGGAGAGCGGTGCGGGCTTCAGGAACAGCCCAGGATTCGGTGACCCCTGGAAAATCATCTCTTGACCCCCGAGGGGGTCCCGACCCCCAGGTTGAGAACCACTGCTCTAGAAGATCCGGGTAGGAGAGTGTTTGAGACATTAAGACTAGGAGATCTCCTAATTTTGGTGCAAGGTGCAAGGGATGTAGACCGTGATTCTTCACCTCAGGTCCATGCTATAGTGATATATCTCCTGCACTGGGATTCTTGACACGTTATATAGATTCTACTGCATTAGTATAAGTTCATATTATCTAATGTCCAAACAAATTTAAATATTCTCATTGGCTTCCGTCTGTGGTTTTGGACCTTCCAGCTCAATTCTTGTCACCTTTTTGTTAAGTGGAACTCCAGCCAAAGTTGGGAAGAGTTAGGGCCTTGGTCCTTTTTGTTATTCTCTCTGTGTCTCCATTTTTTTTTCGGTATCACTTTGGTGTCACTGAGACAGATGGTGGGGGTAAGAAAAACAACTAGCAAATAAAAAGCTTCTGTTTTTGGCCTTTTTTGTCCTCTAAATATACCCTTGCTCTTATATCTGGAGTGAAATTTAGGAAATTAGCAGACGGCTGCAGAATACATCATCAAACCTATATGGTATTTTAAATGCCCCCCCCCCCCCCCGTGACACTTAATACTGTAATAAAGTGCACACAAATGCATCCCTCCCAGGGATTCGGTATGGGAATGAGGGTCTCCTTTCACTGTAAATGTATTAAGGCAAAAGCGACACCCTTGCCTCACTGTTCCTGCAGACCAGGAAGAAGTATTGAGCAAAAGACACACTAATTACAGAGGCCGACAATGGCCAACATCAGCAGAAATGGAAGTTGCAAAAAAGGAAACCACTTGAAATAACAATTGATTTTTGACAGCATTTGAAATGATGTAGTCAGTTAGAGTTGGGAAATACAATTTACAACTCTACATAAGGGGAACAACTGTGGAACAACGCAGGACAGAGGACTTTCAAAAGGTTTCAAAGGGGTTTGAAAAAGGGGGACAGAGGGCTTTGAGGAAGGGGGACAGAGGGCTTTGAGGAAGGGGGACAGAGGGCTTTGAGGAAGGGGGGCAGAGGGCTTTGAGGAAGGGGGGCAGAGGGCTTTGAGGAAGGGGGGCAGAGGGCTTTGAGGAAGGGGGATAAAGGGCTTTGAGGAATGGGGACAGAGGACTTTGAGGAATGGGGACAGAGGGCTTTGAGGAAGGGGGACAGAGGGCTTTGAGGAAGGGGGAGAGGGCTTTGAGGAAGGGGGACAGAGGGCTTTGAGGAAGGGGGACAGAGGGCTTCGAGGAATGGGGACAGAGGGCTTTGAGGAAGGGGGAAAGAGGGCTTTGAGGAAGGGGGGCAGAGGGCTTTGAGGAAGAGGGACAGAGGGCTTTGAGGAAGAGGGACAGAGGGCTTTGAGGAAGGGGGACAGAGGGCTTTGAGGAAGGGGGACAGAGGGCTTTGAGGAAAGGGAACAGAGGGCTTTGAGGAAGAGGGACAGAGGGCTTTGAGGAAGAGGGACAGAGGGCTTTGAGGAAGGGGGACAGAGGGCTTTGAGGAAGGGGGACAGAGGGCTTTGAGGAAAGGGGACAGAGGGCTTTGAGGAAGGGGGACAGAGAGCTTTGAGGAAGGGGGACAGAGGGCTTTGAGGAAGGGGGACAGAGGGCTTTGAGGAAGGGGGACAGAGGGCTTTGAGGAAGGGGGACAGAGGGCTTTGAGGAAGGGGGACAGAGGGCTTTGAGGAAGGGGGACAGAGGGCATTGAGGAATGGGGACAGAGGGCTTTGAGGAAGGGGGACAGAGGGCATTGAGGAATGGGGACAGAGGGCTTTGAGGAAGGGGGACAGAGGGCTTTGAAGAAGGGGGACAGAGGGCTTTGAGGAAGGGGGACAGAGGGCTTTGAGGAAGAGGGACAGAGGGCTTTGAGGAAAGGAGACAGAGGGCTTTGAGGAAGAGGGACAGAGGGCTTTGAGGAAAGGGGGCAGAGGGCTTTGAGGAAAGGGGGCGGAGGGCTTTGAGGAAGGGGGGCAGAGGGCATTGAGGAATGGGGACAGAGGGCTTTGAGGAATGGGGACAGAGGGCATTGAGGAAGGGGGACAGAGGGCTTTGAGGAAGGGGGACAGAGGGCTTTGAGGAAAGGAGACAGAGGGCTTTGAGGAAGAGGGACAGAGGGCTTTGAGGAAGGGGGACAGAGGGCTTTGAGGAAGGGGGACAGAGGGCTTTGAGGAAGAGGGACAGAGGGCTTTGAGGAAGGGGGACAGAGGGCTTTGAGGAAGGGGGGCAGAGGGCTTTGAGGAAGGGGGGCAGAGGGCTTTGAGGAAGGGGGGCAGAGGGCTTAGAGGAAGAGGGACAGAGGGCATTGAGGAATAGGCACAGAGGGCTTTGAGGAAGAGGGACAGAGGGCTTTGAGGAAGGGGGACAGAGGGCTTTGAGGAAGGGGGACAGAGGGCTTTGAGGAAGGGGGACAGAGGGCTTTGAGGAAGGGGGACAGAGGGCTTTGAGGAAAGGGGACAGAGGGCTTTGAGGAAGAGGGACAGAGGGCTTTGAGGAAGGGGGACAGAGGGCTTTGAGGAAGGGGG